>CM051381.1:7076421-7126421 GCA_028015245.1 Cardamine occulta
TATTTAATAGAAGTATTAGTTCTGATGGTGTTAAATTTTATTCAATATAAAAAATATATTGCAGTATCTTAGCACAGCTGAGTTTGCTATGCGTGAGGAGTTATCACTTAAAGCTGCTATTCTCGCTGAGAATTTTGCTCCTGATCTATCCTGGTAAGGATAACTTTGGTTTCAGTATAATAATATGTACATCTTTTTTTGAGATGCACACAATAACAGTATCATCCATAACCAATTGTTAAGAATTCGATAATTTCGGACACGTTAAATCTGATCATTCTTTTGCTACACAACATGATTCCTTTGATATCCTTCAGGTATGTAGATGTGATCCTTCAGTTGATTGATAAGGCGGGAGATTTTGTTAGTGATGACATTTGGTTCCGTGTGGTACAGTTCGTAACAAATAATGAAGACCTGCAGGTAACAAGTTTGTTACAGAAAATCTATTACATCCTGTTTGTGATATTCTGAATTTAGAGTTTCTTTGATGTGTAAGCCTTATGCAGCATCAAAAGTAAGAGAATATATGGAAAACATTGTGATACATGAGACAATGGTGAAGGTTTGTATGCCCGTACTTCTTAGAATTAGCTCTATATATTGCATAATGCAGTTAATACATTTTGAACTTTGATACGATTCTATACCTTTTAAACTTTATGTGAATTACAGAGTTTAGAGTGACCTATATTGCACTACATGTATCAGGTCAGTGCTTATATTTTGGGGGAGTATGGTCACCTTCTTGCTAGACTACCTGGATGTAGTCCAAGAGAGCTCTTTGGCATTTTACATGAGAAGCTTCCCACAGTATCGTAAGAAGACATAATTCGATGCATGGTGCTCTTTCTTCTATTTAGGTAGCTTTGATTTGCTATATACCTTAGGCACCCTTGTATTTTCTCAGGACTCCCACCATTTCTCTTCTTCTCTCGACCTATGCAAAGCTTCTCATGCACGCTCAACCTCCAGATATGGAATTGCAAAAGCAGATTTGGACTGTATTTAAGAAGTGAGTCGCTTACCTTGTTCTTCATTCTAGTAGCGTTGCTTGTCATGTTATGCGCTGCTTTTTCGGTAACCGAATCAAATTTCTTAGGAGGGCTTTCTGTTGACAGATATGAGAGTAGTATTGATGTTGAGATACAACAACGAGCAGTTGAATATTTTGAATTGAGTAAAAAGGGGGCTGCCTTGATGGATATATTGGCTGAGATGCCAAAATTCCCGGAGCGCCAGGTTTGTTCACTTAATTCATGAATTTTTAAGCAGCTTATATGGTAATTTTGTTGAAACTTTCTAATGATGGAAGATTGTGATGTTGGAAATTTTCGTGTCTTTCCATAGTCTTCATTGATAAAAAAGGTAGAAGAGGTCGAAGATACTGCGGATCAGAGTGCGATCAAGCTTAGAGTGCAACAGCTACCTTCAAATGCTTTGGTTTTGGCTGACCCAAAACCCGTTAATGGGACACCCCCACCTTTGAAGGTTCTGGCAATAAAGGCTCTGCCGGGAGAAATCTCGAGTCAACAACGTGGTCTCACAGAGGAGGAAGGAGTTCCAAGTGAAGTTGATGGCACAGCAATCGTACCTGTTGGTGAACAAGCAAACACGGTGGAGGTATTTTTTCTTCTCTCTTTTCCTTTGCTTTCTTCTGCATAGTAGGCTAAACATGGATGAAATGCTATATCTAAACAACTTTAGCTAATTATTTTTATAGTCTTAAGTTAATTCTGTATAAGCCCTTTTTGGGTTCACCTATCATTGCATATACATTGTAAATGGGATACCTTATATTATATCAGCATCATAACTCAGATGTTATTATCCTACATTCTGAAGAGCTGGTACATAATGACTTATCATATCTAACATTGTATCCATTTGTGTTGATACCAATAAAGTACATCTAATCGTTTTTTGCAGTCAATTATAATAGCTATTTAGATACTCACTATTGTTTTCTTATTTGTCTTTGTTTTCTTCAACAGCCGATTGGAAATATCGCCGAAAGATTTCATGCTTTATGTTTGAAAGATAGTGGTGTCTTATACGAGGATCCTTATATTCAGGTTTGATTCTACTTTCTATTTATATTTGCTCATCTGTTTGACAGATGGCAGAGACTTCTTTCTTTTTAGGGCTACTTTTATCAATGAAGATCACAATGAACACATAGTCACTAACCATATTCATTATGATTGCAATGGTCGCGTCTCAGATTGGTGTAAAAGCTGAATGGCAAGGACACCATGGGAGACTTACCCTCTTCCTGGGAAACAAAAATACTTCTCCTCTTACATCTGTTAAAGCTATAATACTACCCCCTGCTCATTTAAAATTGGAATTGTCTCTTGTACATGATACCATACCTCCTCGAGCACAGGTACTTTTATGTCTGTAGGTTAGTTTGATCTTAACATTTATATAATTATATCTAATTTGTTAATTTTCTTACATTACGTTTCTCATGGTCATAGGTACAATGTCCACTTGAAGTGATGAACATTCGTCCTAGCAGGGACGTTGCAGTTTTGGATTTGTCCTACAAGTTTTGTACAAGCATGGTATGGTAGTTACTGCAACATCCATATGATAGCTTGTTTACACGCAGGGTTTCTTATTCGATTCCTAACTTCTTGTCTCTCTTATAGGTCAGTGCCAAATTACGCCTCCCGGCAGTCTTGAATAAGTTTCTTCAACCTCTACAATTGACATCTGAAGAGTTCTTCCCGCAGTGGAGATCACTTTCAGGACCACCATTAAAACTTCAAGAAGTTGTATGTATTCCTCAGCTTTTCTAATTCTACAGCCAATATAAAAAAAAAATTATAAGGAGCAAAGAAAGTCAATTTCTCTTGAAAATTTTCTATGAAATGAATCTGCAATATCTTGCAGGTTAGAGGTGTAAGATCTCTTGCTCTTCCGGAAATGGAAAATCTTTTCAATAGTTTACGGGTGACGATATGCCCCGGGCTTGTAAGTATTCTATATAAACTCACTTGCATACGTTATGCTTATGTTGATATATTATTCTGTGGTTATGCTATAGGATCCCAACCCTAATAATCTAGTGGCAAGCACAACCTTCTACTCTGAAAATACAAGAGCCATGCTCTGTTTGGTGAGATTTCCTAACTATTTTCTAAAATTCCAAGCTGAGTACTATCTCATAGGCTTATGTTTGTATTTTTTACATTGTCAGGCAAGGATTGAAACAGACCCAGCAGATAGAACCCAACTGCGATTAACAGTGTCCTCAGGAGATCCTACCCTTACATTTGAGTATGATATCATCTCTGCCACTAGCACAAATCCTAAACTTCCATTGCAATTTACTGACTTACCTTGTCTTACAGGTTAAAAGAATTCATTAAAGAACAACTAATCGCCATTCCACTGGGATCTCGAGCCCTGGTTCCAGCAGTGCCAGTTCCAGCAGTACCAGTACCAACAACACCTTTATCTCAACTACCTAGCCCAGTGGTGGATGCTAATGATCCAGGAGCTTTGTTAGCAGGCTTACTTTGATTCATCCGGGTAAGACGACACTAACAATTGTACAATGTGAAATCCTATCTAATATGGAGTTGCACGAGTAAAGACGGAAAGTATCAGAGGATTTGTGGGAGGGCATGTAGAGGCGAAGCAATCGTGAACTTTAGTTTTGATCCAATTTATGCTTTTGTCCCTGGGTAGGTAAGAGCTTGATTTTAAATTCTTTCATTCTTTTTATACACGTTTTGTATTGTGAGGTCTTTTGAGTGTGCATCTTTTCTCAGGTGATCTTTCACCTTAGGGTTTACGTTTTCTCTCTTTCAGTACTTTATCTTGTTACTTTTTCCTTCTCCAATTATTGAGTTCGATACCAAATTATATATATTGCATGTAGAGCTTGTGGGGTTGTATAATAATACGATTCAGTTTGTGTTAATTGGCTTTGTAAGTCTATATGGTAAACATGTTATTTTTACCAAAAAAATGTTATTAACAGATTCAACCAGTATCCATAATCTCCTGTACTGTTAAACGGAATCAATTATCTAAGCTAAGATTATTACTGAATACTGAAAAATACACTTAATAGCTTAACATTCGCGATAATCCGGTCACATAGTCATGATTAGGCCTAGTGTGAGACGACTGACAAAATTCTTACGAGTCCTCTTAACAAAAAGATTAGTTTTTCACAAAAAATAGGAGCTTCAAAAAGTCTCTCTACTTATAAAACCTAGACTTAAACGAACATAACACTTAGCAGAACCTAAGTCATCAGAGAACATCATCCAACGTTAGAGGAGGAGCTCTTGTGGCAGCCAACACCTTTGCCTTCACTTTTTCCAGAAGAGCTTCTATGTCTGAGCACTTCTGCTTAAAAACCTTCAGTTCTTCCTCTAATTCTTTCATCCGAGTCTCACCAATCTGCTCTTCGTTCTTCGTTTTCTTTACCTGTTCCAGTTTACGCTTCAACCAATCAACTTTAAAGCCCGAACATTTCAGGTATGTTAGTGTATTCAGTCCTTGGTTCAGGTCATCAATGGAAAGGTCTTGAAGTGATTGGCACAACATCTCGATAAGGTTGAGGAGGGTATTTATGCATGATGTCCTTACATGTTGGTTCTTTGGTAGGAACTCTAATGCCATGTCTGGGTGTTTTGCGAATATACGTCTCACAGATTCTGCCTGTAGTTGAAAAAAGACGAATAAAGTTATAAACCCATATGAATACATATCCATAAACTGAATGGTTTGAATCTTTAAGAACTTTTTGAAGGATGAACTTGAAACCCATTGACATCAACTGATGAAGACACCAACACCGCACCATCATGATTTAGCTATGTCCTTTCCAAAGGTTGTGTTACCTCTTGAGACATTGGGCATGTTAGTGTAAGAAATTAAGAACAAGACAATGATCCCATCTAATTTACCTTAAAAGCTTATTTTACGGCAAATATGTTACTGTCACATTTGTATATCTGACTGTATAAACAGATACACACTATCTATATATGCATAATATCTGTGTTGTGACTCAGAAGTTAACGATATTTCGTAATAGTCTCTCGGTGTGACTCAGGAGTCAGAACTCTCTTTTTCCACTTAAGCGAAGCACGTGGGACCCACGTCAAAGGGCAGTATGGTCTTTTTGGTACTTTTCAGTTATACTGTTATAGTAAGCCGTTAGTCTTTTCTTTCTTTGTTCTTCGTTTTTTTTTTCTCAACTCGTCGTCTTCTTGATACGAAATTAACAGAAAGATTGAACAATCACACTTCTTCGAATCTTATTTTCTTCATATACATTTCATATTGTAGATTCTAAAGAAGAGTGAGATTGCGAGATTCGTGAAGGTAAACAATCCTTCTTGTGCGATGTATAATGTTTTCTTATTTCTTTCTCTTCTCACTCACTGTTGATTCACATGTTTTTTGGGGGCTCAAACTGCATAAAATCCAGCCAACTACTGCACATGACATCATCAAAGAGGCACGCCAAGGTCAGATGCTTTACGTAATTTTTTTTGATGAGGCATTCACGGAACTTGCACCATAGTCAGAGGAGATGCGACAACTCGTCGACGAATTTTAAGACTTTTTCGAAACTCTAAGCCCCTTACCACCACAATGCCCTATTGAGCACCATATCACACTCAAAGAAGGTACAGATCCGATTAACGTTTGGCCTTACATATACGGTCACATCCCGAAGGACGAAATCAAGAAACAAGTCATGAACATGCTTCAGAAGGTGATCATTCGACCGAGCTCCAACCTTTTCTCTTCACCGGTATTACTTGTTAAGAAAAAGGATGGCTTTTAGCATTTTTGTACGGATTATCGAGCACTCAATGCGGCAACAATCAAAGATTGATTTCCTATCAGCAATCTTTGTCTTTTTCATTCCCAACCTTGTATTAACCATCTTTGAACACAAATTTACAACAATCGAGTAGAGAATGAAGCTAAATCTGGTAGTTTTCCCTAGTTTGACGATGGCAGTTACAGAGGAGATAAGAGAGAATAATAAGAGTCTCGAGTGGTTATGATTTGGGGTTCAAAAATTTAGGGTTTTGATCGATTTTGAATTAGGAAAGTTGGGTTTACGGGAGATCCGAATGAGGTTTGGGTGGGTGATAAAACCCTGGTTTTGTTTGTAATTTTCCAATTTTTGTTAGGGTAACTAAGGAAAACACTTCTTAAAGAAAATGAATTTATTAAGTGGGGTTCTGAGATTTCATCTCGATCGAGGTGGGATTTTGAGATAAAAACTCAAATAAAACCCTAAAATTCCCAAATTTGTCTGTTCTTCACAACCATCAAAACTCGATTCTCAGAGCTCGATTCGTAGCTACTCTGGGATTTAGGCCATCAGTATCCATTTTAAACTTGACGGTCAACAGAAACATGGGGTACGTTTCTCCTCTCTTGAATCCTTGGTCTTCGGTCGATTTGATTTCCTTGTTGTTTCGGTGAATTACGATGCATTTAATCGAATATGCTTTTAGTTTTAAGTGCTTGTTTCCTTGATTTGAGGATAATAGCTACTTTGGAGAACTCATGCGTGCTGAATTCCCAAAAACTCTGTAATCTTTAAATTAATAAGTTCTTGTTTTTTGCAGGTGAAGATGGAAGATTAAAGCTTGATTTGCCATGTTTATGTATTTGATATTTCTGTCGAATAGTTGGTGTGCATAAACCTAAAACACCGATGAGAGGCATCGCAACCATAAACCCTCAGAAGCTACAAGGTGATTCGAATCCCGTTAAAGAGTCAGAGTAAGCTACCTAATTCTTCCTGTATAGAAGAAACCTTTCAATTCAATCTTTTTTTTTTTTGTTGAAATTTGGTTCAATTCAATCTTTCTTTCTCTCTACTCTGTCTCTGAGGATTTAGATTTCTCTGGTTCGTGTTTCAGTTGCTATGAAGGTGAACGTCTAACTCATCTGCTCGGCTTGATTCAGAGGTAAACCATCTCTAAACCCCTAAACGAACCATCACAAATATTGATTTTTGATTAAAAAAAAAAACTCTTTTTTCCTTGTGGATTAGAGGAATTGAGACGTCGAAGCTTACAAATGTGAATTTATTGCCTGAGAAGATATGGCTCAAGGTTACTAAACAACTTTTTTTTTTTTGTTTCTTTCTCAAGATTCGGTTTTCACCGTTCAATTATCAATACCATCGTGATTTTTTCAGAAACAAATTGCGATTGGGATCAACGAAGTCACGCGTGTTCTTGAGAGGATGAAACCAAACACTACTGACCAACTACTAAACCCTAGACAACCTCCGGTTCAACTTCAGGTACAACCCTTAAACCTTAACAATCTCATTAAAACTTAACAATCTGATTTTAGTGTAAGATTGTTTTCGTTACAGGTAGTGATTGTAGTAGCTGATTGTAAACCGAGGATGCTAACAAAGCATATACCAGACTTAGCTGCTTCCAGGAATGTTCCGGTTCTCTTTATAAGAGACAACAAACGAGCCTCTCTCAGGTTAGGTGACTTGGTTAAGCTCAAGACAGCTCTAGCCATTGGTGTCAAGGCAAGAGGAAACGATCTTAACCTAATGCTCCAACAGATTGTTCCTAGAGAATGAAGTTTCTTTGTTCTGGTTTTGATGTGATCCTTACTCAGTGTAGTATATACAGATAAAGGAGACTGATTACAAATTTAACGATTTCAGTGTTTTTTTCGATTGTATCCATCGTGCTCTTTTTCTAAACACAAATTTCCACTGCTATACCCAAAAAGATTTACCGTTTACCGCTCTTAGGCGCTGGCAATTGAGGATGGCTCATCTGCAACACTGACTTGGTTAGGATTCTCACTAACATTGTCCACTTGTTTACTCGGCTTCCCGTTCTGAGACTTCTTCTCTTGGTCCTTTATCAGCACTGGTTGAAACTGCCAATATAGAAGAAACAAAGAGAATCAAAAAGTAAATGAATGGATCAATGAATCTGTGAAAAGCAGAGATTTCGTTTTAATCAAGAACCTGATATGTGGAGTGTATCACATTTCTTCGTTTTTGAGCCATCATTCTAGAAATAGATTGTATCCTTCGAGCTTGTACTCGATGAGGGGATAGCGTTGCGCATATCCTCTAAGCCCCATAGCTTGATGCACGAACTTGAGTGCTTGAAGGTGTTCTTTCCATAACCGGTCAATATTGCTCAAGATTAAGAATCGTTCAGCTTCTTTCATTAGCCCTGGTTGTTGTTTCTCCACGATTTCCTATGAATTATAACAAGCTTAATCAAACCATTCAGCTCTGGTATCTTATACCAGGCTTAGAAACCATCTAACTTACTCTTTTCTGCAAGTATGCATCGCGGCCACGGGCACGGAGATAATCTTGCAATCCCTCATAACTTGATCCTTCGCTTTTCAGCAAATCCGGAGAGAGATCATTCAGCAGATAACAGTACCTAAGATATTGAATTTTGGAAGTTTTAATAGCTTAAGATGTGATTATCTATGTTAAAATGTTTTCTCTAAAGAAATATATAATTCTTACTGCTGAAGTTTCGCGATGAGCTTTTCAAGATCCCAGCTTTCTTCAAGACTGAGGAAAAACCGGGAACTTCCAGGATCCCCCTGCCGGCCACTTCGTCCACGCAACTGTATGAGGGTAACAAAACATATTCAAGAAGATTCATTTGCTTGGAAAAGGAACCTGAATCAACCATAAATCTCCTGGCAACAAATATTTTAAGGAAACCTGATTGTCTATTCGCCGTGATTCATCTGCAGCGATTCAGGAGAATAAAGGATCAACAACAGAGACTTGACAGGGATTTACACACTGTCTGCTGTAAAAGAACTAACCTTCTTCCTTTCTTCATCCGTATAGCCCTTATATTCTCTTACTATCTCCAGAAATGCATTCCTCAGTTTACCAATGACTTCATCCTGGACAGGACCCTGTTAAAAAGAGCAAAGATCAATAACTCAGACAACTAATTTAACATATCAAGATATAATAATTCCACGATTTCTCAGTGGTTCACCTTTTCACAAGAATAAGATAGACGTTCCTCTGCTTATGTTTTAGTATTAAAAAAAAAACATAAATTCCCAATTTAAAAAAAAAACAAAATTTTTGGATAAATATATATATATATATATATATTTTTATTATATTTTTAAAATTTAACTACTAAATTTTATAAAATAATAGTAATTAATAATTTTTTTTTAAATGCGGGTACCCACAAACCCGCTTTACAAAATATGATGATTCGCATCCGCTCCGCCAAAAAATGTTTCGATCCGCACCAGCGAACCGCGATTTAAAAAAAAAATTGACCCGCATCCTCCCTGCAACGGGTCTAACGGACCGGGATCCGTGGGTTATGAATCAAATTGACAAAGCTAGTCATGTCAAGCGGGTCAAACCTGCAATCCGAGATCCGTCATGCAGCGAGTTATAAGAATTTTCGACTCATATCAAACAGCACATATATGTGAATTTTTACCCATCGTAGTCAACTCTTACCAAAATTAGTGATAATTTGATAATTGAATTTACCTACACAAAATTTCTAATCCCGTACCATTATCCAAAATTCTTATCCCATTTTTATTGAACATCATTCGAGTAATGTTTTTTGTTATCCGAATTATCCGTTCTCATCTCATACCCACTATTTTTTTGTTCTAATACCAAAAATAGACTGACATTTAAGATAATATATTGATTTTGTATTAAATAATATTTTTAGAGATATATGAGCCAGATATATGCTATATTTTTAGAGATATATGCTATATTTAAATAATATTTTTAGAGATATATGCTATATTTTAAATAATATTTTCCTTATAAACGTATTAATATTAAACATATGAGCCAGATTCAGATATTGAAAAATAAATTATAGTATTCAATTTATTATTATAGGTTAACAAAATCTTTAATTTACACATAAATCTTCTTATAAAATATTTTGTTAGATATTTTCTGATTATATGAAATCTTTTATTTATTAATTAATATTTAAAAAATCTTTTAATTCTGTTTGGATATATGGATATAAGTTAAGATACAAAGATATTTTTGCCATTAGTGAATTTGTTTTTTGTTCTCTTTTCCAAATGACATTTCATGTAAATATTTTAGAACTCTAATATTTTTTTAAATAGTGCTTCCCTTTTAATATTATAGATTCTTACTTATAATGCCACATGAACTATGAGCATGTGTATAATATCGACCAAAATAAGAATTAAAATGCAGTTGATATTTTTTTTCCATCTATATGTATTAAGATATAGAAATATATTTTACTAAAACTAAAATTTAAATTTTAATATTTAAGATAACTTACCTTGTAAAAAAATCTAAAACAAGAATATAAATAAAGTGGAATTTTTATTTGTGGAAACTCATATATGGAAAATAAAATCTTTGACCAAACATATATACAATTAATTAGACAATATGGAAAAAAACTTTAAAGATATATATATTATACATATTATATATATATATATATATGAACACCCATCAAGATCCCCAATTATTTCATAACTTCTTATGATATTGATTTTGAATATTATTTGTTTCTACCTTTTGTTTTCTCGTGAGATTCAAGTATAATCTTAGAAGCTATTGTATTTGCCAGAAAAATGACTAATGGCTATCAAAAACTTTTCACATTTTCCATCACTTTCATTGATGATTCTTGCTCTTATCCTTGTGCCCGTGATTTCAGGTAACATATTAATCTATTTATGCTAAATTGTGTATATATATATATATATATATGAATATAATATAAATATACCTATATTATCTTAAGTCATGTTAAACTTTTTATGATATTTTTAGTAATTGATCAAAACTGCTAGATGCCAAGAAATATATATATATATATATATTATATATTTTAATTTGCATTCACATGATACAATATTAATAGATCATTTTTTATATTTAAAATATTTACATGTGTTTATTAATGATCCAAACAGCATCAAAACAAATTGGGCTAAATTGTGACACCGGATGTCCAAATGATACGGAATGCAATAAAGTATGCACAACTAATGGATGGAAAATGGG
Organism: Cardamine occulta; assembly: GCA_028015245.1. Classification (NCBI taxonomy): domain Eukaryota; kingdom Viridiplantae; phylum Streptophyta; class Magnoliopsida; order Brassicales; family Brassicaceae; genus Cardamine; species Cardamine occulta. Next base: position 7,087,499 of record CM051381.1, read on the forward strand.
AGGTTATTATGGCTCTCTTTGTTGTTGCGGCAAGAAAATCAAATACTTTCCAACAACTAGTCCTTCGAATTAGTGATTAATCTCAAATTTGATATGTATTCTCAATTAATTATCTTTTAACAAAAAATATTAATTATAAAATAGCAAAATCTACATTATTTCATGAAAAGCCTAAATTAAGCAAAGTATTTGGTTACAATAAAAACCAAACTAATAAACATAGTTAGATACACATTCAAAAATGTAAGAAAAAGAAAAAATACGAAACTCTAACCAGAAAAAAAAATGCAACAACCATTTGAGTATGCTATTAGGCACTTTCTGGATGAGCATCATTATGAGCATGACAATGAAACTATGTACTCTACTTACTCTATATTGAATTTCGAGGAGTTTTCGTTGAGATCTTGGTTAACAAATAGATTTTTCGCTGGAAGCAAGAAGACTGAGCTTTTTTGTAAGCTTTATAACACCCATCTTTTGGTACTGGATTTAGCATCCTATCTTAAACTCGATCCAAATTGAGACCAACTCGTCCTAAAGCCCAATCAAGTCAACCTATAACGGTTCAAACCGATCAAAACCGGTTTCAGAATATTCAATCGAATTAACTGGACTCGAAGACGTAAACCGAAAGAAGATGTAAAATCAGGAAGGAAAAGGAAAAGCTCATTAAGAAGGTCCAAACCGCCTTGACACCAACTCAAAATCACTTTAAATAGAAAAGCTCTCCAAACATTCAGATCATCCATAAATCTCGAAGAAAGACTGAAAAAAGCAGCTCTGCTATTTTAGATTTATTTTCTCTTTTAACCTCGAAACCAATTCTTTTTGTACTTTTTCGATCAACGAAACTTATCAATAATGAAATTGACTTAAAACCCTAACTGAATTCTAAAGTTCAACAGTTGGCGCCGTATGTGGGGACTTTCTTGATTGATGATCAGACCAGTCGATCATACCGGGAGCATAGATCCAAAAGACCCGATCATTCCTCCTCAAGATGACGAAGTCAATTGAGACGGAAAATGAATCATCCCTCCTCCTCCACAAGAAGGTGACATCAAAAATCAAGACAAATACAACACTCTTGAAAATACTGGACTATGCAACATCTAGTGAACAACGCAACAATCTTGCCATAACAGATCGACGAGATCTTGAACCAGCCATATTTCGCACTTCTTAAGAAGATGTGCCGGCAACCACAACAACTGGAGTCACCACGACTAATCTTGAAAACATGTCACTATTCCGTTGACACCCCTCTCTTCCAATCTGTTACGCCGACACAAGTAACTCCACAACATATTATGGACGAACTCGCCACAAACTGTCATCGGGAGGCCGAACTGGTCAAGACAATAAAAGATATCAAGTCACAGATGCACCGCGCCACCTGCTCGGTTCCGAAAATCGACGGAGTTATTGAAGAGTCCCATCAAACTCCATTTACAGCTCAGATCTTAAGAGCAGACATGCGGCACATTTGCAAACTAAAATTGTCGACCTACGACGGCACAAACAGATCCTAGAAGCCATATGACTGCTTTCACAATCACAACAGGGCGAGCCCGACTTTCTGACGCAGAAAAATATGTAGTCCTATGCTAGTTGTTTGTCAAAAATCTAAGCGGCGCAGCACTTCAGTGGTTTTTCAAATTAAAACCAGGCACAATATACTCATTTAACGACTTGTTCCAAGCATTCATCAAGCAATACTCAATCCTCAATCCTCAATCCTCATTTTGCTCGAAGAATCCACAGCCAACATACAGAGCATAGTTCAGAAAAAAGACAAAAGCCTGCGCATATACATCGACCGTTTTAAAGCTGTAACATCTCGAGTCATTATGGACGATGCAGCGTCAATTCAAGCCTTACAAAGAGGGTTATGGTACAAATGCCGCTTCAGCGAAACTTTAGCATTCGCCAAACTGTCAACACTCAAAGACGCCTTGCATCGTGCAACCATATATATTAACATGGAAGAAGAGAGCGAGACATTTCTTAACTAATTCTTTATATAATATATATATATATATATATCTTATTATATAAAGCTTGGTAGCTCTCATGAGAGATCGACACGTGTCAAAATTATAATTAACGAGATCATGACACGTGTTACTTCTCCGATGAGATTTTGACATGTGTAGAAAATATTATGTTATTTTTATTTTTCATATTAGAAAAGAAAAACCAGCAAAATTTTAAATAATAAAATAGATAAATTTTTGTTTTCTATTTTTCTTATATATATTAAATTTTATTATCTCAATAAAGTTTAAACTTTTATTTTCAAATTTGGAATTTTAGAATTTTTATTATTTAAGCTTCAATAATTTTTTTATTACACATTTTTAATTATTTGAATGAAAAATGATTATCTGATGAGATTTTGACATGTGTAAAAAATTATGATATGTTTATTTTCCATATAGAAAAAGAAAAAAATAAAAAAAAATTCATATTAAAATCGATAAAAATTTTCTTTATATTTTTTAATATATATTAAATTTTATTATCTCAATAAATTTTAAACATTCTTTTCAAATTAAGATTTTTTTTAGTTTATATTATTTAAGCTTTAATAATGTTTTTAATTACACGTTTTTAATGATTTGAATGAAAATAATGAATATAATTAGCACGATCACGACATGTGTCGCTTAATCGATTAGATTGTGACACATGTAAAAGAAAACATCCCAAAAAAATAGTAATGTATGTAATTTTACTTTCTGTTTTTCTAATATAGGTTAAATTTTATTATTTCAATAAAATTTAAACTTTATATTTCAAATATAGATATTTTGATTTTTATATTATTTAAACTCCAATAATTTTTAGTTACATGTTTCTAATTATTTGAACAAAAAAATTAAATGAATATAATCGAACCTAATATATTATTCTAATTGGTTAAATATTAAATAAATCTAGAGTAAACTGAATTAACTCATAAATTTATCCAATTTAATGGATCGAATTAACACGTACTTATATTTAATTTTTATGGATCAAATGGTTAAATAGACTGAAAACTTATAGAGAATTATTTTCGTCCAAACCAATTTTTAAATAAAATTTTGGATCTTGAGGAGTGATGAAGGCGGTGGAGATTTTGCTGGAGATTGAAGATGATTGTTGATGTCAATCCAAAGATGGAAAAGAAAAAAGGTACAAAACCAAATATCTTCATAAACAAAGTCAGTGATATGAATAGAAAATCTAGACCTGGTAACGTATAAGATTTTGTGGAAGAACGCCAGGAGACAAGCAGAGGCGTGCCTATGAAGGAGAAAAAAAGGCATTCACCTTAGACCCCCAAATATTAAATATTTTTTAGGGCCCCTAAATTTATTTGGTATATTTATAAAATAAATATATTAGTGTTATGTTTTTGAATTTAAAGTTATATTTCATATATTAAAAATAGTGTTAATCATATGTAATATTTTACAAAATTTATTCTAAATTTTAGTATTTTATAGATTAAAAATTTTGGTAACTAATAGAATACAAAAATAGTATAAAATTATTTTATACCTTAAGAAAATAATGCAAAATTTATTCTCATAGATTAAAAGTATTTTTTATTATTTTTAATTTGTCACAAAAAAAAATTATTTATATGTTTTTTTGGTTAAATTTTAGTTATAGAAAATATTTTACCAAAAAATATATAAATAATTTTTTTTTTTTCGCCTTAGTTCCAAAAACTCTAGGCACGGCCCTGGAGACAAGGAATGGCGAAGAATTTTGGCGAGTAATTTGGTTGAAAATCGAGATAAGATCTGAACCAGATGAGGGATATGAATCCGGAGATGGGAGGAAGACGGTGGAGCTTCTTTTAGAGATTAAAAATTAAGGTGGATGGAAATAAAAAGACAGAAAAGAAAAAAAATCGCAAAATCAAACAACTTCATAAATTGAACCCTATATAAGAATTAAAAAAATGATGATGGAAAGACTGAGTCAAAGAATGTTCTCGAAAAATGATAAGAGACAAAAAAAAATGGTAAAAAACTTTGGCGAGTGAAAGTACGAGAGGGAACATATAATCGCTTGGAAACTGAGATAAGATCTTAAACATGGAGAGCAGATGGACAACATATATTTTTCTGGAATAAAGTATCCCCATATATAAGGGAACATAGCTGTCAGCCATCGAATCCGTTTTCCAGATTTCACACGGTGTTCAAAAAAATAAACGAGTATATATATACACTAAGGAATGTCTGATACGTTGCATGGATTTGAAAATATTATTATATAATAACTATATATATATTAAAATATGTTTATTAACTTTTAATTTAAATGGATTTTTAATTTTATTTTTATGTTACATCATTTTATTGTTCATAGTAAGTAATTTGTATAATGTGAAAATCTAAACACTTGTTTTGAGGTGTAATATAGAAGAAAGTGTTTATTAATAGATTTAAATTGGAATTTGAGAAAACAAATGTATTCTTCTTTGTAATATAAATTTATATTTCAAATTTCTATTATATTATTGGAAAGTAGTTATATATCTCAAAAATAAGTATTAAGATATATTTTGCGTATTTTAATTCTCATTATATTCATTTTTTGTGCATAGACTTTTGTTGAATACTTCGAATTCATGCAGTATGGATTACTGTTAAATATATAATAAAGTTTCAATTATCATATTTTCATAATGGCATTGCATTTTTGAATTTACAATAAAAATATATAAAGGAATCATAATATTGGGTAGTAAGAAAATTTTAAATACTAAATTTTTTTTGTTGCCTTTTATGAGTTAAGTTTTTTTAAGTTGGTCGCCCTTAGATAATTTGATGATAATATAACTGAAAACTTTGATGCAATCATGTATCACATCTATAGAATATATTTTGCCTTTTGATTAACACTTTGTGTTCTACCCTACGATTAATACCTTAGCAAGTCTATTGGCTAAAAAACATTTCAAAAGAAAAAGGTTAATAAATAAATTAGTGAAATCATTTTAGAAAAATAGATATCCTTTCACTCTTTGTTAAAAAAAACTAGTGTAGATTTGTGTGTTGTAGAAAAATTGTTTAGCTCTTAAGTTTTAATTTTAATTTTAATTACATTAGTTTATCATAAATTGATTTGATGTTTATTTTTTTATTTAAAACTAGATTCGGACCCGCACATACGTGCGGGGTTATGTTTATAAATATTTTATTAGATATAGCATATATAATCCAAATTCATACCAATTATCTATTCGGTTTAGTTTTAATCCAGTTTATAAATATTAAAAATAATAATGATTTCATCAGTATTTTGACACTCAGACTGATCTAAATGTTGTATCGGAAGTGAACCGGATCAGTTATTGGTAATATTTATACTAAACTCGTGAACTATCAATTCGGATATAAAATCGCTAAGAACGATTAAAATTAAGTTAATCAGGTCCGCGTGTTTTAAAAAAAAAACATTTATGACAATTTATACTTACGATTGAATTTAGATTATTCTTAGTACGGATGGACGTAATTAATATTCTGTTGTGTTTCATCCCGTTTTGTCCCTTACTTGTTCATACCTCTGTCAAGGGGATCAAACCCGTAATCCGCGACCCGCCCCGCAGCGAGATATATGAATTTTTGACCCGCAACCCACCAAATAAAAATAATTAATCCGCACACGCCCCGAATAAATCTGCGGATACCCGCGGGTAACTCGTAAATATTTAAATAATAATTAAAATTTTATTTTTATAATTTTAGTAAAATTAATATTTATTAATAAAATTTTAGTATTAAAGAAAACATAAATTCCCAATTTAAAAAAAAAACAAATTTTTGGATATATATATATTTATTTATTTATTATTTTTTAAAAATTTAACTACTAAATTTTATAAAATAATAGTGATTAATATTTTTTTTTAAATGTAGATACCCGCAAACCCGCTTTACAAAATATAAAGATCCTCACCCGTTCCGCCAAAAAATGTTCTGATCCGCACTTGCGACCCGCAAACTCAAAAAAATAAAAATTGACCCGCATCTGCCCCACAGTGGGTCTAATGGGCCGGGACCCGCGGGTTATGAATCAAATTGTCAGGATGGGTCAAACCTGCAATCCGAGACCCGCTCCGCAGCTGGTTATATGAATTTTTGACCCATATCAAACCGTATGTATGTGTGAATTTTTACCTGTCTCGTAGTCAACTCTTACCAAAATTAGTGATAATTTGAGAATTGAATTTACCTACACAAATTTTCTAATCCTGTATCGTTATCCAAAATTTTTATCCCATTTTTATTGAACATCGTTTGAATAATATTTTTTGTTATCCGAATTATCGGTTCCCATCTCATACCCATTATTTTTTGTTTTAATACCAAAAATAGACTGACTTTTAAGATAGAAGATTGATTTCGTTGAATAACGATATTAGAGTAATCAAAATTTAACTACCGTTTTTGAAAATATATGTAATTAGTAAAATGAATTACTTAAAAAACTCGTATAATTTAGAAAAATGAAATTATATACCTATGAAACTATATTTAATATGATTATTCATTGGACATTTATGTTTTCACAAAAAAAATTAATAGAATATAAAATATGGCTTTTGTTAGTTTATATATTGGGCATTTATATTTAACTTTTGTTAGTAATAATTGTTATTACTTAGTTTTATATATTAATACTTGTAACTATATTATCTTCTTATAAAAAATTCATATTAATATATGTATATATTTGCTATATTTTAATTAATATTTATAGCGGTTTTAAAATTTCAGTAAAATTAGTCCATTTTTCCTTATATATGTATTAACACTTTCTAAATTTATTAATTATACATGTATTAATTAGAAAGTGTTAGGTAATGAAATTAATGAGATTATGATTTGGATCTAACCAATACTATTGATAAACCAAACAGAATTAAAAATGTGAACTCCTACAAACTTCTTGACCGGATGTCAATGTGGTGAATTTGATGAGTATTGTCATTTATACATTAAAATATTCATCAATATACAATTTTAATGTAAAAACATATGAGCGTTGACAAAATAATATATGTAAAAAACAAATGAGCACTGATGATGACCGAGAACCTGTATAAAATTTCTTCAATTTACAACTTAAATTTTTTGAATTACATCATAAAATTCTAAATTATTTAGTCAAAAAAAAATTCAAAGCGATAGAAAAAAAAAAAGTTTTATCTTGGACCAAAGTTCTTCTTCGTGTAACTTGTTTATCATCAGACATATGTTGTTTATCTTATGGATAGACTCTCATTCTTGTAGACTTCAATTTTGCGTAGATATGCACTTTTCTGTTCCAATCTTCTCAACTGTTGATGATGTATGCATATATATATATATATATATATATAAATAATTTATATATATATATATACAAAGTTGAAGATTACCTTGATGATGGAAGCGACCCTGAAACGGTGAGCTCTAGCGTTGGTGCTGATGATGGTGGTGAGAGGCTATGTAAGTTGTGCCACAAGTAAACATGGTAAGCTGCTTATGCCATTAGCCCTACGTCTAAGTAACAGTCTCTCTATTCTATTTCTACTTCAAAACTTATCAAAGTTCAATCTTTATAACATGAAAACATATCGTTAAATACATACACCATATTTAATAAAGAATATGTACATGCATTATAAATAATTAATGTCTAAAATGGCTTCTTGCAAAGAGAATTTCAAAAATTTACCTACGAATTCATGTAGTATCAAAAAAAACCATTCATCATCTTCGTCTATTCTGCCGTTTGTATAACTGTACATAAACATTAGTCAACATTAGAAGAAAAAAATATTAGTCAACATTAGTTATTTATCAACAACAAATACCCAAAAACACATACAGCGAATATGTAAATAATAAAAATTAAGATAAATAAAAGTAAAACGCTCGTAAACAAAAAAAAATTGCGTGATAGAGGCGATGAGATGTTGAAGAAGAAACTATCTATTCTATTTATAGAGAAATATGTAATTAGGAATCAAGCCAAATCATGAATAATGCAAAACTTTGGAATATTACGTTTGTTAGTAAGATATTAATTTGCAAGATTTTAGTTAGTAACAGATCTATGATTTCCAAAATTTGAAATTAATACCATATATGTTGAAATCGAGATTTATTTGTTTTAAAATATTCAAATTAGATATTCATTTCAAACTAATTGATTGAGAGAATCTAGTTTGTTTCTATATTTGCAAGAATTTTTAATATAATAATTAAATATTTACTTAATTAATGCAAAATATAAATTATTTTGGTAGTCAATTATACAAAAAAGCTGCAAGTAATATATAGAAATCAAAATTTGAATTTAAAAAAAAAATCAAAAGATTTTAAATATATATTTATTAGTACTATTTTTTATATAAAATTATAACATATATATATATAATGGTTCATTTAATTTAAACAATATATCACATGCTAACAGTCATATATCATTTTTATAACTAATAAATTAATACGTCAAGGATTGATATAGTATTTAATATATCATTTTGATTTTCATAACTTTTTATGAGTATAGATATATTTTTTAATATATCATTATGAGTATAGATAATGAAATATAATTATTTCTGTAATTATAAACTATTATTCTATTTATTTAAAATATTTTTATTAGGCCATCGAAATTGTTCAATGTTTTGATAAAAGAGATGGTATTTAAATTAAATCAAAATTGTTAATGGTTAATTAAGGAAAATCAAATGTTAGGTATGATATATGTCCAATGACAATTAGTGTAATTAATCTAGTAATCTTTGTCTTGTTATAACCTCAGATTCGAACCGTGATCTCCAAGTAATCTAATCTTGAGTTTCTTTAGCGTTCCGCTTGACGAATTTGAGACACAAAAGGAGAAACGGAGGAGAAATTGGTAGACATATAATTCCCAAGAAGAATCCATAAAGGTTCATGAGAAAGAACGCCACAGTCAAGAAACCATATAACATAGCCAACTCTATGTAAAACCTTTCTGATGAATCTAACCAGACATTTACAAAGCAGCGAATGTTTCCTGACCAATAACCAGATGCCATCATCAATGCCAAAAGTCCCATTTTTGCACGGAATGTTACTTTAGATAGCTCGAAGTTTCTGAAACTGATTATCTCAGTTTCTCCCCTTGTAATCCACAGTGAAATCAGCGTTGCGACTATGAGGATGTTGAATTTGATCGCGAATTTGATGAAATCTGAGTCTGATGGTATCAATTTGTAGCTGAATCCGACTTGCTTCATCATTACTGCAGAGGAGAAAGATGCCAAATCTTGAAGAAGATGAGTGATTTTGGAAACCTAAATCGAAGAGTCTGATCTGTTGATGGTTTTTAATCAACGGTTTATATGAAAGAAAAAAGAAGCTCCACATCTGCACAGTGTTTTTGGAGTCGGTTTAAACGAAACGTTATGGGCTTCTATTTTCTAGGCCCATTTGTTTTTAATCTGTTGACCTGATTTTGACCCAGCTCAACCAGTTCCTCAATATCTTGTGTTTCCGGTTCAGTTAGTGAATTGAACCAGATTGACTCTTTATTAGGATTAATACGGTTTGGTTTTGGTTAAACTTTTAATATGTTTTGTTTTGTTAAATCTCAAATCATAAAAGATGTTATGATGATGATGATGAATACTAAAATTAAATTAAATACTTTTATATTGGGTTTTCTTTAATTAATGGATTAATGGTTAAAACCAGTACACCCCGAATAACCAATTACAAATTTACATTTAACTCATTTTAATCCAATTTTGTTAAAGCATTTTAATCCAATAAATTTAACCTAGTTAACTTATTAAGCAAAATATTTAACACACTGGAATAGATTATGAACATCGGTCAATAACACATTACCTATTGTTTAGGTCACTCGAAATTCGTAAACTATACATATCATCTCTGATTCTGGTTTCTGCAGTTAAAAAATCATTTGATTAGCCATTCCTAATAGAGTTTTGTGAAATTATGCATTTTCTTGTGTAGACTCCAAATGGCTCAAGACTTGTTATCAAAAAACAGATAAAATCCAAAGGTTTCATAAAGACTACAGGAAAAATTCCATAGATATCATAATGATTCTACTCAAAACCCAAAACAGAGGAATAGTTTGATAAACTCTAAGAAACCACTTCACTTGGCAGCAGAATGTTTGGCCTTGTTGTGAGCCTCGAGTGCATTCCCTGAGTTGAACGTCCTGCCAGAAAGATCGAATTGTTACTACAAGCTGAAAAATTGAGCAGTGAAGAGAGAGTTTAGAGAAAGAGTGAGAGTCTCACTTCTTGCATGTACCACAGGAGACTTGACTTGCGGACTTTGGGCTCTGGGTTGCAGTCCCGGGAGTCTTTCCACCCTTCTTAGCCGGGTGAGGCGTTGCGGGTCCACCTTTCTTCTTCTCCTCTGTGCCATAGATGACAAGTAGCTTCAAATGAGTACTTTCACAAACTCTAAAATCCTTGAATTGGGCTTTAAGTGAATAACAATTTAAAAGTAAGGTTTGTCTTTACCTGTTTTCTGAGGAGTAACAGCTGCTTTAGCCTTCTTTGCAGACACAGGTGTTTTGGGGGCGGCTTCATTAGCTCTCTTCTTGCTTGATTCAGGCTTCTTAGGTGTAGGTGTCTCCTCTTCTTCCTCTGAATCATCTTCATCATCAGAATCGTCCATCTGCAATAACCATAACACAAGAATTGGTCACCAACAGTTCTGGAAATATCTATCTTTGTCTTCTCTCACTCATCATCCTAGATTCGAATTATTTACATATAATGTGAACAAAACTACAGAAACTCACTAGTTCCTCAGAATCAGAGTCATCCTCTTCATCATCATCAGCTGATCCAAGCTTCACATCCTTTTTCACTTCTGCAGGCTTGGCCTTAGGCTTTGCTACAGCCTTTGCAGCATTCCCTGAAAATAGCATTCATTATTACAAATTATCAGTAAAAGAAAAAAGTGGCACACAAGTAATCACTTCCAGTTGAGAAGTAATACCATTAGCAGCAATGGTGGCAGGAACTTCTTCAACCTCTTCCTCTGAATCTATCAAAAAGACATAACAAATCATCAGCAACCAAACCCAATATTAATGTAACAAAAACAGAGAAAAAAATCAAAACGAAGGATATTTATCTTGTAACTCACCAGAAAAGTCTTCCTCTCCCTCAGTGAAAACACACAATCAACTAAGAGTTACGGAAACAAAGTATATTATCCAATCCAAACAAAAAGTATATAATAAAAATCATCTTTAAGGATATTTTTCATCAACGTTGGGAGTTTTGTATCCAGTAAAGTAAACACTTCCTTTTCCCCAGTTATGAGAAAGCTCAAAATCTTTCTCAAATACCAAATCACAGCTAAGCTGAGGAATGTTCTCAGTTGAAAGAGTTCCCAAAACAAGTTTCTGGTTATTAACTTTCACATACAAAGGCACAAATTCTTCCTTCTTGCCTTTACAATCTCCAAGTGATGCCTACACACACACAAACAAAGATCCAAGATTTTTGCTACACTAAACTTCAAAAAACTTCTAAAGAATCAAATCAATTAACGTTTGATACTAAACCTGAGAGATGTGGACAAGAGTGTCTTCTTCAGCCTCAACTTTAAATGGCTTCCCTGGTTTAACTTCAACACCTGATTATATCATAATGAGCTTCAATTAGATTCATATCACAACATTTCTCATAGAAGATATACATAAAACCCTAGATGATGCTATAAAGATGTATATAAAACATACGACGAAGTAGGAGATTAACATCGAACAAAAATTCCGGAGATCAGAGAATATATTATCGATGAAATGAGAGAAACAGAGAAAATTGCTTACCCCAGAACTCCATTGCTGTGAATCGTAGAAGAGAAGATGGGTCAAGTAGAGAGTTTTAGGGTTTATGAGCAGCGAAAATGAAAGAGATAAAAGGGTTTTGCGAGTATTTATAATCGAGAGGGTTTTAGTGATTTGGTATTTAGGGTTCTTGGAGAGACATGCGACGCCGTTTTAGCTGAGCACGCAATTTGTGGATATAGTTTCGATTGCAAAAATGAAAATAGCCTAATATTTTAATTTAAAAATTAAAAAATGAATGCCACATAATGAATGATACAATTGTTTAGGCCTTTTAAACAATAGGACTTGCTATATTACACACACCAAAATAAAATCTCATCTATTGTTGTGTCACATCTTCAATATTTTAATTAAAATCATATATATATATATATGATTTGGAAATTTATTTCTTAAATCATCAAAGTCGCATATTTCTTAAAATTTTAATAAAATACATTTATAGGTTTCTAAATCAAATATGTAACTGTTGTTAGAGAAACTTAAAAAAAAAATGTTACAAGGAAAAATAAAATCATTTATGTAAATAAATAGTTTAAGTAGCAAATTTTATTTCCATTAAGATAAATACATCTTTGCTCTTCATTAACAAAGGATTTAGGGTGATTTTGTATTAAAATATCAAATCATATGTTATTCAAACATGAATTTTAAAATATTTTCTTAAATCAAGTGTTATTGAATTAAGAATTTTAAAATGTACAATCAAATTCATTGTTATTGAAAATGGTTTAAGAATTATATTTAAAAATTTTAGAAGAGATTTCATGGAATTATTTAGTTAAAAATACAAAGATCAAAATCTCATGGTTTTAGGTGTGAATTCAAAAAATTTAATAACAAAATTTCTAATTCACCAAAATTCAACCAAATCCTTTCAAAATTCATTAAAACTTAAATCACCCCAAATATCTAGTTCAATACATCCCTTAGTTTCTATATTAAACATTAATCCATATTTAAAAAAAAATTAACAATTCTATCATAACATTTTCGTAAGAGCCAAAAGAATCAAAATCTTCTGATACAATACATTATGCTCATTTTTAATCGGATTTTATTGCTTAGATTTCTTTGAATCCATCTTCGCAAGTGATCAGGACATCCAAAGCAGCATTCAGATGCATAATAGAACTTTTGTAATCGCGTGATTTGATACTAAAATTTCATTAAAATCATCAGTAGCATCGTCAAAAAAAAACATAATACAATGGTTTAGGGATTTCACAATATAATTGCCACATGTTGTGTCCTTGAGAATCTGGATAATGATTCCTATCACATTCGTAGTTTGCTCCTCAACACTATTTATTGTTGCTAAGAGTATACGTTTGAGACTTGTTGCGGTTTTGCTCTGTGGATCTTGTTCAAGAGAATTAACGCAGAAATCATATTTTAAATTAGGATCCTTAGCAGCTGCTTTCTTGCTGCACTCGTTATATTCATTGTTTTTCAGTAATATTTTGAAGATCGAGGTCCTACACCAATACACCTTGAGCAAAGAGATGTCCGTTATTATGATTTAATTGACTATCAACTTTACGATTAGCAAAGATCACCAATATTGATCGATTAGATGCAAAATTTTGGACGTTTGGTCTAGCGGATGCTTACTTTCGAAGGACAGGAGAAAATCAAGATCAAGTTTTGATTGATAGACTAAGAACAATTTCGTATTCGCCGACTTGTATTTCTCCATCATGTTTGCTGCTTTGATGTTGTTCTATACCTCATCTTGATTAGATATCAAAGTTTTTAACTTGAAATTTTATAAAAGTTGAACAATTGTTGTTGATCGAAAAAAAAACATTTAAAATATATTGTAATATCTGTTTATTTGGAATTATGTGATAATTTAAAACGGTATATTAAATTTCTAAATATTTGGAAGTATATTTTAAGAATTAATAATTAAAATTTTATAATGTATGTAGGTTTCCAAAAAAATAATTTTCAAAAATTACAAAATAAAATACTTCCAAGTGACTAATAAAATATAATAATATATATACACATTTACTTAAGCCGAACCTCTAAAAAAAAATTCTTTTGTAAACATTTATCAAATAAATTAGGCAATCAATCAAAGATTCATTTTTTAATTAGTGTACGTTTAAATATATATATATATATATATTATCCTAATATATACGTATATAGCAAAAGAAATAGGTTAAATTTAGGTTAAATAGGTCAAAATATATACTATATGAACTTGATGCAAAAGAAATAGGTTAAATATTTCAAAATTATAAGATGATTGATTGAATCTTTTTTCCTTTAATATATATAGATATACTACTCTAAACAATGAGTTATCGTTGGAAAAAAAGTGGAAGAAGAAAACAATTATTTTTAAAACTATCATTGATAGAATTTAAAACACAAGACATCACGCAATTTTGGGAAATTTTTGAAATGATATTATGTGATTCGCGACACATTGGGGATCTTTGGAATTATAGCAATGGTCGTGGCATTGCTTTGGAATCTAGCCAAAGCTAAAAGATTCTATCACAGTAGTCTCTTTTTTTTTTTTGGTAAACATGTTAAATGTTTATACCAATTTTGTCTACCACAGTAGTTGTAACCTCTTAGCGTACAACGCTCTAACATTTTTTAAGGAATTCGAAAGAATTAATACCCGTCAAATCCTAGAGATTTGTTCCTCACCATAAGCAAGAATGTTGATCTAATTTCTTCATGAGAAAACAAAGTTTCCAGATTTGATTGATCAACTAAGAACTGGAAACTGAAAGAAAGAGATGATCTTAGCAAAGAAAAGACAAATGTTGGCTTTCTGAACTCTGGAAAAGGGCTGTAAAAAACTCCACAAAATGGTCCTAAATATTTTGATGTGTCTTGAGATGGGAGCCTGAAATGTTGATCAGATAATAAATGTAGTTCATCGTGGGTCGAGAAAGAGTTATTTTGTGGAAATAAATATAGTTACTATATTCTTCTTTAAGCTAAGTAACGCTTGACTTTTTGATAGAGAGAATTATTCGGCGATTGTTCATTCCATGCAAATTCTTATATTCAAATAAAATACATTATTCCACATGTGATGGCTGATACAATTTAGTATTAGTTTGATAGAGATATAAGTTTTATAAAAGATATTGATCTTTTTGTGATAAAGATTCCATTGAAGTTGTCTCTTGTCCTTATCGTTTCGAAAGAGATGGGTTGGTCTCCTGATCAAGGCGTAAGTCAATGTGCCAAAAGATGTGAGTTTATAATCATACGTATACATTAAATTATGATCCATCATTCTTTTCTTTTCTTTTTTTGTTAAAATTTTACGATCTGTCATTCTTGATAAATTAAATGGTAAAGTGGATAAAGTAAGTTATAAAAATATAGGTCTATATGCAGTCATTCCAAAGAACTTATATATGGCTTTTTAATGGTATACATATACATGGTTACAAAGTTAGCAATTCCCGAAAACTTGCATGTGAATGAGGTATTGTTTGGTGAGCACCATCCACACACACACACACATATATATATATATATATATATAGGTGGATGTACATATAACTGAAACTCTAATTATATTGGTCTTAATTGTTTATACTAGAAAGATAACAATTTGGTTTGAGATGATTTACAATAATCTATGTTTTGAAAATCTAGGATGCGCACACCTTACGCAATCGTTATGGCCGTGTTAAATCTTCATCCTATGCAGGTAAATTTTCTCACCAAATATTGAAAATAAATCATAGAGGTTGAAACTGTAAATCTATTTTATCAAAAAAAAAGTTTCAGCTTTGAGAATTATAATGATTGGAACCACAACTTCATCATTGACTCTTCCACGAGACATTTAGGAATCTTTATACTAGTACGGTGTCTTGGCTTCAACTTAGTTAAGATAAACTAATCTTTTTATGAAGGCAAACATAGAGAAGGGTCTATTGCAGTAGTAGAACTCCATTTTTCTATTAACTCGGGTGGAATTATTTCTTCTTTGTATCGTGAGTTAAATCAGGGTTCAGTTTTGAACTCTAAAACAAAGAAAAAAATATACAGTCAAAATATTGTTTCATAAGAAAATATGCACGAGAGATTTTTTTTTTTAGTTCTGCTTTGAATGATCATGAAATGAAATCCACTCTCATATTATCTAGAGTAAAATATCCCAAATTTTTTATTTTCTTCTGTTTTTCATGGCTGATTCACAAAGTGTTCAGAAATGGCACGTCTCACATGATACTTGAGCATATGAGCTAAAACAGAATATATAAAATTAGCTTGTGACTTCTGTATAAACTATATGCGCAATCACCAAATAAACAAACTAATTAATATAGATGTACAAACCTGCAAGAGTTCGAGCGAATTCGCATGGCTTTTTAGCCAAGCCAAAAATATTAAGACATTCATGTTCTATTTCTTTGACTTTCCAATATTCTTCCCAGATCCAATGTTGTACTGGTTCCTTTTTTATCAGTTAAGATACTGATAGACGTAATTAATCAATTCATGCTTTAATGAAATAAAAAGATGGCATTAGCTTATGATTAAAATCATAAAAATTAGTTTATCTTACCATTTCAAAGCCAGTTTTGGTGATAGTCATGGTAATGTTAAATAGATGGCTTCCAACAGCGTAATCATTATTGTAAAATTCAACCTCGGTAGCTATATAAGTTGTCAACCCTTTATTTTTGTAGAACACGAACAAACTTCCTTTACCCTCTGCAAATTACGCACAATGGTTTAATAACTAGTTAAACAAACTTTATGAGAGAAAACACAACATGGAATGTAATACTTGCCATCTTCTAATAGTGATATAAGATATGCTTCTCGCTTTTCCAAATGACAACGCTCTTCATATAAAGGAGGACGCCTCCAAACCAACACTAGAAAGTATTAAAATTTTCATTGTGATCCTCTTAGCCCCTACCTGTTTGGACTGAGCATGACTGTGTGTCAGTTGTCACATATGTTAAACATAGCATCTGAAGAAAACAGGTTCAGTTATCATCCACTTATGTTTTACAGATGATCTCTTAATCTTCTCGGATGGAGCTCTCTCTTTAGTTCCGTGTTCTTAATGAGTTCCATCAACTTTCTGGCCTAGCTATAAGCATAGAGAAATTGTGCTTCTTCCCCGCTGGAGTCTCTCCTGATGACTCATAAGCTATTTCCAGAAACACTAGCATCCCTCAAGGCTTTCTTCCTGTTCTTTATCTTGGACTTTTGCAAAAGATCAAATAAAAAATCAATGGATGGACCTCAAAATACTTATCACTCGTAGGAAAGAGTCAGTTACATAGCTCAGCCATCTTAAGGAAATCAACTTTTGGAGTGTTGCTTTCATCCTTCCTAAGAAATGCATTCACCGGATTAACTCCATGTAGTGCATTCCTCTAGAAATGATATCTTGAGGGCCATCACTGTGCAAAAGTTGCCTAGTAAACAATTACTACTCCAAAGATCATGGGAGAGAACTAGGATTAAAAAATCTGCTAATCCGGAATCAAACTTGTGCCATCAAGCTTTTTTGGATGCTCTTCTTCAAGAAATATTCGAAGCTGAGGCAATTGGCAACTAATTGGATCACCATCCAGCCTGGAAATGGTCGCCACTACAAATTTTGGTCAACCCCTTGACTCCGTTTGGGCCCCTTATACAGTTCCTTGGTAACAGAGGACCAAGACAAACAAGAATTCTCCTCTATGCATCAATCGCTTCGCTGTGGAATAGTTCGGATTCGCTTCTGCCTCCTGTGAGATCTCATGAGGTTGAACATGTCCTAACCTACATAACCAATATCTCACTCACATACACTGAAGACTTGTCTATCTGGACCATCAATAGAGCTTCTAGAACCAGATATGGGGGTAATTTAGTCTATGATCACATCAGAAGCGAAGCAGCCGATTCCTTGGTGCAAGACGATCTGGCTCAAAAGAGGCATTCCAAAACATAAAACTCTTGCTTGGCTTATTATTCTTAACATGGTGTCCTACGCGAGATATGATGATTTCGTGAGGTCTGCCCATAAATCCAACATGCCTTCTCTTCAATCAGGAACCATAAACCATAAACCATATCTTCTTCAACTGTGAGTACTCCAGATCCTTGTGGTGCAGATTATGCATCAAGCTCAGAGTTCCTTGGCCATATAGGAACTGGAATAACAACCTCAGTTTCTTGACTTTCTTTTATTGACATCTGAGTCATCGCTATCTACTTCTATTGGTTTGGCAAGAAGTGATATCTTGTCTGAACGTAATAATAAACTCCACCGGAACTCTCACAGGTCGTCGAATATTCTCTTCTCTCAAATTGATGGTTTTGTTCGCAACCGAATCTCTGCTTTCAGATTTCAAAATCCGGCGAGAGTAGGCGAATGCTTGCAGCTCTAGTTCTCTTTCAATTAATTGCTTCAGCTACTCTTCATCAATTTTGTCGGCGGACAGCTTCAATCATTCAAGCCTCCAGCTTGTGCTCATTTCTAAGAATACTTCTCATAGGTTGTGAGCCTATCTCAGTACGTAAATAGCCGTGGATATTTCTCTTTCTCTTGATTCATTAAAATTCTCTGTGTAAATGGGCTCTTACTAGAATTTTACAGAAAAATATAACTCATGCTACTCTTTTTAAATTTAATGCATCAACCATTATAAATAAAAGGGTGATTAAAAAAAAAGGTATGAGCCCACTTTGACTGGAGATTGATGGCCGGTGGCTTCCATAGCACCGGCGTCGGTCTCCCTTTCGTTTGTATTTTACTGTTTTAGCCGTAGAATAAGTGTTGATGGTTGAGCCTTTGCTTCGGTAGAATCAAATCTGTGTCAATCCGGTTGGAAGATGGCATAACCGGTGAAGATGAAGCCGCTTTTTTTATGGAGGCGCCGACCAGGTCAGTCAACGGTGTGGTTTAGTCTACAAACGCCATCTTATTTCGTCTTCCTCTTGGTCCTTCGGTCAGATCTGTTTCAGCGTCCGATGGTTTGGGATTCGTCCTCGTCGCCCTTATCGGGTTTAAGCTTTAGCCTCGTTTTTTGGGTTTAGCGATGTGATTCTTAGCGGTTTGGGTCTCAGCCATGAGTCCTGCGGTGGTTGTGTTGTAAGAGTGAAGGTAGATGTTCGTTGGTGTATCCCAGCTCTGCCTCGCTTTTCTTTCGGCCATTTGCTGGTTTGCCTATTGGTTGTGTTAGCCGATTTTGTTGCTGGTAGCTCCTTTAGAACTGGTCTTTTTGTGGTCATGCCTTCATCGTCATTAGCTGTCTTTACCTTCATTTGAAGGTTGCCTTTGTATCTTCTCGGTTCGATCTCTTGTCGGTCTTTGCAAGTCCGGTGTGGTCTGGGTTGATTGGGTTCGCTCCTTGCCTTTAGGTTATAGATCTTATCGAGGTATCATCAGTTCATTGGTTTCTTTGAGGCGTTGTACAATCGTTTCGTCGAATTCACCGCATCCGGGAGTTCTGTTGCGATCTAGTAGTCTTTCGGCCTGGGTCCCGTCTCGCCTGTCTGGTTTCCTAGGAACTTCGACTCATTGTGATAAGCTTCATCCGCTATAGGTGGAACCGCTCTCCGTTGGTTGGTGTTGTGTTTTGGCTTGATTCCGGTTTTCTTTTGGTTGTTTATCGGGTAACAGTGTTGGTGTTTGTATCCCTTGTTGTTAAGTTCGTTTAGACCTTATGATTTAATTTGCAAGTCTCCCATTTTTTTGGGCGTAGTTTCTAGAATTACTTTGTTAACTGCCAGCTTTATAATGGGTTCCATCCTTTATAAATTATTTATCAGATGTAAAAAAAAAATCAACATAGACACAAAAGAACGGTGTAGGGATGAGTGTGACTACAACACCAGAAATTCTGTAATAGAAGTGGTGTTGCCACTATTTTTTTCTCTCTTTTTGCCACTTAGGTAGGTTTTGCTTACTTGTGTTATGCAATTTCGTCCACAACTTTTGTTATTTTTTCAAAATATTAATAGTTTATATATATATATATATAAAGATTAATAGTTGTTTGGTATGGTTTTAATTTCTTATGTAATGCTGCTATTTACCTGCCAACGTTCCACCGTTCTATTCCAATTTATTAAAATATTGTAGTAAATCTCTTTTGCTTTGTAATTGTGGTTTACCATCTAAAAGTCTCCAGATTTTATATCAGCTTAACTTTTTTGTCCGCTGCTAGCAGCTAGCGTATTCTAAATTAAGGATTACTGCGTAATAACTATGTTGGCTATGAAAATTTAATTAAAATGGGATATAGCCGGCCAAAATATTACAGTTTATTTTACTAGATATGGATTTGATTATTGTGATAATTTCTAAGAAGATTTTACATCTTATTAATCAGATTAATTGATTTCTAACAAATGTTTTCTTCGGTTCAGTATTCTTCGTTAAAGCTTCCGCCGAATCAACGAAGGGATCAAGAAGACATATGGTGTCGACTACGGTGGAGGAGGAGGAGGAAGATTTGCTAGTTCTGTCGAAGTCACTAGACTTGATCTTGGCGCCATCGTTCGACTTAGTTACAGAAAATCAGAATCTCTGAGTGGATTTACCATTCAGTTTTTTCCTCTGTTCATATCAAAATCATGGGGATTAGTTTACAAAATCCTTATGTTCCAGCTTTCTAATAAGTGAAACTTGACTTATGCGGTGGATTTGACCTTTTCTTGATGCAATTCTTGTTGAACTTGGCTATGCAACACCACTAATTAGGTCTAGTTTATACTCATCCCGAATAATAGGGGTCAAAGAGGCAATGTATATTGATTTTACCGATGTAATGAGAAGAATTTCTCAAGCTTCTCATGGCTTTTGTCCTTGTGAGATAATCTGAGATGAGAGTTAGTCTTGAGTGACGTATTTTCCAGAGACGGTAGTGCAATGCAACAGTTAAGACCAACAATGTATGAGATTAGCAAAATCTGTATGAAGGTCGTTGTGATGTTGTTGTTGTTGGTTGTTAAACTCTGGAGCACACATTGATCTGTTTAGCATATAAAAGGATTTGATTTGGGGATTATAAAAGACAAATGCGATCAAGATTGGTGAACCTTAGGATTGGGTCCATTCTTGAGTTTGTTTTCTGTTACGAGACAATGTATCTGCATTCTCCATTGTTGACTTTGTTTTATGATTAAAAAGTGATAATTGACATTTTTGTTTCAATTATGTGGGATATTGCTTCATCAAGCTATCTCACAGATTTCCAAAAGAACTAGTAATGTTTCTTTTTTCTTTTCCTTTTTTTAGTAACGTTTCTTATAACCTAAGAAAAATTCAAAGAAAATCAAAACGAAAGTAATGGAGAACAGATTAATTTAGCGGAAGAAAGATGAGGGAGTATGATCGTGAGAGCAATAATAGAACTTTTTTACGTCGAAGGTATCATAATTCACAAATGTCCAAAATCTCATACAAGAATCTCATCAAATCACCAATTCTTTTTAAAATTTAATATAGAAAATCATCCAAATTAACCCAAATATCCTAAAATTTCACTCAAATTTCTCCAAAACTAAATTCCACCAAATCTTCAAAAATTCATAGTCCAATACACCCTTTTAGATTTAATATGTATTGTACTAAATGTAATTGGGTTATACATATATGATCTAATCTGGAACCAAACTTGAAGGATTTTTTAAAACTATATCAAACAGTTGCTTATCATATTCGAAATAAAACTGTAATATGTTCCATTTCGGTTCGGAGTAGATCATATCGGTTTATATTTACCGTTTTGAACACCCCCGAAAACATAACATATACAAACAATACTTATTAAGATGATTTCTAACAAATATCTTTTTCAATATCTCATCTGAACTTGTTTTTCATAATCCATATATCTAAACTTGTTTTGTATTTTAAATTAAAGGAAATTATGAACTAAAATGTTAATAAACTGAATATAGATATGAATATAAGAACTTTTTTTTTTTGTCAAACATGCATATAAGAACAATCAAGAAAAAAACGAAAGAGTGGGAAGATGGGAAACAGCTGTCGAACAATGTCGGAAGAGTTGACTTCTATTGGAAACTCTGACAAACAGGCGAGACTTTAGCATTAGTATGTAAGACTTTGGTTGGACCACACATTTTCAATTATTTAGTGAAACTTCGCACCCGCCAAATTACAAAAGATTTCCTTGTCCCCCTTTAGTTTTTATTCTTACAACAATTAACTTAAATATAATATTTCATCAACATTTTAAAATTCCTCAACAATACTATGCGATTTGTATACATTTAATCATTGTTGAGATAATTTCGCAGTTTTCATTTGACAATTGACGTTTTGATATGCTATGTAGTTTAATCATTTGAGCTAATGTTGTCAATCTATTCACTGAATTTATCGATCAATAAGTGCGAAACATGTTATCTTCCATTACACATATATGAAACAAACAATTCGATAAGAGGATGGAAAATGATTTACCACAAAATAAGAAAATCAGAACATCATTTCATCTTTGTTTAATTTCTATTAAACTCTTTCAAAATTCAATAAACATTTAGCGCAAACTTGTAAAAATGTATTTTTAAGTTATATAAATTTAAAAATAAAAACAAAAAAAATAAATTTTACATAATGCATCATAGTGAAAAAAGAGAAAAGAAAACACTTTTTATAATTTAAGATAAAAAATGGAATCTCTGGTCGACTCTATGTATTAATATGCGGTATATGTCTATGAGTCTATCTCAAAATTCTCACTCTCTCTCTCTCTCTCTCTCGATCTCAGATTCTTAGCCAAGAACATGAAGCAAACCTTGTGCCTCGCAGTGTGTGTTCTCTTCCTCATTTTTTCCACAAGTTCGTCTGCAATTCGAAGAGGTATGTTGAATACAGTAATGACTTTTTGTTCTTTTCCTTAATCACTATTAGCATTAGCACTACCAAATCATATTCCTTAAACTTTAAATCTTAATATTTATTCAGGAAAAGAGAATCCAGAGCTGAATCCATTACTTTCAGCTACACCAGCGGAAGAGGACTCAATTAATGTAAGTCCATCTAATTTCTCCCTCTAAAATAAATTTATATTTTCCTAAAACTTTATTAAAAACCCCACAAAAATCATGCTGTAGAAAATAGAAATGTAATTTTCTTTCAGATGCATACCAACAAAAAATTTTCAAAATTAATTATATTTTCATAAGATTTTTCCTATTAATGTTTTACTTTCATAAAAAATTGAAATTTGATTTTGAAAGAATCAATATTTAGTATCTGCCTACGATTTCACTTTTGATTAAAAAAAAAATGAGAAACTCGATTGTGTATTTTTTTTCCTCCTAATTGGAATAACTACTGCTAATTGCAAAATTATACGTTTAAGGAACATTAAAGTAGTTTGTAATTCTATTTGCAACCTCAGATAAATATTTTAACCGGAGTATTTTTTTTTTTGTCTTTATGAAAATAGAAATTGATGGGGATGGATGATTGCGTAGAAGGAGATGAAGAATGTTTGAGTAGAAGGATGATGACGGAAGCTCACTTAGACTACATTTATACACAACACCATAAGCATTGACATTGTTTACATTATAATTAATTTGCATTAAGTATATGTGTTTGCTAGTGTTACTTTTTTTTTTTTCGCCAGCTAGTGTTACTTTTAGATATGTAATGTATACACTTTTGAGTCCTATGTGACAACATTTCCAAGAAACCAAAGTGAAAACAAAAGTGTGGCTATCTTTAGGATTAGTTCTCGAGGACCATTGGAGACTAAATTTGATAAGTTAACAACTCCGAACTCCATGAATCTTCTAAAACTTTCATACTATTGGGAGATCAGATAGATTGACCCAAACCGAATCCAGATCAAACGAGATTACAAACTGAGATAAAAAGGATCTAGAAGATTGTTGATAAATATCAATACTTAGATTAGGAAATTTACTTTTATCTCTAAATATATTATTTACATTTATGTTTCCATTAAATTAGAAAATTAGGTTTACGTCAATGTCTATATAAATAACATTATTTATAGGAGAGTTTAATATAATTCTTTCCTAAACATCTTTGTATTCTTATTCTCATCAAATTTATCATGGTATCAGAGTTTTGATCCAATTTCTATAGATTATTGTTCTGTTAATGTTAGCTTCCGCGACTAAAAATAAAATAAAATGATTCGTACTTCTTCTTTTCGTTTTCACTTCTTTTTTGTCAGAAAATCAAACATAGTTCATTGATTTTCTGTTTCTTTCTACTTTGTTGCAATTATGGAAAAAAAAAAAGAAGAAGAAGAAGAAGAGATCTCTCTTACTCTTAGTGATCCGACGAAACATTGATGATGTTGATTTTCTATTGGCCAGCACAATCGCTAATGGCGATGATGATTTGTGAAAGTGGGAAGACGGCATCGTTTTCTCACTTCATATTTTTTTATAACCGTGAGTTTTACCAAATCGATGGTATGCTTACATGATCTTCTAGATGAAGATGGTTATGATAATTACTATGATGGTCATTGAGACCTTGACAACGATTTTAACTATGCGGTGGAGACGATGGTGATTTTAAAGAAGATTTGAAATTTGAGTTTGTTGCTGAATCGAGCACAAGCTAAGGAGTTAACCCTACGGCCGGATATAAACACTGTTATTGACCCTATGATCGAGTATAAATGTCGATGACCTAACGGCTGGGTGTTGTAGCTGCTTTGATCCTACGACCGGGCATAAACGTCGATGACCTAATGGTTGGGTGATGTAGCCACTTTGACTTTACGGCCGAGTATAACGCCGATATTTTAAAGACATGTTCAATCTCATACTTGTTATCACGTATGAGTTTGACGGAGGCGTTGAGAGATCGGATAGATTAGCCCAAACCGAATCGAGATCGACCGAGATTACAAAGCGAGATAAAAAGGATCTAGAAGATTGTTGATAAATATCAATTTAGATTAGAAAATTTACATTTATCTCTAAATATGTTATTTACATTTATGTTTCCATTAAATTAGAAAATTATGTTTAGGTCAATGTCTATATAAATCGAGATATCATATAACATTATTTATATGAGAGTCTAACATAATTCTTCCCTAAACATAGTGAAATCGTTGTTCGAGGAAACTGTTCATCGTAATTGCATATGCGGTAGGTAGTCGAATATCATCATGATAGGATTATATCAAAAATATATCTAATAATGATGTAGCAGACAACAAAAAAAAACACATTTGTGTTCTTACTCTCATCAAATTTATCATATACTCTTATTTATACTTCATGAAGCTTCAAACTCTACATAAGTCTAAACCGTTTTTGATTCCTCTTGTGCAATATCAGTCTCTTCCCTTGTTTCCACTTTATGCAAGAACATTGATAAGTTGTTTCATGCTTCCTGAATCCCATCTCAACACATGAAGTAAAAAGAGTCAAAACTATTCTCTCGGATAATAATCTGGGTTTTGAGTCTGGGTCAGCTATCATTCACGCCATGGCCCTCGACGATCCGGAGAAGCAACTTGTCGTCCGGTGGAAGAAAGGTGATCTCATCCCACCACGAAGAGCGGAGATTCTCGCAATGTCAAAAGGCAAGAGTTATGTTCTCACGGTGTATCTAAAAACGGGTTGGGTTGTTTCCGACTTGGTCAACCCAACTTCCGGGTACCCAATTCTTACCATGAATGATATTATGGCGGTCTCGCAGGTCGGTTTAAATTCGAGCCCAAATCTGAGTAAACCGGATATTTACCTCGGTTTAATCATTTCCGCAATTTTAACATGTAGGTTCCTTTTAAGAGCGTGGAGTTCAATCGCTCAATCGAGGCGCGTGGGATTTCGTTTTCTGGTTTGATATGTATAACACCTGCTGCAAGATGGTTTGGACCGGACGAAGAAGGACGACGTGTCATAAAGATCCAATGTTTCGTAAAGGTAGACACAGTTAATTTCTACATGAGACCCATCGAAGGACTTTATCTAACGGTTGATATAGACAAATTAGAGATCATCAAGATTGTAGACAATGGCCCGGTTCCGGTTCCCAAGTCTTTCGGTACAGAATATAGGTATGGTTTTGTGAATGAACCGGTACATATAGACCACGTTAACTCAATTTCGATGGAGCAACCGAACGGTCCAAGTTTCACGGTTGAAGATGGATACTTGGTTAAGTGGGCGAATGGGAATTTTCATATTAAACCGGACCAACGAGCCGGTATGATCATCTCACATGCTACCATTAGTGATTCCAAGTCAGGTAACGTCACAAAGGACCCTTTAAAGTCATCAACACATTTGCAATATTATCTTTATAAAGAGGCTCCTTGAATTTAATATTGTGACAAACTAACCACAATAGTATTCCAAGTTACAATAAAACCAAAATTCTTGAGGTGAAAGTAGGTGAAGCAAGAAGTGTGATGTACAAAGGTTTTGCGTCGGAGTTGTACGTACCATACATGGACCCAGAAGAAGGTTGGTACTCAAAAGCGTACATGGATGCTGGAGAGTTCGGTTTAGGACCAACTTCAATGCCACTTGTGCCACTCAATGACTGTCCTCGAAACGCTTACTACATTGATGGTCTCTTTGTTTCTCCTCAAGGCATTCCTATGCTTCAACCTAACATGATCTGTTTGTTTGAACGCTATAATGTTGATATTAGCTGGCGACACTCTGAGATTCTTCTCCCTGGCACAAATGTAATGTTATAACACATTACTATTATTGTTTTCATTACTAGGAATGATCTTTATGAATATCTTAATTTGGATATCGACAGATAAGAGAGTCACGACCAAAGGTGACACTTGTAGCTAGAATGGGAATTCAGTTGGGAATTATGATTATATTTTTGATTGGGAGTTTCAAATGGATGGTTTGATTCGTGTTACGGTAATATGATTAATTAGATACATTTGTATATATCATCATCCTTTTAACATTTTTTTCTTAACAGTTATTTTAATTATAAATAGGTTGCAGCTTCGGGGATGTTGATGGTGAAAGGAACACCTTATGAGAATTTACAAGACTTGGGTGATAAAGAGGATGGTTCTGGACCGTTGATCTCAGAAAACGTTATAGGAGTAGTCCATAATCATTTCATATCGTTTCATCTAGACATGGACATCGACGGTTCGAACAACAACTCTTTCGTTAAGGTTCATCTAGAGAAGCAAAGACTTCCGTCTAAAAAAAAAAAGAGTTACTTGAAGGTCAAGAAATTTGTAGCCAAGACTGAGAAAGATGCCCAAATAAAGTAGAACATATATGACCCCTACGAATTCCATGTTGTGAACCCTAATGGTAACGCTGCGAGTTTGCTCGATCATGATGATCCAACACAAATTAGAGGCGCTTTCACAAACTATCAGGTACTCAACTTTAGCTTGGTTTGATTTGTTTCAACCAAATTGATGTAATAATGGTTTAGATATGGGTGACTCGGTATAATCGGTCAGAGTAATGGGTCGGAGGGCTTTTAATGTACCAGAGCCGCGGTGAAGACACACTACAAGTTGGTCCGACCGGTACGTACTTAAGCACTTGTTCATACTTTTTTGGTTAATTGACTACTAACTTTATCTTAAATGTTGCTGCAGAGATTGATCGATTGAGAATAAAGACATAGTGTTGTGGTATACACTAGGGTTCCATCATGTACCGTGCCAAGAAGATTTTCCGGTTATGCCAACAGTAGCAGCTAGCTTTGAACTTAAACCGGTTAATTTCTCCGAATCAAACCCGATTCTTGGGATTAAACCTTTCTTTGAGAAAGACTTACCAGTCTGTTGAACAAATGCTTCATCTAATTTGACACCATGCATTTCAAATGTCATATTTAGACTTTTCTGATTATAAATGACATTTCTATGAACTAGAGATGTGTTAACGAGGAAAAATGATGTTAATATCAGAAACATAGAATGTTGTAAAGTTTTCACTCAACAGTGACTAACTTAGACGAAAGAGAGATCATCAACTCTACAAGATCAATTTCGCTTCCATTGCGTGGCCATGTTGAAACAACAAATCAACAAGGTGTATATATGGACGCTTTTTCACTTGAACTATAACAGTGTTTTTGCAGAATATCTAATTATCCATTAGATTTGCTTCGATTACGATTACACTAATTGCAATGAACAATTTAGAGGATAAATATATCTTTTGCGGCGTGGGACACTCGTTGATATGATATAACGGTTCAATCTCAGTTACAACTATGGAGTAAAAGGACATGAAAACAAAACCAAGAAAACCCAATTTCAAATTCATGATGTGTAACGAATTTATGAGATAGATCGATATTTTGTAGTATAGGATATATTTTTCTATGGTACCATGAACCTTGCATGATGCGTTGAACGACTTCTCCTGAATTCAGGCATAGATATATTACTACTACCTTCTTTGATTTGGGTTGTATCAGTTGAAGGCTTGCGCAAGTCCACGAGTGAAGTGCCCTCATGAGCATAAATAGCCCTGCGCGGTATAGAAATTTAAGTTAACAAGTGTTTGATTATACATAGTGAAAGATATTGTGGAGTTTATAGTAACCTTAGTTTGTGGTTCAGGGAGTTTTTGGACAAGTTTCTTTGCACATTCTTCGATTTCAAGGGTGGTTCGTTGTCTGTCTCTGAGGAATCACTCTTGAGTGTTGAATCTGATTTGTCACCGGCACAGAGATCAGAGAACAAGCTGATACCCACGTCGAAGTTTTGGAATCTTGAGTGCATCATATTGTGACCCTTTTGGGTCTGATAACTTTCGACCATTGCTTCAGAATCTGCCTCAGAACGTAAACTGATCCCAACATCGAGTTTCTGAAACCTAGCTGGAGATGGTTGCTTTGCCTTGGCTTTACTGCTCTCGGCTTTGGTCTTCCTAACACCACCTTGATGTATGTTAAGTGCATGCTTCATGTGTTCCTCCTCGATCTCAGGGAAGAGTTTTCGAGCACTTAACTTCTGATGATTGCGAAATGTGTCTGAGGTGTTTTCAGAGGGATTGATGCGAAGCCTGGGGTTGTTTTCTGCTGATGGGTTCAATGGAACAGTTGAAAAGGATTTGGCTATTTGTACTCTAGCTGGAAAAGGTGTTCTTGAAACCGGAAGGTTTTGAGTAATGTCAGGCTTATTCCTACTTTTGATGGCAGATGCTCTATCTGTGGATAATGACCTTCTATTCGGACTTGGATTCAACCTCTCTTCTGATAGATTCGGCATCTTTGGGCTTGCTTCTCTGTTTCTCAACGCAGATGGAAACCCTGACTTTCTCTGCTTACCAGTTGAGCAGCTTCTCGTCTGTAAATTGCATTTACAAAAACTAATTAGATTAGAGTCTCTTTTGCCGATTAATCAGTAGAAAAATCTTAATCTTCCAGTGATCTTACCTCGTAGTTTCTAGTACTATCGCTTGGCTGTGGACTTGCCTCAACCTTTGTTCCAGCACCATTACCATTTCTTGGGAGATGGAAAGGAGAAACTGCTCTTGCTCTCTGGCATTCAGTTGCATTCCGAATACTACCTATACGCAATTGTTCCAGCTCTGCTTCCTTCTTCTCCAATGCTGATTTAAGGCTTGATATCTACAAATGTGGAAATAAAGATTGTTTACAATATATATTTTTTCCCTTTGCACAACGAAAATGAAACGGTTGCTATAGAGACCTCATCTTTAAGATCTCGAATTTCACCGGTTTCCTTGTTTGATCGAGCTGCTCCAAGTTCAATAGACGCAACCCTTTGGGCAAACTTAAGGGTGCTTATAGTCTCTCCTATCGCGTTAACTTCAGGGTTAATATGCACAAACATTAACGTTTTGGCTTGCCCACCTGCACATAATTTCATAGATGAGAGATGAAGCTATAAAAACCAAAGCATGGTGAAATAAAATGGCTTCCAAAATTTATTCTTAGTATTTACCTAAGGAGTCTTGTAGAACTTGTGTAAGCTTGCTATTTCTGTAGGGAACGTGGGAACCCTTTTGTGCAAGTGCATAGATGACATCTCCTAATGCAGACAACGATTTGTTGATGTGTTGAGCTTCTTTGAGTCTCTCGCCTACAGCTTCGGATTTTTCTACTCTTTCACTTCCAGCCAAATCCACTAGATGAAGGCAGCCTCTTAAAATGGAGCCTGAGACCAACTCTTTTCCTTGGACGTGAACGGTTAAGACACTGCAGTAGAATATAGAGCAGTTCAACAACCATTACAAGATCATAGGGAAAGTTTAGAGCTTGAATTAAGAAGTGGAATTAAAAGAAATTACCTATGAGAACGGCTGCTCCTCTCATTCAAAGCAGTGGCACCCACTGCACGATTCTTTTGGCCAATCCTCATCAAATCAAGAACATCTCGAGTACTAGAAACTGGAATCAGGCTTGCGTCAGGTACATTAAGGCCGTTGAGTTGAGAATTATTGCGTATTTCTAATGTGAGAAGCAGGTCAAGGATATAGCTCGAGGAGAATATACAGATAATTGAACAGAACTAAAGACTTCTTCGTAATAAACTATATGAAAGGATATCTTCTGGAAGAACCATCATTGACTAGTAGATCTCTAACTTGTTCATTATAAATTTCAATCATTTGGACTCCAATTTCATAAGTCACCACATTTGTTCTTGCATTTGAAAGTTGGAAAAGATCACGTAGAGCTCGGTAGTTCACGCCCCAAGTTGTCTCAGTCATCAGATCTGGCCCACTCTGTAAGGGAGAATAGAGATAATCTAATCATTGTCCAAGGTAAAATAAGAAATAACAATGTCTCATGGCTTATGAGAGTCGTAGTGCAAGCAAATGGAAATGGTCATACCATTGTATACGTTTTCCCTGAACCAGTTTGCCCATACGCGAAGATGCAAACATTGAATCCATCGAGAACGGACCTTATTACTGGTTGAGTGTCCTTGTATATTTGCTCTGGTAAACAAACCAACAAATTGTAAGCTAAGTTACACATAACGAGAGTCTCAAAGTATCTTTGAGATATATAATACACTTGTAGATGGTTGTCATTAGAATAACCCAAATTTAAAACATACCTTGTGAGACATCCTGTCCAAATACTTTGTTGAAGGCAAATATTTTCCGCGCATCTTTTTCTTGCTTAAAAGGATTGAAAATCATAATATTACCATTTTCTCCAATATAATCAACAGTTGATTGCATATCTTGTCCTTGTAAGAAAGGTCTGACTCTGCAGTAGACTCTAATGGTGCCTACAGTACAACACAATAACATAAGTCAATGCAATAGAAAGTACTAAAAATCAAATGCAAGGATGTAATAGGTGGTGGTACCTTTAAGATCTTGGACCTCATTGTGAAGTAAGCGATTTTCCTCCAGAATCTTGTGGTAAGAAGAAGATGTAACTTCCATGGCCTTAACATGATGGACTGCCATAGAGGTTGACAGATATTTACCATGTAATCTTTAATTACCGAGAAGATGAAATTTAGATAAGAGAAGATTCATTACCTATCCTTTGAATCTCTTCTTGCCATTCTGACTGCATTTGTTTAACTTGGCATTTTGCTTCCATGAAATTTGATTTTACTTCCTACATGAGTGCAATGAAGAAATGAATCCATCCCATAATCAAAATTCTCTTGTATCTTTCACCATTCAAGAATTAGCCAAATGAGAAGGTTCAAGAGCAAGAAAACTAAAACTTCTAGTATTGGAAGAGAAAGGAAAATTCTGACCTCCAGCTCTTTCTGTTGAAGATCAATAGCTTCTGCATGACCAGGAGAAAACTCGGGGATACTTGGTCTATTAAACTCAATCTTTCCGCCACATTTACAAAACTTTGAAAACTCCTTTGACACCAAATCTTTTCTGTGTCGAAGATATCTGAAGACTGCTTCTAGAAACTCTGATCTTGATAGATCCCCGTTATCGCATTTCAGTATCTTCCTTAGAAACGAACCCAGCTGCAAGTAGACACCATAAACTAATTATGAACACCTCGGAGAAACGTCTCAAAATTCGAAAAAAAAATCCATGAAGAGTATGGAAAGTAATTAGTACCTGAGCCCCCTGAGAAACTAGTATTGCAGAGAAATCCTTAACTACCCTGTTGAGCAATGTATCGATCACCTATAAAAACAACAAAAATCTGAGAAGGTGAACCAAAATATATTATTCCAGTTTTCTAAAATAACTGATTCAACAGGATTTAAATGTTTCATCTTGCATAACTAAATACAGATCAATCAATCAAACTTAACTCAAACATGTCTTACCTACCATTTCATTTAAAGGCAGATCGTTGATCCCATCACTCTCCTTAAGGTAACCATGTAGAAGCTGAAGCGCGAAATGATCAAAAAGATAAGCCATGGACATTGCAGTTTCAGATTCCTCAGTTGATATCTCATTAGAAAGATGAAGAAAATCCAAAAGCTGGTCATACTGGGAAGACTCAGATTCATCCAAAGAAACAGACTCATCAGTAGTGCTTTCACTACCAATCCCATATTGCCGTGGAGAGCTGCCTTTTGGATTAAAAGAGACTATCCTCACAGTCCCTCCATACCTCCATACTCCTACTCCACCCGCTTGTTTCCACTCGTAAAAACCTTTCAAACACAAAATGCAATCTACTACTTTGTTCGACGAGCCTCCCTACAAAAAAAGTAACAATCTTTATAGCCAATAAAACAGAGAATCATTATGCATGCTTAACATTATCATTCTCTGGGGAATTTCATCGAACACAACATATGCGTATGCTCGATTCGATATATAGCCAAAACTTATAGTAACAACTACATAGTTTGATACTGAAATAGAACCTTTTCGAGATCAGAAGCTCCAAATGTTAAAAGCTGCATATCCTCTACAGCTTTAAGAAAATTTCTCATATTCTCGAAGTATTGAATCGCGGATTGAGCGGCTCCTTCCGCATACTGAATCGCTAGCGTAACAGGATTCTCAACCACCTGATTCAACAATGAAAAAGCACTTGAAAAATCAGATATTATTAAAAATTGTAGAGGATAACCATAAATCTATCTTAATTCCAGTAAATTCCCACCGAATAAAAGAGAAATTAAACCCTAGATCATTGCATTGGAGGAGTACAAAGATTTGAAATTGGACCTTGAGAACTGAACCGGGATTGACTTTGTTGAGGACGTTGCAGAGAATTAGGCCGTTGCGGAGGGCAAGGCTGAACTCGTCTTCCGACGGTTTTTCCGGTAGTGTCTCCGCCGCTCCTTGGTCCATCTGTCTCAGCCATGCCACTGCTTGGTACCTTCTCAGAGCTTATGAATTTTGACAATTCACACACAATACCCAAACAAAATATATTTATTATTGTTTTTGGAAAAAGATAAATGCGAAAAAGTATAACAAATAATTAAATATCTCTTAACGGAAACTAAACGCGGGAAATGAATTGGACTCAGATATTGATTGATTAAAGGCCCAAAGTTTAGCCTAATGGGTCTCAAAAGAATCCACATTCATACTACTTACTAGGTGGGAAAACAAAAAATTCAACCAAAAAAAAAATGCATTTCCAAAAAAAAAAACCTTTTATAGTTCAAATTCAAATGGTATAAAATTTTCTATACCAAATCATTTGAACCAAAACCAAATCAACTTTAATTTAATGCAACCAAGCTGAATTAACTAAAACTCATTTTTATTTAATATATAAAAATATTTAGATACATTAAAAAATCTATAACATTAACTAAAATAATTAATTAATTTTATTTATCCTCTATCTCTACGCAAAACCCAAACCAAAACAAAAACTTTCTAACCGAACCAAAATTAAATTCAATTCTATTTGTAATCTATTTTTCTAATCCTGAACAACCCCGAGCCGGAGTAAACTTAAAACCAATGCCAAGTATTACTGTTTTTTTGACAGCTTATTTTCGCTTTATAAATATGTTTTTTTTCTTTTAGGAAAAGTATAAAAGAGTTGGAAGATCATAGAAAAGATTAATCGTGTAAATAGTCATAGTGATAAGTCGTAAGTAGTAACGTATTCCGTATATGTGTATCGACCAAACATAAAGTAATAATTAATAGTTGTGGTGGGTAACCCTCTCATGAAAGCCATTTTCATAAAGCATTTCTAAACAACTTTCTCTAATTCAAACCCAACGTAATTTTTTTGAAAAAAAACAAAGCTAAATTATATATGGTCCATCGGTGACTTCTTCTTTTCTTTACTTTATCTGATTTATCTTCATTTTCATAATGAAAACAGTTTTTTAATATTTAAAAAAAAAAAACAATGATCATGATGATGAGACAAACCTGTTTCTTCAGCTTTTCGTTGAGCAAGCTTATAATCTCCATTGCTTGTGGATGACACCAAACCCTTAAATCCTCCCAGTAGTTCTTGTGGCATTTTTTTCTCCTTTCTTCTTTAATTATTTTTCTGCTGATTTAATTTCCAAAATATCTGAAAATCGTTTTTCATCAATCCGCATTTATTAAATTGAGCAAAATAAATAACAGAAATGGTTGTTAATACCCATTTTGCATGTTTCACCGAATTTTTCGACATTTAGAGGCAAACACCATTTGCTCTCCTTAATAGATTATTGTGTAAGAAGACCACATGTAATTAAAAATAACACTAATTTAAAATCTGAAAATGAAATTCATAGAAGAAGTGATAGATCTCATATCTCGATATATAGTTTTTTTTGGATACTAATACTTCACATAAACAATGATTATCAAGTATTTCTAATAGAACTGTCGAAGGATCAGCAATTCAACAATATATGAAAGATTCGAACTAGATTTAGATGTGGAATTGGAGAGAATTTATACCAACCTTTATTAGAAGTGTAGAACCTAAAGGGACAAGTCAATCCTCGGACAACGTTGTTCATCGATCACACCATTAGAACTAATACAAAGAACTTGGGATGATGAGCTCTTCGATGTCCTAACTTCTAAGGTGAGAGATAGAGAGAAAGAGAGAGCACTGAGAGAGAGTATAGATTTTTGTAGAGAAAAATCAAGAGTTGATTCGCTGCCTTTTGCACTTTTTTTTTTATAACGGTTAGAATATATGGTGAATAAAGAGAGACATATGTAGAGAAAATCAAGTGCTGTTTAATGTCTTTTGCTTATTTCTACTGTTTATCCGGATGTCATATCAGAAGATAGTTTTGATAAAGTAATAGTCAGTGATTATTGTTAAAAGTTGGAGTAAAACGTAAAACTCACTCCTCTTTTTTGCAGATTATGGGATGGTTGACCTTTTAATTAGTAAATATGACACGTGGCGGGCATCAATGGAAGTCAGCTAATGGAAATTCTAGTCGTAAGTGGGCCTACCTGGTACCTCCTTAAGCAGCATGGGATGCCCTAAAACAATGTTTTTTTTTTCCCTATAGTAATTAACTTGTATATTTTGCTTTCATCATCGTATTTCGATTTATATATATGTGTGACTTTCGAATAAACTATGTTTTTAAGTGTTAGGTCTTAGGTGAGACTATTTTACTGAATAAGAAATATAATTTTGTCTTTTGGAAATAGAGAACGGTGAAACCAAAAAAGAAAATAATAATAACAGAAAAATAAAAGGGCGGCCAGCCTTTTCAAAATACAATCACTTGGTAAAACCACTCGAAGCTCAATAATATTATCGAAAATAAAATATACTTTCTCTGCATCAAAATAAAATAATTTATTATATATTTAAACACAATTCAAGTTCAATCAATGATAAAAAAAACTGCAAAATACAAACTGTTACAAGAAAATTAAAAAAAATTGCATTGAAATTGTAAAACATCATTTAAAATGAAACTTTATTTGTTTGGCAACACAAATGAAACAAATGATACAGATAAAGTAATGAGTAAATTTCTGAATATATTTTATTGTCCTTAATATATACAACTGTTACCATTGGGTAACTGTAATTTGGGGGGGGGGGGGGGGTAACTGTGATTTTGTTAAGTTGTTATCATCATTATCATTTAAAAAAAAGTGCTGGTATATTTGTTTCCACAGAAAATAGAAAAAATTATATATTCAATTGTGGACGTTGGATTCTATAGAATTCAAATGATTACGGGCGGCACAATGAAAGCTTTCGAGATTGCTTTTCTTTATTTATTTTTCCACATTATCTAACCCAATTAGCGAACCTACTAGTTAACTAACACTTATCACTTTATCAGCTATCACAAAACATTAGAAGATTTTCATGTTTACGCGCAAAATGATATCATATATATATATATATATATATAAAGAGGAAAAGAAAACGTTTTCGCTAAGTCGTTTAAGCCATATTTGGATATTTACAGCTCATGTCATTGTTTTAATGTGTTTTAAAAAAATTTTTTAAAATAAATAAATGAAGGTCAAAACCGGAAAAATAATTCTTGCTCTCAATAGATCCAAGCCGATATTTTATCCGGTCTGTGTAGAGACACGCGGATCTAAAGTTTGACCCGAATTTATTAATTCTGACCCAAAGACATATTTCTCTTGAACCTAATCAAACTTCTCTTTTCGTACGTTCTCAATCGTCTCTCTTCTTTCCAGTTTCTATGTATATTATCTAGATTTTTTGAAAACTCTCGATACACTTTATGTTTTTCAATTCGCAACATGATATATGTTTTTCTCGAAGAAAAGAGAAAAGATCACAAACCCATTGCCAATACGATTGCTGGAGAATCAGAGAGATCAAAGAAGAATGATAAGATGGTTTTTCTTAAAGGATTTGATTCGGTTTCTCATACTCTGTCTCAGGTTTCTAGCAATCTCGACAAGAGGATACGGGAACTGTTATTTTTCTCTATTTCTCGCTCTTGCCTCTTTTTTTGTCCAACAGAAGGAAGCTATGAATTCAAAATTTTGTTGTTCTTCTTCTTTTTCTCCTTAGTTGTTTTTCGATTTTCTGATGAGATTTTGTTTTGTTCTTGGGTTTCAGATTATAGTCATGAGCAGATGCAACATGAGGTGGCGTCTGGCAATGGTGAAAAGAAGACATCTCGGATGAATCTTAGAGATGACGATGTTCAACATAATCATCACAGGAAGAGCTTGACATCGGTTCGTCGTCTTTGAAGGTTCTAGAACATTCTAACAATAACAATATAACTAGAATATTTCTTTTAGAATATGTTGATGATGAAATTCAATTAATGACTCTGATCTCTTTGATTTCATTAGATTTTGAAGATTAATCGTATTCATCATTGGAATCAATTAAGATATTCCCACAATCCCACTATATTTGATGTGTTGGTTATTTGAATAGATAAATCATGTGTTTTAGAACTCTTTATTTGAGTCGATAATGTTTTCCTAATTGATTTGACGAGTAGGTACTTCCAGATGAAAGTAATAAGAGTTTAAACTTCCTTGATGATCTTTAAACTTCCTTTGTGGCCTTTGTTATTAATTTTGGTATCTTATTCAAATCCAATTCTGCTTTTATCTATGATCCTTCGATCACATATGATTATTGGCTTTTGCAAAAACTCATTATTCATGTTAACCTTTACAGAGCAATCAGAGACACAATTTGTCAATATTTTTTCCATTGTGGTATTTGATCTCTGTTTGTTGTTGCAAAAAAAGCGAATCACCATTAACTCAAGCATAGAAAATAAGATATATGATTATGTGATGAATGGTAACACTCCAAAATCTCTAACACATTCTCCAAAACCATTTTCAATAATTGTATCATGATCTCTGTTTGTTGTTGCAGAGATTAAAACACATTTGTTTCTCAGCATTCAAAAGAAACAATAACCTATTGGATCTTATTGTAACTATAAGTTAATCACACATATGTTTGGTTGCAAAGATTAATCACACATTTGTTTCTTAGGAGAATTGGACGTATAGATAACGTTAGAGATAGATGTTAATTGAGTTTAACACTCCTATTATACAAATATACATCATATATTAACATCAAATAACTTTTACAAAAAATATTTATTTGTGTTAAATATCACAAAATTATTCAAAAATTATTACTTGGGTA
This sequence comes from Cardamine occulta, assembly GCA_028015245.1. Lineage (NCBI taxonomy): Eukaryota > Viridiplantae > Streptophyta > Magnoliopsida > Brassicales > Brassicaceae > Cardamine > Cardamine occulta. Next base: position 7,125,384 of record CM051381.1, read on the forward strand.
TGAACCTATATGTTAAAACTAAAATATATTATGCTCTAAATAAATAATAAATAAAACATTACCCCCGGATGCCATCACGAGCTATCAAGAGTTATGATGCTTTAAACCCACCCTGAGCACCCACACACATCTTATTTTCTATTTAGGATTTCATGGTAATGAAAGATATTTTTGATTTAGGAAAATGAAAGTTACTTAAAACACATACATAACTTAAATCAATCTCTATTATCAATTACACTCTTTTCTAACACCCAAATAAAATGTATAATTTAACTAACACCAAAAAGCACAAAATTATAATTCAAAAATATTGTATCCGGATGCGAGTATGGGTTATCAATCTTTTTTGTAATTGTGATCCAGGGTTATGTTTCGGGTTCAATATTGGTAGTCCAATATACTCTCCCGAGAGTATACTATTCCAACTTTTCATAATATTATAAATGCACTTTGATTGCAAAAGTGCTAAAGACGTTTTACAAAAAGATGTTAAAAATCTAGCATCAAAACAGATTTTTGCACGATGGCAGACTTTACTAAGTATTTTTGATTTCGATATAGAATATATTAAAGGAGATACAAATTTTGTTCCAGATTTCCTGACTCGAGAATTTCTCTAAAACAGGTATGATGCCGCCAAAGACGGTTGACAGGGGAAAAAACCCTGCTTCAGGCCCAAACCAAGATAAATCACCAACTCCAAACATTTCCAAACCAAAGACAGAACCCGAAACACAATCCTAGATCACAATTACAAAAAAGAAACCAGAAAAAGAACAAAAAACTCTTCAAACCCCTGAAGAAATCTTGGAACAAATACGGTTGAATTCATACGCGCTCTAGGGTTATTGGTGTAACAATACACTCAATAAATATTTTCACAACCCCTTTACCATGTATTGGGGGAACCGAATCTTAGAGTGAAGTAAAATTGACTGGTTGTATTTCGAGAGGCGTTGATAGTAGAATTGGCCTTTTTATTTTAAAAATGGATTACAAGTTCAGATTTATAAAACTTACAAATTAAAAAACGGG
>CM051381.1:7126521-7151521 GCA_028015245.1 Cardamine occulta
AGAAGAGAGTTCTGAACTCGAGATGGAAGAGGTGAGAGGGTTTTTTGAGAGAGAAAGTTTATGCATGTTAGATTTTTATAAAAAAGTTTGCTTTGGGATTCTTGTGGTTTAAATTTTTTTCGAGATTTATTCCAGGGGTTCTCTCTTCGATGTTTATTCCAGGAATTTTCTCGTGGCCTATAATTTTTAAAGTTTTCTGTAGATTTTGATTTTTTGGAATAGTATGCTGGTTTACAATTTCCTGCACATGGCTTTTTATTGGTAGGATCTATTTCAAATTGTTTGCAAAAAGACCCTAACTCTATTTTTGTTCTTTTAAGTTCCCGTTTGAGATGTTTTTGGAGTTTTAAATCTTGACAGATCTTAAGACCTTCTTGTTGGACAAGACTAACTAATTCACCATAAGTGAAATCGTCATAATCTATTATTTGGATACCACTAGATTCTCTAATTTTTGTTCTGACCTTTTCTCCTAAGAGTGTTGGTAGTCCAGCAAGAAATTTTTCTTTCTAGAAGGGTTGATTTGAATCTTGCCGGAGTAGGACTCTAGTGAGGAATGTGTTTTTATACCATTGAAAATCACTTAATTTTTTACATTTAAGATTTGAGAGGAGTTCAGCGTTTTTGTCTCTGAGGACTGAAGGATCTCCTATGAAATGAAGGGTTATAGCCAAGACTAGGGTTGCTACCGCATTTTGTTGTGTGTTTCCAAAATTATCTATAATTGGCATTCCTTCTTCATCTATTTTTATAGCATCAAGATTTTCTCCTCGTTGCTGGTTATTAAGATAGTTATCCCACCATCCTTTAAGCTGTCCTGAAAAGCCAGCTATAAGGAGTTCGGCTACAATTTTATCTTCATTACCTATTTGTGTTCTATAGGCATTTGCAGCCATTGTCATTTTTTGAAGAAAATTTAAAATGTTATATTCAGATATTCCATCTAGATTCCAGTTATAGACTGAAGAAGAGTTAAACCTAGATTGTTCGATTGGCTGAATTTGTCCTAGGTCTGGTGCCGTTATTATTTGGTTTTCATGATTGTTTCTCCAATCAAGACGGTTTATTCTATTGTTTGAAAATTGTTTTGTGGTTTTATCAGAATCTGATTCATGACATAGAGTATTTATTTGAATATTTGAACTTTGTGTTTCGAGATTTCTAGGATTTCTTTGGGCTTTAGAAGTTGGGGTATCAGGGACTTCGTAAGCTTGATGTTTACTATTTTCCCCTATTTCTATGTTGCTTAGTTGGCTTTGAAGAGCGCGTATGAATTCAATATTCGTGTTTTGGTAAGTTTTAACACTATTATCTGAAATTTGAAATGGTTTGAAAATTGGAAGTTTTAGTTTTTTATTAGATGTAGTTTCATTTGGGTGATCTGTTTGTTTTAGAATTGTTTTTTCAATCCTATCGAGTTGTTTACTTATTGTGCCAAGATTAGTATTTAAAAAATTGTTTTGAAGGATGATATTTTTGACATTCGTCTTATCATCTTCCTGAGGGATTTTAAAAGGGATTGCTTCGATTGGTTTACCCAATAATTCAAGCTTTATTCCTTGTTGAGGGGGGTGATTTGAATGAATTATTTTACCATTAGTAAGTGTTTCCCACTCACAACCCTTGTTTCGGTTGGTAATAGGATTTGCGGTTTTTGAGAAAGGATGATAAATTTTATTTTCTTTTGTATAATCTTCAAACCAATTAAAAAATAAAATTTGAACTCTGTTTTTATTAAGGTATTCATAATATTCTTCTTGTATTTCCCTTCTGATTTTTGAGAATCCTTAAAAAAACTAATTTTTTTTTTGTAAGTTATTTTTTGAATAGAATTCTTCTCGTAAGAATTTTTTATTTATCTGAAAATCTTTTTCTAAAGTATTTAGTTCATTAGCCATATCAGTGAAAGCTAAAAATGTTGGGCTAGTTGGTTCAGATTTCGTGACAAATTCATTTTGTTCAAGACTATTTCTTGATGTATAAACAGGTTTTGGAATCTGTGTTCGAAAGTCAACATTTCTCAAGATTGAATTTGGAATAACAGAAGTTGAGAAACGTGGTTGGTATCTAGATTCTTGAATCGGATAACCACGACCTATTTGGGAGACTCTTCCTAAGTCTATTGTATCCATATTTGAAGAGGATTCATATGCTAAATCATCTTCAGTTTTTTTATCATTAAGTCTAATGAAGAAAAGCTTTACTTTTCCGTCATCAGATTGTTCAATACTTTTTAAACGTGTGTTTGGCTCTATTGGTTCTACAGGGTTCTGAGGTTTTGGATGGGTTACTCCTTCAAGGATCCATTTATCTGGAAGGTTTACTCTTTCCATTGAATTGATCTCGGAATAACAGAGTTTGATTTTGAAAGATCGGTTTGGAGTAAGAGGGTTTCACCCTTTTTACTCGATATTTTTACTTTTGAAGAAAAAGCACTTATCATGGCTTTATAATGTAATCTAAAAACCAAAGCAATCGGAATTGATCCTTTGATCATTTCATAGTTATGTGTTTTAACTTGTAAAACCAGAGATTTTAGAATATTTTTATCATTTAAAGAAACGGTGAAATTTGGATAACAATCAAATGATATTGGACCAGCACAAAGGCTTGACTCTATAGAACTGAGCAAAGAGTCCTCAAATAATTTGAACCTAGTATCCCTTAAGATAGCTAAAATTGAAGTATTAAGACCTTCTTTTGAAAGTGGTTTTATACCGACTTGGACTAAGCCAATATGTATATATTTGAAATTCTTTTCTCTATGTCTTTGTAAAGCGTTTTGTGAAAACAAATGAATTGTTTCAAAAGGTTTAGTTAATTGTATGTCACGTTCTTCTGTTTTAATTGAAAATTTTGTTTTTAAAAAATTCATTCGTGAGATTTGATAAATTTGATCTCTATGCACTCTTGGGATTTCCCAATTGTCAATTGAACCTTGAAAGTCATCTATGGTAGTTTCATGACTATTTCTAACTTTTTTAGATTCTTTTAAAGATCTATTCTTAGATGAAGATGATTCAGATCTATCTAGCGAATTCCTAAAATACGAACTCATCATGAAATTCTAATGGGTTTTTTTAAAAGATTCAGACTCCCTACAATCCAGACTTAATTCTAGGTTCAATTTCCCTACACTTCACGGGACTTACTTCCTAGACACGAGACTGGCGAAAACACTCAGGAGGACTAAGCTTTTATAACTCAAAAGGAAGTGATGATAAGTTTGTAATTAAGGAATTTACAAATTTAAATCTTGTTCAACTTTTTAAGAAATCGTATATTTCATAGAAAAATATAATAAGGTTAATCATCATATATGCAGATAGTATAGTAAAACACAAAACGTATGACCATAAGGTCATAATATATACTTCTTGAAAAAGAGTAAATGGATAATTAAACATTTTGATTGAATTCTAAAACATTTTGATTTTCATTAGTATACTATGTGTTAAGGGCTCTGATACCAGTCGTAACAATACACTCAATGAATCTTTTCACAACCCCCTTTTGAAGCTTTTCGATCGTGAAATACAGATCATTTTCAACAAAAAAATCTTTCTCTATTGTAATTACATTTTGATAAGTCGGTTTTTCAAAATATTCCGAAGGAGGATTTTGTGAAAATTCCTTTAAAACAATTTGTGAATTGTTTAAAGGTTTTGAAATTTGTTTTGAAGCCTGGTTTTGTTTTGAAATCATTCTTAAGGTGGCTTCAAGTATTTCAGAAATTGCAAGAGAAGAGGGTGGTTTCGAAGAACTACCTTTCTCTTGTTTTGAAAAACTCTTTTCGAAAGCTTGTTGTAAGGACCGTATTTGTTCCAAGATTTCTTCAGGGGTTTGAAGAGTTTTTTGTTCTTTTTCTGGTTTCTTTTTTGTAATTGTGATCCAGGGTTCTGTTTCGGGTTCTGTCTTTGGTTTGGAAATGTTTAGAGTTGGTGATTTATCTTGGTTTGGGCCTGAAGCAGGGTTTTTTCTTCTGTCAACCGTCTTTGGCGGCATCATACCTGTTTTGGAGAAATTCCCGAGTCAGGAAATCTGGAACAAAATTTGTATCTCCTTTAATATATTCTATATCGAAATCAAAAATACTTAGTAAAGCCTGCCATCGTGCAAAAATCTGTTTTGATGCTAGATTTTTAACATCTTTTTGTAAAACGTCTTTAGCACTTTTGCAATCAATTCTTAATAAAAAAATTTGATTTAAAAGATCACTTTGAAATTTTTGTATACATAAGACTATACTTAGTATTTTCTTTTTAATGGTCGAATAATTTTTTTGAGTTTCATTCCAATGAGATGAAGTAAATTGGATTATATTTTCACGACCATTTATTTTTTTTTGTTTTAGAATGCCCCCGTATCCCAGATCAGAGGTGTCTGTTTCCACAATTTTTCCCAAATTTGGATCCGCTATATGCAGGCATGGGATTTCTAAGACTTGTTTTTTAATTCGTTGGACTACAACGGTATGCTCTTCTGTCCAAGGGGTTGGGTTTTTCTTCAGACGATCATGAAGGGGTCTAGCTAATCTATTGATATTTGGACAAAAATCTAGAACATAATTAAGGCTTCCTAGGAACCTTTGTAACTGGATTTTATCTAAGATTTTTGCAGGAAATTTATTTGCAAATTCTAACGATCTTTCTATTGGTTTTATCATGCCTTTTGAAACGTAATGACCACGAAATCTTATTCTAGTTTGGAATAAAGACATCTTTGTTTTGGAAAGAACAAGTCCATTTTTGCGTGCAACATAGTAAAATGTTTTTAGATGTTTGAAATGTTCGTCAATCGAGTTTGAAAATATAAGTATATCGTCAATATATACTATACAAAATTTAGAATAATCATAAAATATATCATTCATTATTCTTTGAAATTCCGAAGGTGCACTTTTTAAACCGAAAGGCATTACGTTCCATTGGTATTGTCCAAAAGGAACAGTAAATGCTGTTTTATAACGATCATTTTCGGATATTTAGATTTGCCAAAATCCTGATTTTAGATCGAATTTTGAAAATATGTGTGCGGAATGAAGTTTTTGAAGGAGGTCTTTTTTATTTGGTATTGGATATCTAATCCATTTTAATGCCGTGTTTAAAGGTTTATAATTTATCACAAGTCTTGGAGTTCCTCTTTCTATTTCAAAATTTTTATTCACATAGAAAGCTGCACAAGACCATGGAGATCTTGATTTTGAAATTAAATTTTTGTTTAAAAGTTCTGAAATTTCTTTTTTACAATGGCTTTCTAAATCAGAGTTCATTTGTATTGGGCTAGCTTTTGTAGGAATTTCTTTTTCATCAAATTTTTCTTCATAGGGTAGATCAACTATGTGTTGTTTTCTATCCCAGAAGGCTGTTGGTAAGTCGGAGCATAGTTGTTCTTCGAAAAGTTTATTTAGTTTTGAAATTTTCTCTTTTGTAATTGAAATTTCTAATGATTCCTTTGTCTTTTCAACAAGAAATTCTGTTTGCAAGTTTTCTAAGTGGAATTTTTTGCTATTTATTAGAGAATTTATAGAATTTTCTTGTATTGAGCAAGCTTTTATTGAGTTTAGGCTTCTCTTTTTTGGAGTTTCCATGAATTCGAAGGATATTTTTTTATCTTGAGTTTTGAAGAAGATTGAATCTTCATTAACTTTGTAAGGTGTTATTAAGCTTATAAATGGCGTTCCGAGAATGATATTTTGGTATATATTGTAACATCCGTAATTTTGATATTTGGTGTTTTATTGGAGAATTTAAAAGTTTGGGGCTGAATTGATTTAATTAATTTTTGCTGGTGGGTTTAGTTGATCGTTTAGAAGTTTTTGGGCTGAATTGTAAAGTTGGAGTTAAAAGGAGGGCCTATTGTGTAATTGTTTGGAAAATGGCTGGAAACCCTACGCACTTCTCTTTATTTTCTCTCGACCAAGCTCTTCCTCTCGGTCACGCCACACCATCTTCATCTTCATTAGTGCGAGCTAGCGTAGAGGAGGTTGGAGCTGGAACTTAGAGAGAGAGAGAGAGCTAAGGAGGGAGAGTGCTTGGCGGGAAGATCAAGTGAGTAGAGGAGACCGGCGATCGCGAGTTACGGATCTGATCTCGGCTGTTGGGAGGAGATTCAGGGTAAGCTCTCTACCTTTGTGTCTTATGGTTGTGTGTTTTGTTGGTGGTTTTTCGGGTAGAGCTAGGTGGTTGGTGTCGTGACATGATGGAGTGGATGTCCCGGCTGCGAGTGGATCATGAGAGGAGGATGGAGTTGCGGAAAAGCTTCGGTGGTGTTGATGTTGTTGTGATCGATCGTCGACGTGGTGAGTTTTTGAACAGGACGTGATCGGTTGGTGAGGAGTAATCGGCCGGGGCTAGTGTGAGAGCTTCTGGCGTCTGCGACGGTTCAGAGTTTAGATGTGACGGTGGTGGGTGTTGAATTCCGGTGATGGTGCTCCGGTGATGGCACTCTGGGGTGGTGACCGCCGTTGGTGTCGACGACGTCATTGACGACGTCTTTGATGCAGAGTTAATCGGAGATGATGACTTATTATTAAGTCACGTGTAGTTAGTGTAATTTTGTTTAAGATATTAATTTAATAATATTTTATTAATATTAGGTTGCAGGTCCGGGATTTAAGGGTGTAGACAGAGCGGAAAAAGTTTCCAGAAGTCGCAGAAAAGTTGTGTCGGAAAGTGCTACTAGTGGCTAAGGTGAGTGCAGTACCGTGGTCGGATGATTTATGGAATTATTTCCCGAGATAATTCAGTGATAGGATTTAATTATGTGTTTTGTGATTTTTTGCGAAGTTTTTATTGCTGAGATAAATTCCGGAAAAATTTCTAGAAATTGCCGTTACTTATGATATTATTTTATGTAATTTTTCTATGAATTATTGTTGAATTATTGTTGATAATTAATTATTTTAGTCAATTTTAGGTGTTTTAAATTGCCGTTGATTGATTTCATTCATTAGTTTGCGGTGAATTAATTTTATTAAATTATTGTTGTGTTATTTGTCGAGTCCGGACATTTGATTATGTCGGAGGGGTATTTTTGTAATTTTGTTCTAATTGACCTAGTAGACGGGTTGATCGCCTCCTCAGTATTTATTAAATACTGACTGCGTCTTTCGTAATGGCGCAGATAAGGGAAAGGATAAAGGTAGTTGAAGCTCGTGGAACTGCGGTGACGGACCAAGATGACATACCGGGATAGTTTTCATTTATTTTATTTATAATGGATATTTGTTATTCAGATTAGTGCTTATTGCTGAATTACTTCCGCTACATTGTTAGAACATTTTTTTTTTATTATGTTGGAATGAATGGATTAACAAGTTAAGTTGTTAGAAATTTTAAAATGCCGGTTTTGTGTGATTTACGTTTATTGAACCGGTCCCGGTTTAGTGGTTTTCGGGACGGGTCTTTTCATATATCATCTGTGAGGACAAAAGCAGTTTTGAAAAGAACATTATATTTTTTAGATTCTTTTGAAGATCTATTCCTAGATGAAGATGATTCAGATCTATCTAGCGAATTCCTAAAATACGAACTCATCACGAAATTCTAATGGGTTTTTTAAAAGATTCAGACTCCCTACAATCCAGATTTAATTCTAGGTTCAATTGCCCTACACTTCACGGGACTTACTTCCTAGACACGAGACTGGCGAAAACACTCAGGAGGACTAAGCTTTTATAACTCAAAAAGATGATAAGTTGTAATTAAGGAATTTACAAATTTAAATCTTGTTCAACTTTTTAAGAAATCGTATATTTCATAGAAAAATATAATAAGGTTAATCATAATATATGCAGATAGTATAGTAAAACACAAAACGTATGACCATAAGGTCATAATATATACTTCTTGAAAAAGAGTAAATGGATAATTAAACATTTTGATTGAATTCTAAAACATTTTGATTTTCATTAGTATACTATGTGTTAAGGGCACTGATACCAGTCGTAATCACTAGATGATGTAGAGTATTCTAGAAAAAGATTTGATATTTTGTCTGTGATTTCTTTCTTCAAGATAGTATTTCGAAGTATGTCCTTTCTTATTGCATTTATAACATGTTAGATTTTTATAAAAAAGTTTGCTTTGGGATTCTTGTGGTTTAAATTTTTTCCGAGATTTATTCCAGGGGTTCTCTCTTCGAGGTTTATTCCAGGAATTTTCTCGTGGCCTATAATTTTTAAAGTTTTCTCTAGATTTTGATTTTTTGGAATAGTATGCTGGTTTACAATTTCCTGCACATGGCTTTTTATTGGTAGGATCTATTTCAAATTGTTTGCAAAAAGACCCTAACTCTATTTTTGTTAATTAAGTTCCTATTTGAGATGTTTTTGGAGTTTTAAATCTTGACAGATCTTAAGACCTTCTTGTTGGACAAGACTAACTAATTCACCATAAGTGAAATCATCATAATCGATTATTTGGATACCACTAGATTCTCTAATTTTTGTTCTGATCTTTTCTCCTAAAAGTGTTGGTAGTCCAGCAAGAAATTTTTCTTTCCAGAAGGGTTGATTTGAATCTTGTCAGAGTAGGACTCTAGTGAGGAATGTGTTTTTATACCATTGGAAATCACTTAATTTTTTACATTTAAGATTTGAGTGGAGTTTAGCGGTTTTGTCTCTGAGGACTGAAGAATCTCCTATGAAATGAAGGGTTATAGCCAAGACTAGGGTTGCTACCGCATTTTGTTGTGTGTTTCCAAAATTATCTATAATTGGCATTCCTTCTTCATCTATTTTTATAGCATCAAGAATTTCTCCTCGTTGCTGGTTATTAAGATAGTTATCCCACCATCCTTTAAGCTGTCCTGAAAAGCCAGCTATAAGGAGTTCGGCTACAGTTTTATCTTCATTATCTATTTGTGTTCTATAGGCATTTGCAGCCATTGTCATTTTTTGGAGAAAATTTAAAATGTTATATTCAGATATTCCATCTCGATTCCAATATGATCGAAGAAGAGTTAAACCTAGATTGTTCGATTGGCTGAATTTGTCCTAGGTCTGGTGCCGTTATTATTTGGTTTTCATGATTGTTTCTCCAATTAAGACGGTTTATTCTATTGTTTGAAAATTGTTTTGTGGTTTTATCAGAATCTGATTCATGACATAGAGTATTTATTTGAATATTTGAACTTTGTGTTTCGAGATTTCTAGGATTTCTTTGGGCTTTAGAAGTTGGGGTATCAGGGACATCGTAAGCTTGATGTTTACTATTTTCCCCTATTTCTATGTTGCTTAGTTGGCTTTGAAGAGCGCGTATGAATTCAATATTCGTGTTTTGGCAAGTTTTAACACTATTATCTGAAATTTGAAATGGTTTGAAAATTGGAAGTTTTAGTTTTTTATTAGATGGAGTTTCATTTGGGTGATCTGTTTGTTTTAAAATTGTTTTTTCAATCCTATCGAATTGTTTACTTATTGTGCCAAGATTAGTATTTGAAAAATTGTTTTGAAGGATGATATTTTTGACATTCGTCTTATCATCTTCCTGAGGGATTTTAAAAGGGATTGCTTCGATTGGTTTACCCAATAATTCAAGCTTTATTCCTTGTTGAGGGGGGGTGATTTGAACGAATTATTTTACCATTAGTAAGTGTTTCCCACTCACAACCCTTGTTTCGGTTGGTAATAGGATTTGCGGTTTTTTAAAAAGGATAATAAATTTTATTTTCTTTTGTATAATCTTCAAACCAATTAAAAAATAAAATTTGAACTCTGTTTTCATTAAGGTATTCATAATATTCTTCTTGTATTTCCCTTCTGATTATTGAGAATCCTTTAAAAAACTAATTTCTTTTTTGTAAGTTATTTTTTGAATAGAATTCTTCTCGTAAGAATTTTTTATTTATCTGAAAATCTTTTTCTAAAGTATTTAGTTCATTAGCCATATCAGTGAAAGCTGAAAATGTTGGGCTAGTTGGTTCAGATTTCGTGACAAATTCATTTTGTTCAAGACTATTTCTTGACGTATAAACAGGTTTTGGAATCTGTGTTCGAAAGTCAACATTTCTCAAGATTGAATTTGGAATAACAGAAGTTGAGAAACGTTGTTGGTATCTAGATTCTTGAATCGGATAACCACGACCTATTGGGAGATTCTTCCTAAGTCTATTGTATCCATATTTGAAGAGGATTCATATGCTAAATCATCTTCAGTTTTTTTATCATTATGTCTAATGAAGGAAAGCTTTACTTTTCCGTCATCAGATTGTTCAATACTTTTTAAACGTGTGTTTGGCTCTATTGGTTCTACAGGGTTTTGAGGTTTTGGATGGGTTACTCCTTCAAGGATCCATTCATCTGGAAGGTTTACATCTTTCCATTGAATTGATCTCGGAATAACAGAGTTTGATTTTAAAAGATTGGTTTGGAGTAAGAGGGTTTCACCCTTTTTACTCGATATTTTTACTTTTGAAGAAAAAGCACTTGTCATGGCTTTATAATGTAATCTAAAAACCAAAGCAATCGGAATCGATCATTCGATCATTTCATAGTTATGTGTTTTAACTTGTAAAATCAGAGATTTTAGAATATTTTTATCATTTAAAGAAACGGTGAAATTTGGATAACAATTAAATGATATTGGACCAGCACAAAGGCTTGACTCTAAAGAACTGAGCAAAGAGTCCTCAAATAATTTGAACCTAGTATCCCTTAAGATAGCTAAAATTGAAGTATTAATACCTTCTTTTGAAAGTGGTTTTATACCGAGTTGGACTAAGCCAATATGTATATATTTGAAATTCTTTTCTCTATGTCTTTGTAAAGCGTTTTGTGAAAACAAATGAATTGTTTCAAAAGGTTTAGTTAATTGTATGTCACGTTCTTTTGTTTTTAATTGATAAATTTGATCTCTATGCACTCTTGGGATTTCCCAATTGTCAATTGAACCTTGAAAGTCATCTATGGTAGTTTCATGACTATTTATAACTTTTTTAGATTCTTTTGAAGATCTATTCCTAGATGAAGATGATTCAAATCTATCTAGCGAATTCCTAAAATACGAACTCATCACGAAATTCTAATGGGGGTTTTTTAAAATATTCAGATCCCTACAATCCAGACTTAATTCTAGGTTCAATTGCCCTACACTTCACGGGACTTACTTTCTAGACACGAGACTGACGAAAACACTCAGGAGGACTAAGTTTTTATAACTCAAAAGGAAGTGATGATAAGTTTGTAATTAAGGAATTTACAAATTTAAATCTTGTTCAACTTTTTAAGAAATCGTAATATTTCATAGAAAAATATAATAAGGTTAATCATAATATATGCAGATAGTATAGTAAAACACAAAACGTATGACCATAAGGTCATAATATATACTTCTTGAAAAAGAGTAAATGGATAATTAAACATTTTGATTGAATTCTAAAACATTTTGATTTTCATTAGTATACTATGTGTTAAGGGCTCTGATACCAGTCGTAACATATAACTATAGTTATGACGATTTCACTTCTGACGAGGCCTTGTGAAGAGGTCTTGAACAAAATGAATTTGTCACGAAATCTGAACCAACTAGCCCAACATTTTCAGCTTTCACTGATATGGCTAATGAACTAAATACTTTAGAAAAAGATTTTCAGATAAATAAAAAATTCTTACGAGAAGAATTCTATTCAAAAAATAACTTACAAAAAAGAAATTGGTTTTTTTAAAGGATTCTCAAAAATCAGAAGGGAAATACAAGAAGAATATTATGAATACCTTAATAAAAACAGAGTTCATTTTATTTTTTAATTGGTTTGAAGATTATACAAAAGAAAATAAAATTTATTTATCCTTTTTCAAAAATCGCAAATCCTATTACCAAGCGAAACAAGGGTTGTGAGTGGGAAACGCTTACTAATAGGAAAATAATACAGTTTTTTCAGAACTGTATGGTTTGAAAAACTGATTTTTCCCAAAAAGCTTTTCGATCGTGAAATATGGATCATTTTCAACAAAAAATCTTTCTCTATTGTAATTACATTTTGATAAGTCAGTTTTTCAAAATATTCCGAAGGAGGATTTTGTGAAAATTCCTTTAAAAAAATTTGTGAATTGTTTAAAGGTTTTGAAATTTGTTTTGAAGCCTGGTTTTGTTTTGAAATCATTCTTAAGATGGCTTCAGGTATTTCAGAAATTGCAAGAGAAGATGGTGGTTTCGAAGAACTACCTTTCTCTTGTTTTGAAAAACTCTTTTCGAAAGCTTGTTGTAAGGACCGTACGAACTTTCTGAAATATATATATATAATATATAAATTTGAACTTTAATACGAAAACACTAGTTAATATATTTATATATATATATATATATTAACTAGTGTTTTCGTATTAAAGTTCAAATTTATATTATATATATATATATATTTATTTCTTATTTTCACCTTCCGTATTCTTCTAACTATACTTTATTACAACCAAGTGATGGTGGTCTAGTGGTTCCCATTTGAGAAGGAGTTGTCCTGTTGGTTTAGGTCAGGGATCGATTCTCCTTAAGTCTGGAATTATCTAAATCACTCTCATTTGCCTAGTCGAATTGGTGTCATGCTTTAGACCCTTTAGAAAATTCGGTGAGTGGGCTACTCGACGGTTACACTCACCCTGCATAGATTAGTCGGGTGTTAAAAGACCTGATTATCCCCTGGTTTAAAAAAAAATTCTATACTTTATTACTACTACCAAGTTTTATATGGTTACTAGGTTAGAAACCGTCTGATGGTCAGGTTTTTAAATTTAAAAATAAATTATAGTTAAGCAGAAATATTAAATTAAAATTTTGTTATCAAAGATATATCTTGAAAATAATTTAGGAAAAGAAGAAAAATTCGTATTTCGTTAGAAAATAGAGTGATAAAGGCTATAAAAAAGAGTTGTATATATAAGTTTGTTTTTCTACATCAGTAAATTAATTTAAATTTCTATATTACAATTTCATTATTAACATATTCAAATTTAGATACTATCCAATAGATTTTGGTTTTATATTGTTGTTTTTTTTTCAATCACCGTGTGAGATATAGAAAACGGATCTAGTGACTATGTTCTCTTTTTTATCTAGGCAAGATATCCATTGTCATTCTACTTTCCTCTGGTTCAGATATTATATCGATTTCCAACCGAATATGTTTTCCCTCTCGAACTTTCACTCACCAAAGTCTTTCGCCTTTCCTTATCTCCTAATATTTTCCGAAAACATCCTTTAACTCAACCCTTATGTTACCATCTCTCGATTTTTATTTCTATCTTGAGCTCTACTTCTGCAGAAGATGTCTGCTTTTTGCCACTTCCTTTCTTTTTCGTTTTTAGATTCCCATCTACCCTCATCTTTAATCTCTAGCAGAAGCCCCACCACCTTCCTCCCGTCTCCAAATCCATATTTCTTTTCTTGTTCAGATCTTATCTCGGTTGCCAACTAAATATATTTTTCCTCTTGCACTTTCACTCGCTGAAATTTTTCATCATTCCTTGTTTCCTAGCGTTTTCCGACAACATCTTATATCTTAGCCTTTCTGTCACCAGATCTAATTTTTTGTTCTTATCTTGTGCAATATTTTTGAAGATATTTGGTTTTTGCGACTTTATTTCTTTTTCATCTTCGGATTCTCATCTATCTTCAACCTTCAATAGAAGCCCCACCACATTTCTCCCTGCTCCGAATCCAAATTTGTGTATAAGTGTTGACTCCAACAGAAGTAACTCTCTTTGAGTGGATCTCCGCCTCTTATTTAATTTTGATATTTTCCATTTGACTTCCTCTTTTTGGAAAGTATCATTACACTATGTCTCCTCTATGGAAAAAAAATTTCTTTCAATTTATATGTCCAAGAGATGTGTTATTTTTTTATTCATAAATCTACAATATTATCCAACTTTCTAACCAATTTGTTTTATTGTACCAATTATATGTAACCAATTTCATAATCATCATTTTCGAATTCTCACTTATTTGTTTTTTTCATAATATATTGTATCAAATTTATGCGTGTTGATCTCTATTTATATGGGTTTTTTGCACTTATAACTTATTAGATGTTCGGTTTTCTTGCATACATGACATATATTTCTCATTACATATCTAATTTTATAATTTTCTTTAAAAATTATGATTCTATAATTTATTGAACTTTATGAAATTAGTTCATTCTTATTATTTTATGATGATAAATTTATTAGATCTATTTAACTATTTGATCAATGAAATTAAATAGATTTATGTGTTGATTAAAGCCATTAAATTAGATATATTTATGGGTTTATTCAATCATTTTACGATGTGATTTATTTAACAGTTAATCAATTAGAATAATGAATTAGGTTGGATTATACTCAATCAATTTTTGAAACGTGTGAATTTTTTTATTGGATTCTAAATTACATGAAAATATAAAAATCTAAATTTGAAAAGAAAATATAAATTTTATGGAAATAATAAGATTGAGCATATAGTAAAAAATAAAAAGTAAAATTTATTTAGTTTATTATTTGTTGTTTCCTTTCTTTTTTTGTTGGTTTCTTTTTTGATTAAAAATAATTTAGGTAAATACTTAATTAAATATACACATGGCTCTTAAAATATATTATCAAAAAATTTAACATAATTCATTATACATTTAAATGAATAAAATTTAAACATTTATTTGAGGTTAATTTTAAAATATTTAAACTTGCTTAAGAACATGTCCAAACTTATATATGTGAAAATGAAAAGTAAAGATCATCTATTTGATAATTTATTTAAACTTTTATTTTGGTTTTTTTTGATTAAGAAAATAATATGTAAAAAATAAAAAGTAAAGATTATCTATATGATTTTTTATTTAAATAATTTTTTACATGTGTCATAATCTAATCGATCAGCTAACACGTGTCATGATCTTGTTAAAGCAATCAAAGTTTATATAATAAGATAAATTTAAACATGGTAAATATAAAAAAAGAAGGTGAAAAAAAGAAAGAAAAATATAACCCTAGCTTGATGTAGAAGTGTTGTTAAAAGGGAAAAAGGCTTGATGTAGAAGTCTGTGTTCAGATATGACAAAAGTAATTAGGTGTGACGAGATTGTGAATCAATTAAGGTTAAGACATTGAGATTAAAACAAAAGAAGCAATAAAGTAGTAGTTATGACCGCAAGAATGCTTTGTTTGTTTGTTGGTCGCATGGTCCTTTCTTTTCCATCATTTGCGCATGAACCTCTCTTCTTCTTCTTCTTCTTTTTTTGCGTTTACCACTTCACCTTAAATTGCGCATTTATGTCTATGGACTCATTTTGGCTGGGCTATAAGCGACCCAAATCTTTACTTGTGGACGTGTTAAGTACATTAACACAACTGAGAAGCATGTCAATAAGCCTATCATGAATATTTTAATTTGAAGAGAAAATGGTTTCATGTTACATTGTTTTACTGATATACGTATTAAGTATAAAGTTGAGGTGTTCGAAACTTTCATATATGATATAAGGTCACTCAAGCTTAGGACTTTGAGTTGGATAATGGCAAATATGTGTTGCAAGGAGATTCATGGTAAGTCAGTTATTGAAAATTTTAAATTGAAGACACATCGCATATAAGTGATGGGCGGCCACCGTCAGGCCTAGGCCCCGATCCATCCATAAAGGCATATAACAAACAAGTGATTGAAGCCAAGCCACGTCTTTATTAGTTACTAGAGGGGCCTCATTTTCAAATGTACAATTTAGTTTAGTGGCTGCACTTAGAGTGTTACTTTATACTTTATACCAAGTTCAATCCAAATCATGTTTTTATGAAGTTTTTTTCTTTTTAATTCTTTCCTTACATTTTTCTCCTTATATTTATTAGTTACCTTATTTGTCCAAGTTTTTTTACTATTTATTTTAGTTATGTTTTATTTTTATTATTTTCTCATTCGCGGTTACCATGCATTTTATATTTTAAAAACTTGAGATATTAGAAAGTGTCATTTAACATGTGGTTAAAGAGTTCATTTCTCCTCATCTTTCACATAGGAATTGATTTCTCATTTGGAGACCATTGTACTTTTGTACCTTAATTGTATCTGTGAAGTGTGAACATATAACATATTTATTAAATTTACAAATATATTGGCGTTTATAAAATGGTACGACTACGAGCAAATTATAGTATACCATACAATTTCTGAAAATATTTGGTATTATGGGAGAAAAAAACTTATATAAAATTAAAATTTTATAAGTAAGTAATATGTGTACGTCATTCTTTGTTGATTTAGAAACGAATATTAAACTATAAAATTATTCGAATAAAGGTGTAAATATACTAATATAGACAAAGCGGCAAATCCTAAAATGCATGGCTGATGGCTCCCTTCGACGCCACCTACCACCTTACACAAATCTCTCATACCTACCTACCTCCCCACTCATCATTTCGCCATTCTTCTTGACTCATCTTAAATAAAATTATATTACATTCTTTTTTCTATTGTTATAATTAGGCTTACCTTTACACAATTTTTGTATATTATGACAGTAAAATAACTTATTGCTAAATATGAAAGTTCAATTTTAGTTAAATCGAAAATTTTAATTTATTATCTCTAAAATATATTGTGCTTAGCTATTGAAAATGACTTACCATACGTTAACAACTTTCGATTTAAAAAAAAAAATATATATATATATATATATATTATTACCTATATATACAGAAATGACAAAGGAAATGCAACGAGACAAATTCAACCACCACCCCCGCTGATGAATCCACGCCTCATCTTATGTCGTAAAGCTAAATTAATGGGGAAAAAATATTCTACATGCAATATTCAAGATTATAAACACTACTACTAAATATCATCCATGACTAGGAATGTTGTCACGAGTAATTTTATCTTACTCTATTCTTACCCTAAAAAAACCTTTCAAAAAATATTCTGTTAAAAAAAACTCTGGAAAACCCTATACTATTTGGATAACTCAAACAAAACTCTATACGTTTCAAGGTTACTCAGGTATCCACTGATACTTAACTATATTTCATATGTTTTTTTTATTTTATATTTAATTTATTATTATATTATTTTTTTCTTAAACATTATTCATACTATTATTATTTAAAATTTGAATTCATGATTATTTTATATAATCTTTTTTTTTCTGTGAAATGATTACTTTATATAATCAAATAGAATTCTGCTTATTTTTCAAAGTTAAAACTATTTAGACACTAAATTTAAATTTATCATTATTATTGAACTATTATTTATCCTTATTTTTCTTTTTTAACATTTAAATTTAAATTCAAACTCCACCTACTCTTACTTTTTTTTCTCCACTTAATCAATTTGGATATCGTGTTTTCGCCAAATCATACCCATTACCCACGGTTTAGATTATACTATTAGATTTGGAGATGACTTTTGCAATTGAAATTTATTAGAAAAGGATTTAAATTTATTGGCACAAGCAATACATAAAAACGATAACTCAAGACAAATGAACTGAACTTCTTTGAACAGATGCTACACTTGTGTTTCTTCCTCTTTTGCGTCACTTATCTCTATCGTCAAAGTAATCTTCAATTTCACCTAAAATTTAACGATATAAACTACAAGTTTGATACTTAACTACAAGACATCAACTTGTTTAATATTTTACCTTCAAATTCCGCAAAACTCCTTAACTAATTACGAGTACAAAGCAGTGTTTGAACAGTCTTTGGAAGGAGGCAATTTATGAAAAGACACAACACCCGACCTCTAATGCTAAATGCTAATTCTGATGCCACTATGGTGATCGGAATACTCATCAAATCACATGCTAGAGAAGCTAAGTCACCATAGCGTTGACCTTCGTTCTTCCAATAGTCTAAAATTCTATATCTTTAAAAGACCTCAAATCCAGTCTTGGTTCATCCAAATAACTTTCTAAATATGACTTTGCATTATCTAAGTCAGGTTGGATCTTTTTCTCAAACTCATAAAGATCCTGTATATATAGAGTCTATTAGATAACTTTCCAAATTTGACTTTGCATTATAGATACTAAATTAGATAAACATGATATGAACTTGTAACAAAAGAACAGAAGAAAATACTTATAAAATTTAGATAATTTTCTAATGGTGATTCAGCTCATCTGGAGTGGCAGGTGATGTTGAGATGTTAGAAGAAGAAGTACAAGACTTGGTTTTATATTCATTATAAAGCAGCTTCAAATTCTTCTCAATAATTTTAACTTTTTTCTGTGAAAGTACTAGGATCCATTGTCATAAGTGGATTTAAACATTTGTCGCTTCAACCTTGGATCCAAAACAGCTGCCATAGCTAAAACAAGACTGTACTCATTCCAATACTTTGCAAAGTTTGATTACATTTTCTTAGCCAACTCTTCCATTTCATTATCACCACAACTTGAATATTGCCTCAATAAATGCTCAATTTTTCACACCTTGTAGAAAACACGCATTAGCCGTTGGGTATTTAACACCTGAGAAGTAAGTGGTTATGGTACTAAAATGCTTCAAAAAATCACAAATCTTCTCTCCCCTATTCCACTATTCCTCTGAAGGTAAGGTTTATAATTGTTGTCACATTCTTTTAGACTAGCAAATACCTTACGAAACTTCAATGCTCTAGCAAGCATATCATAAGTGGAGTTCCACTGTGTAGAAACGTCTAGAGACAATCCAGCTCCATCCCTAATCCCTACACTATCAATTCATGCTGCAAACGATTCAATCCTAGAATCAGATACTTTCACAAACTTGACATTTTCTCGAATATTTTCCAGAAGACTAGTGGCTAGCTCTAATCCTTATTTTACTATGAGATTCAAAATGTGGGCATAGCATCTAACGTGAAAAAACTTCCCATCACACAACAACCCACTACCACTAATCATCAGAAGATGACGCTTCAAGATCTTCTACATACTATTGTTTGTTGTAGCATTGTCCAAAGTCAAACAGAAATTTTTTTTCTCTAAACCCCACTCTTTAAACAACCAAGAACTTTGTTAGCTAATTCTTCACCACTGTGTGAAGGTTTCACATCACAAAAAGCTAGAATCTTGTTATTTAATCTCCAACTATCATCCACATAATGCACCGCTAAACACAAATAGTCTTTCATAGTGGTACGGGGTGTCCACATATCTGATGTTAAAGATACTCGGCCTTTGAATTCTGAAAATAAATGTTTCATTTTTTTCTTTTCAACCTAAATCTCTTAAACACATCAGCTCCAACCGTTTGTCTACATATATGTTGACAATTCGGATTCAAGTACCTATCTCTAGCCCTAACTTTCTCATACTTAACAAACTGAAAAGACAGATCATGAAAAATGATAGTCTCACTCATCATCTTACAGTTTACTTTGGGGTCATACTTTGTTTCTACCTTATTCCTTAAAGCTAGAGGCCTATTTTGGCAACATTCTAAATGGTGTTTCATAGCCGATGTTCCTTGACTAGTTTCTGTGACAAGCTTCTTACTACAATGCATGTAACTACTCCTTCTTTTACCATCTTGCTCTACCCCTAATGGAGTAAATTTTTTCCAAACATATGATGTTTGGCGTTTGTTAGGATTAAGTACCATTTGAGTTGATTGAGTTGCACTTTGTGTATCTGCTTCAGCTTCCTCATTTGTTACTTCCATGTTCTCATGCTCAGCACCAAGTCTTGCAAGTAAGTAAAGTGATTGATCATCCATATGGAGCAAAGATAACCTTTAACACATCTCAGATCCATAGAAATTTATATAAAATATAAGCAAATACAAAATAAAATAAAAAGAAATGTTCTCAATAAACCGATCCTTATTCCGCAAAAATCTAAAAATTAAGAATACCCAGATGGATTCTGACAAGTTCTATTATACAATTCAACAAATTTTTAACGATCCATGGACCAAATCGAAAAATTCTAGACCTAACTAGAATCAGAAAAGTCATAGCTCCGAAATTTCAAAATTACCAGCGACCCTCTTGAGTTCAAATCCAAAGTTCCAAATCTTATATCAACATATCGATAACTAACATGAACCCCATGAAATTCATCCAAAAATACACCAACCCAGATCGTTAATTATACGAAGAGACTAGAAACGATGAAAAAGAATACGAACACACAACATATACTTGTTTTTTAACCTTTAAGGATTGAAGACTAGAGTTTTCAAGAAGAGCGTAAGAAGAAGAAGAAGAAGAGGCCTGAATCGAGCGAAAGAGTTAACGAAGGTAGAGAGGAGAGGGACGAGGAAGGCGAGTGTTAAATGTCCGAGGAGCTTGAGAGCTTTGATTCTTTGAGGTCAAAATTCGTCGCCGGTGAAAGAGAGACGAGGATGGTGATGTCTCAATTTTGAATTAGGGTTCAAATGTATTTCAATTTGGGAGTCTAACCAAAACGACACTGTTTGACTTAAAAAAAAAACTTACGGGTACCCTAAACCCGATAGGGTATTTTTTTAAAATGGACCCGTCCAATTTAAACCCGCAAGATTTTTAGAGAAAAAAGTAAGGTTATAGATTTCAAATATTGAGAGGGTTTAGAATACCCATTGGATTTTTACCCACTCTTAACATTCTTATCCATAATTATGTATTATTCATGATCAAATATGATAACATGATGATGTTAGATATTTTATATATTAGATATATCAAATGTAGACAGAAAAAAAATATTAAATATATTTTTTGGACCATTCCTCTCCCACCAAACCCCATATGGATTGTCCTATCCTACCATCATCAGATAATCCTTCTGCCACCTGAAAATCAAAATTTTCTTTAGTTTTGTTGATTGCGATAATTTAACTATAGTCATAATCAATAACAATTTAAACTTAAAATCCCCGTGAATGATTAGATAAATTCGTGATTGTATGTGTAAGGAGAAGAGGGAACCAATGGATAGATAGTTTTCTTTAGTGTTGTCTCATTTTTGCCACTATAAATAATCTTAAAAGGAAAAAAAAATCTGAATTTTATTTAATTCTGATGATTAGTCTAAATTTTGGTACAAGATTTTCCTGATTAATTAAAAAACATTGTTTATTGGAACTTGGAAGACTCTTATATGGCTAGCCAATGAATGTGGACGTATGTGCAACAAGTGTTCAAAGCTACACCCAACTTTCTACAAAGTTAGCATAACAAGTCATTTTTTTTAAAGACGTTATTTTAATAAATTGTACTATTATATTATTAGATAAATTGAGAAAGAATTCAATGTTTCACTGGTCCCAAAATAAATTGGTGATGGAACCACATTTTATCTCTTATGTTTAATCGAAATTATTAAGATTCGGCTCTACTTATACGTATCACACGTCGTACACTCTCTATTCAGGAAAAAAAAAAAAAAGTAAATCATGGGTTATATACTTTTTTTTTTTAGTCAAAAACATGGGTTATATACTTAGATCCCAATATTCAACTTTTAAGTTTCTTGGAAATTATATTGCCAATTTCTTGCGACTTACCTAGAAATCAAACGGCGACCTCGGTGGTTTGTTTCAAAGCAAAAAACGTTTGAACCATTGAGTTCACACATGAGCTTGACTTCTTTTTGTATTTGCAGGTGGAACTTAAAAGGAATCTTCACATATGATTTTAATAATAATAATAATCATAGATATTGGTTTGGTATAGAAACAGTATACATATCTGCAACTACCATAACGAAGTCTTATATTACGAATATTAACATGTATATAACTTCAAACAAAAATTAATCAATGTTCATCACTAGCAAGTAAGATATTTGATCTACAGTAACAGAGTAACAGAGAAATAAAAGAAATTATTTACTCCTAAAATCCCCGCGTGAACCATGAGCTCTACATTTTCATTTAATTTGAGTATAATACAAAAAAAAACATTATAATTTAATAAATTTATTGGTGCGTTTGTGTTTTGGCAATGGATCATGCATCTTCGGTGGGTGTCATGGACCATGGCGTCATATCCATGGGATAACTTCCCAACACCCTTAGGAACGATGTGTACTCCTGAACCTCCGCAAGCGCGTTTTGAGCACGCGCCTCCGCCATAGATGCCTCAAAATCCACATAGAACATATACTCGAAGTTCTTCGCCATCCCAAAGCTCCCGTCTCCAACAACCCTAAGCGGACGGTTATGGTGAGGCCGTGACTCAATCTTGGTCAGACTAATGTTTCTAAAAGCAAAAGCCGAGAGGACTTTGAAGAGAACGCTGGTTCCTTTGTGCTCTTGCGCTGCGAAGACTATGCTCGTCTTGAACGGCCTGTCCGTGCGTGGGATTATAGGCTCACGCGCTAGCATTAGGAAACGTGTGACATTCCCCGCATCGTCTTGGATTCCATCAGCTAAGATTTGGAGGTTGTAGAGCTCGGCGGCACGTGCGCTCGCCACAGCCGCCGTGTCGTGGAGGTTGTTAGCTGCAATGTACTCCGCCGCAGCTGCCGTATCATGGAAAGCCTCACGCGCTGCGCGTGGAGTGAGGTTATCAAGAGAGCGTTCGGTTTGAGCTAGTGCTTGCGGGTGAGAAATCACCCGCGATACGCACTCAGTACGGACTCCTGGGAGTGCAAGGAGGCAATGGTGAACCGGAATCTGAACTTCACCAACGATGTGGAGACGGTGACGGAGGAGGAGATCATAGTTCCGGTGAATCGAACCACCGAGAGAGTTCTCCACCGGAAGAACAGCTCGGTCGGCGATCCAAAGCTCCACAGCCTGAAACGCAACGTCAAATTGATCGCACGGGATAGCGTCACAGTTCGGATATGCTTTTCCGGCGGCCGCTTCCGAGTACGCTCCGGGAACTCCTTGATAAGCTACACGAAGACTAGATCCATGTAACGGTGCTGGAGATAGATCGGTAATCGTCAAAGGCTTAACCGGCGCTAATTTCCCGTTGGTGGTCTCAACGGGAACGAGGCTAAGATCAACAGACCCGTTACTGTGACCGTTAACGACGGCGATTTTGTTAGCTAAACCAGTGGGATCTTCAACGGAAGCGACTTTGCTGGATAAAATGGCGCATGAGCTTTGCCAATCAGCTCGACTCACTGAGACGCCGTTGGGGAAGCTAAACGACTCGGACCTGTATCCACACCGAACAGTCACGCGCTTTGGTATCGCGTGGAAGACACGCGTAGCCTTAGCCGTTGGATCTGTTGATCGGAACTTGAGATCACACGGCGATATCGATGCGGTTTGCATGATTATATAACTATCTTCTTGCTTCTGTTTTTCGGTAGGTAATGATGGAAAAATGAATAAGAATTTAAGATTAAAACAACAGATTATTATTGAATTTAGAGTTGGAATTAAGCTTGAGTTCTTTCGTTTAGAGAGAAGCTCAAGCTGAGAGACAATGGAGAAGAAGGATTGTCTTATATACACATAAGAAGAAGAAAAATAAATAAAATAAAGTCTTGACCTCTCTTTGAAGGTGATTCGGTAAAATCCTTCACCTACCACCTTTCATTTAATTTCTATACTTTGATACCTATAGTTTTTGTTAGTGATAGCTATTGTTTCGAAACAAAGACTGTAAAATAAATAATAACACGAACTTTTATAAAATATAAAGTATATGTTTTTTTTTTCTTTTCAATATAGGTTTGTTTTACGTGAAAGCTATAATCTTCTTATCATAATTTTGTTATTATCGATTGTATGTATTATGTATTAGCGTTTTCGGTAAATACCAATTTAAGATTGAGTTAGTTTTAATATTAGTGTCATTGAATATATATATATATATTGTATGAAAATATA
The DNA here is from genome assembly GCA_028015245.1 of Cardamine occulta. Classification (NCBI taxonomy): domain Eukaryota; kingdom Viridiplantae; phylum Streptophyta; class Magnoliopsida; order Brassicales; family Brassicaceae; genus Cardamine; species Cardamine occulta. The sequence goes on from CM051381.1 coordinate 7,150,253, forward strand.
CATATTGTGATTTTTTTGTAATTAAAAATTAACCTTTTTGACTCAATTTAATTAGGGATGACAATTTTCTTACGAATAAATTGTAATATTTGATCAAAAAAAAAACAATTGTAATATAATATGAGACGTCAGTAGAAGTAGGCTCAAAGTTTCCTTTGTCTTATTGGGAATTTACATGTACACGGTTTTAGCTCACCTTTCTTTACTTTGACAAGATCGTCGAAAGCACAGACCATAGACGCATATTGTATGTTTTTATTGTTGACAAAAAAGAAAAATTGTATGTTTTTATTTTTTTTTGTTTACGAAGCTGTATGTCACAGGACAATTCCCTTTGAATCCAAATTGTGCGGTTTTAGCACTTTCTATCCTTTGTAAATGCTAAGTCAGCCTTATTCCAAATTCAGATTTTAGTCTTTAGAGAGAGAAACTCAACGAGTTTAGAGAGAGAAAGTGTTAGAGAAGAATTTGTATTGCTTATGCATGATTGGATGATTACAAATGAGGTTTCCACCTCTATTTATACAAGTTGGCTCCACAAATCAACGGTGGAGATTTATTCGATCTAACGGTGGAGATTAACCCTCTAGAATTCTCCATACTTCTCTACACTGTTTACAAGACTCTACAAGATTCTAGAACGTCCCACAAGCTTCAAGAGGAAGACTCTTTGTATTTGGGCTTGGACCAAAATTGGGCCGTGACATCCTCCCCCACCTAATTCGGAGACGTCCTCATCGTCGTGTACTCCGCCAGCTTCTCCCGGAACTGCCACAAGTCCCCTTCAGGCTCCCAAGTTGCTTCAGACTCCAGTAAGTCCTTCCACTTGATCAGAAAATGGGTGGGGCGCGGTACACCCCTTTTCCGCACTTCTTTCTTCTCCAGCACTTCACTAATTTCCCTATGATATGACTTAGTCACCACGGGTGGTGCTCGCTTCGATACTCCCCGACTTAGATCCGAATCGTCCTGGTGATAAGGTTTCAGCATGCTCACATGGAACACCGGGTGGATATTAATTGTGTCCGGTAACTCCAGCCGGTAGGATACCTTCTCCACCTTCGCAATCACTTTGAAGGGACCTTCATACCTCTTGACTAAACCCTTGTGTAAACTCCGTAATGCCTTAAACTGTTGAAGAAGAAGTTTCACAAACACCAAGTCTCCCACCGAATACTCAGAAAACTGACGTTTCTCGTCAGCCCACCTCTTCATCCGTTTTCGAGACTTCTCCAAGCAAACTCGGGCCAAATCAGCATGCTCTTCCCA
>CM051381.1:7151621-7401621 GCA_028015245.1 Cardamine occulta
TGCTTTGGCCATCCTTACCGCTCCTGGACTCTTTCCTTCTGAACTTTGACTCGCCAAAGTGTGTGGTGTTAGAGGTTGTTATCCCGTCACAAGCTCAAAGGGACTTCATCCAGTCGACTCACTCCGCTGCAAGTTGTATGACAACTGGGCAATGTCCAACAACTTGGCCCAATCCGTCTGATTTGCACCCACGAAGTGTCTAAGGTAATATTCCAATAAAGCATTCAACCGTTCCGTCTGCCTATCTGATTAAGGGTGAAAGCTCGTGGAGAAATTTAACTCGGTTCCAAGCAACTTGAACAGCTCCGACCACAAGTGCCCGGTAAATCGAGGATCCCGATCACTCACAATATTCTTTGGTAATCCCCAATACTTCACCATGTTCTTGAAGAATACCCTTGCTGCTTCTTCGGTTGTGGCATCCCGATTACAAGCCACGAATGTTCCATACTTAGAGAATCGGTCTACGATCACCATAATGGACCCAAACCCTTCGGACTTAGGCAAGACACTGATGAAGTCGAGTGAAACTGACTTCTATGATTTCTCCGAAATCGGCAAAGACTCCAGCAAACCCGCCGACTGCTTATTCTCCGTCTTGTCCTGCTGGAAAACCAAGCAGGTTTTCACGTATAGCTCAACGGTATCTCGCATCCGAGGCCAAAAGTAAGCTGCTTCCACTAAGGCCAAGGTACGCTTCTGACCTGGATGCCCAGCCCACCGAGTATCATGGCACTCCCAAACCACATCTCTACGAAGGTTTTCCCACTTCAGAATATAGAGCCTTCGACCCTTAATGAAGAGTAACCCATCTTCCACCCAAAATCGGTGAGTCTTGCCTTCTCCAGCTAACTTTATTAATTCTTGGGCAATGGGATCATGTCCCAACCCTTATTTGATCCGTCCCAAGATGCTTCACTCAGTCATGCTCATCGCCGCCAACTCGGCCTTTTGACTTAGTGGATCAGCAACTACGTTCGCCTTTCCTGGCTTATACTCCAAGGTGTAATCAAACTCAGCCAAGAAGTCTTGCCAATGAGCCTGCTTAGGAGACAACTTCTTCTGCGTTTAGAAATAGCTCGTGGTCACATTGTCGGTCTTGATCACAAAGTGTGATCCCAATAAATAATATCTTTACACCCTTAGGCAATGGACCCCCGCGGTCATCTCCTTCTCTTGGACCGTGTATCTCCTCTCGGTCTCGTTTAGCTTCTGACTCTTGAAGGCAATGGGATGACTTTCTTGCATCAAGACTCCCCCAATGGCAAAATCCGAGGCATCCGTATGTAATTCAAATGACAACTTGAAATCGGATAAGGCAAGGATGGGTTCTTGACTCACCGCGGCCTTCAACTCCTCAAAGGCTTCTTGGCAATGTGAAGACCACTCCCAAGAGTTCGCCTTCTTCAATAAATCTGTCAAGAGGGCAGCTCTCTTCGAATATCCCTTGAAGAACCGACGATAGTAGTTCACTAGCCCAAGGAACAATCTCAACTCAGTCACCTTCGTCGGAGCCTCTCACTCCATGATTGCTTTGATCTTGGCATCATCCATCTTCAACCGACCATGCCCAATGATGTGCCCAAAGAATTGGACTTCTTTGGTGGCAAACGTGCACTTTTCCAGCTTCACGAACAGTCGTTCTCCCGAAGGACCCTAAAGACTGTCCGTACGTGCTCAACGTGTTCCTCCATCGAATTACTGTAGATGACGATGTCATCCAAGTACGCCACCACAAATCGATCCAAGTAAGGCTGAAGGATCTGATTCATCAAGGTGTAAAACGTGGCTGGGGCGTTTGTGAGGCCGAAAGGCATCACAAGCCACTCGAACGACCCATACCGAGTTATGCATGTAGTCTTCGGCTCATCTCCTTCAGCAATCCGGACCTGATAATAGTCCTTCTGGAGGTCCATCTTGGTATAGACCTTACCTCCGCCAAACCTATCAAAGAGGTCAGCGATCAAAGGAATCGGGAAACGGTTCTTGATGGTTATCTTGTTCAATGCGTGGTAGTCCACGCACATCCTCAACGAACCATCATGTTTTTTCTAGAACAAGACCGGTGCACCATAAGGAGCTTTGGATGGTCTAAGCTTTTCTGTCGCCAACAGTTCATTGAGCTGCTTTCTGAGTTCTTCCAGCTCGGAAGGTGCCATCCGGTAGGGTGCCATCGCTGGTGGTTTTGCCCCAGGCTCTAATTCTATCTTGTGATCCACCTCTCTTCTAGGTGGTAACTTATCGGGCAACTGTGCGGGCATCACATCTTTATTCTCCTCAAGTACCGCATGAATAGCTGGTGGAATAGGCATAGTGTCCCCACCTTCACCTTCTATCTTTATCACGGCCAAAAAGGTAGGCTCGCCCCTTTTTACACCCTTGGACAGCTGCATCGCCGACAGCTGCTTTGGACTATCCCTCCTTTCCTCCACAGTTGGGATCATGCAAGGTGATCCCGTCTCCATGATGCAGACCGAACTAAGGGCTGGCATTGATATGACCATGACTTCCCTCATAAAGTCCAGCCCAATGACTATCTTAAAATCATCCATTGGAACCACCGAAAAGTTAACCAGACCGATCCAATCTCCTTGCTTCATTTCTACTCCATGAGCAGTACCGCCAACTGGTTGGGCTTTGACGTTCACCGTCTTCATCCAACCTTCCGCTTATCTCACATAATTCCGAGTCTTCTGGCTTCATCTTTAGCCATGAAGTTGTGAGTGGCTCCCGTATCTACCATTACTCGAGCAATTTTCCCATTAGCTCGAGCTTCAACGTACATAAGCCCTTTGCTCATAGTCTTTGCTCCTTGGCTAGCCTTCAATGCGTTCAAGAGCTACAAAGATCCCATCTTAGCCGAATCTTCCTCATGAGTCTCGGCCTCATATTGCTCAATGATCACCGAGAGCGATCCCAACTTTGGGCAATCCCTCATGGTGTGTGGACCTTTGCACACAAAATAGTCAACCTTTGGCGTATAAGCCTTCTTCTTCGCCTCATTATCTTCCCGTTTTGAGGACTTTTTGGACCGGTCTGGACGTGGGGGACGGCCATGGTCACGCCTCTCTCCCCCAACTTTAGTACCGACCCTCTCCTTATCTTTCCTTCTTGAAGAATCAGAGGGACCATCCTTGCGGTAATCATTCAAGGGCTCAGCTACCGCAATGGCCTCATCGACGGTCGGAACATTCCTTCTTTGTAACTCTTGCTTGGCTCTGTTTTGTAGACCATCAGTGAAATAGAACACCAAGTCCTCATCGGTCATGTTAGGAATCTGCAGCATAATGTTAGTGAATTCCTTAACATAGTCCCAAATGGTACCTTTCTGTCAAAGTTCCCTTAACTTCTTCTGGGCCTCGTACACGACATTCTCTGGGTAGAACTGCCGCTTAAGCTCTCTCTTGAAGTCTTCCCAAGTCTCAACCAGGACGGCTCCCCTTTCAATGTCGGCATGCTTCCTATGCCACCAAAACATCGCCGTATCGGACAAGTAGGATGCGGCAGCCTTGACCTTTGCCATCTCATCCATAAGGTTGAGATTTCCGAAGTATTGCTCACATTGCCACAAGAAGTTCTCAACTTCCTTGGCATCACGAGCCCCATTGAACTTGGACGGTTTTGGGACTTCCACCCAGCGCTCTCCCCCAAGCGGAGAACCTTGTCCCCCATTGGCAGCAGCCCTCCTGAATAGTGCCATATCCGCCTCTAAACCAGCCAACCTTGTCATGACCTCTTCACGCAAGGCTGTCATTTGCTCTTCCAACGTATTGTTGCGCCCTTCAACGTCGGAGATGGACTCTTTCACTGAATCCAACTCCCCCATCACGTGGTCCTCAAGAACTTTGAAGGTTCCAGCCAACGACTTAAGTTGTTCACCAAGGTTACCCACAATACGACCCAAAGTTTCCCGATGCATGCTCTTGTCACGGGTTTTCTTGGAACCCTAGACGTTTGTGGGCTCCCTTCCACGTTCTGAACCCTCTTGAATATAGGCAACACTTCTATCCTCATTTGAACCCATAATCCCTTGATCGTTCTTCCCTTAATCCCTTGGTCGAAACTCGCTCTGATACCACTTGTCACGGGACGATTCCCCTTGAATCCAAACCGTGCGGTCTTAGTGCTTTCTACCCCTTGTAAATGCTAAGTCAGCCTTACTCCGAATTCGGATTTTAGTTCTTAGAGAGAGAAACTCAACTAGTTTAGAGAGAGAAAGTGTTAGAGAAGAACTTGTATTGCTTATGAATGCTTGGATGATTACAAATGAGGTTTCCACCCCTATTTATACAAGTTGGCTCCACAAATCAACGGTGGAGATTTATTCGATCTAACGGTAGAGATTAACCCTCTAGAATTCTCCATACTTCTCTACACTATTTACAAGACTCTACAAGATTTTAGAACGTCCCACAAGTTTCAAGTGGAAGACTCCTTGTATTTGGGCGTGGACCGAAATTGGGCCGTGACATGTAGGTCAATTCCATTTCTGAAGTTTCGTCCGATAAAAATATTTTGTTGGTATGTAATAATTAACCAAGTGGCAAGTGAATGATGTGTTTATAAGAAAGGGTTATGCGGTAATTGGACGGTGATTATCATTTTGGATTTATGATTTATACTAGTATAATCAGCACGGGTACATGTTGCTCTTGAAAAAATTATTTTTAATGTCAAATTAAAATGTAATTTTAATTAAATTAAAAGTTACAAACAATTGTTAATTTTTTTAGAAGCTGTAAAGAAATTAAATTATGTAAAAAACAATAAAATCCTATCATTTTAAAAGTAACAATAATGAAAACAGCATGTCAATTTTGACGGTTGTATGCATGAAAGTGGAAATTTAAATATTATATAGCTATATTTATATTAAAACAATCCATTACCCATAAACACACAATTGGTGATGATCATTCCGCTGCCTATACAGGTGAATAAGTAAAAACTACATTCTGTAATCGAACGAACGTTTGGAATCTGGAAAAAAAATGGCGAATTGTCAAAGAATTACCGAAGTACGATCTTGAAATACAAAAACGACTAATATTTGTTACAATGGGCTTTCATAATTTTATTCGACGTTCAAATATTTTGGATGGTGATTTTCTTGATGAACATGAAGACATGAGTAGACAACACAAAAGTAATGGAGATGGCATCGACGAGATAGAAGAGGCTGAAGCAACAAGAGATGGAGCATATATAGCAGTCATTCGTAATCAAATTGCAGATATGTTATGGGCTGATCGTAGATGAATATGCAAATGACTATATATAGTGGCAAGATAAATTATTTAGCATTTAGCAAATATTTATTTTATGGATAATATTTGTAATTGAACTTTGTTAACATTTATGCAAATATGCAAATGACTATCTTTCGTCAGTCTATATAAATTATTTAGTATTTAGAAAATATTTATGATCGTAAATGAATATGCAAATGGCTATCTAGAGTGATAATAAATTATTTAGCATTTAGTAAATATTTATTTTAAAGATAGTATTTGTAATTGAAATTTGTTAACATTTATGAATTAAAATTTTTATATAACTATGTTTTAATAATTTAATTAATTTTTATCTTCATAATTAAATATATTTTTATTATTCAACCGCTCTATTGTTACCAATCAAGCTTTATTATTGAACCACCTTCTTTAACAATACTGCTTTCTTCATCCGCTATCTTTAACCTCTTTCTTTTTAATCACCTTGTTTACAACAGTTCAAAGTTTTTTAACCGCCTTGTTTAAACATGGTCACCAATCAGATCCAAGATTTTTGAAAGGTGATTCTGCTATATATTACGAACGTGTATGATAGAGTCATGAGACTATATATTTAGTTTACTTTTAGCCAAATATCAATATGATTTAATATTTAGTAATTGAGTATTAATTTGACTCAAAAATTACAAATCTATATATTGTTTTTGCTCAATCTATATTTATATTTGAAAATGAACACTTTAAACCTGTTTAAGACTGCCGAGGGACTAACCCGCATAGCCGGGTCTTTTTGGACCGGTAAGGTTTATGCCTAATTGTCTGTTTAACTGTCTTAATTTCATACTTTATTTAAAAATTTAATTTTTTTATATTTTGTACATGGTTAGGAATTCACATGGGAATAGCTCTATGTACTTTGAAGATACGAAGGCTCGAGGAAAAAGAAGCTGAGAAAATGAAACTCTTTTACAGACAATAATCTAAGCAACTTGTATAGTGTTTCTTAGTTTATGTTTTGTTTCGCGGAAGTTCAATAACAAAAAGACCATTCAAACGTTGAAACATATAAGCATGTTCTTTTCATAAACACTTGCCTAGTAATTTTCCGTTTTCGTAAAATATACATTACCAATATATGAAAAGCTATATGCTTTAATTATTCGAGAAAAGCTATTGTTTAAAGATTTGTTTTGAATAATACTTTACCTTACAAAACCAAATGTGTGTATAGTAGGTTTTTTTTTTTTTTCAAATGCTTGCAGATTTTCTATCCGAGAGGAAAATTGTCCCATTGTCAGATTGTGTCAGTGAGCCATGTATAGCTCAAATGAGCCATCCTCCATGCAATTTATATGTAGTACTAACACATTTTTTTTAGCAGGATAGCTTTCAAATTAGATGATATTAGGAATCATAGATGATACCTCAAATAACATATAGAAGACATAAACCCACAAAACTTAACATATAACACTCGCACACACATCATTTATGCATGAAAGTTGGATTTTATTCGGTAGCTCACCTATACCTTTTGTTGCTTTGCAATCCAATTAGAACACAATATTCAGCTACAAGTGTTAGGAAAATGGTGCAAGTGTTTAGAACTAGGATTCTCTTATCTGAGAGTTGGATTAGGAATTTTTACAATATGTTGGTGTTATTAGATTTAGCTTGATGTTATCATACATGTATGTTGGAACTCTATTGTTTTAGATGTGGATCATTTTATCATTGGTCTCTAAGTGTAAGAAATCAGAGTATCCCCAATGTATACTCAATTCCACAACCCAAACAATGAATCAGGCAGAGATTATATCCGAATTTGCATTAGAGAACGAAACCCATATGGATTTTTGTGTTATACACTAATAATACAGATCCAAAGTTAAATGAGAGAGAAAATTTCACAAATCAAAAACAAATGAGAAACAAAGCAATTGAAAAAAGTAGAACAAGCTGCTGCGTGTAACCAAATAAACCTCGAGACTTGGTTCCAAAATTAACAATTTTGTTCTCTGCAAAACCAACCACAAAGAGAGTAAAACATCAATCAAAGGAGAATTGAAACTAATTATTCAATTAATGAAAAGTAATTAAGTTCAGAACTTAACTGCATTCTTTAGGATGACAAAGACATCTAAGAGCAACTCCACAGTTACCATCAGGTCTCTCACAGGCGCTGCATAAATCCGGCACGTGACCTTCGACTTCCATAGAAACCCTAGCTCCTAATTTCACTTCTTCTCTTCTCAAAACATGGATGTGGCCGATTGAGGTTTTAAAGTAGAGTTTTCCAGATCTGCAGGTTATGATATTAGATGGGTTTGGGATTGGAGTGTTACCACAATAGTCGATTTCTTGTTGTTCTTGTTGTGGGTTTTGTGTGGATGGTGAGAGAATTAGAAAGAAAAGGAGAAGAAGAAGGTGGATTTTCATGGAGATTTCTTGCATTTTTGATTTTTCCTTTCTTTGTGCAGTAATTCAAGATTTAACTTTGGTGTTAGATTAAATAAAATCTTTTTTTTTTCCGGCAAAGCGATGAGAATGGTTTCCAATGGTATATTGTCTTTTTTCACTTTCACATTTTCTCTTTTTCAAAAGGTGCTTCTCATGTTTCACTAAAATGTGACTCCTTCACATATATTGTACGAAAAAGATGGGCATCTTCTATTAGTAAATTACAGAATTGACATAAAAACACTCTTTAAGTCTACTTAAACAAAAAAAAAACACTCTTTTAAGTATTTACGTATTTACACGCTTACACCGTTTTTTTTGGCTGGTTTGGTTTGGTTTGATTAAGTTTGGATTGTGGTTCTATTACTTTTTAAATAGTTTATGGTGAGAAAACAATATACAGTAAAACTTCTATAAACTAATAATGTTGGGATCATAATATTTTATTAATTTATAGTGATATTAATTTATGTATAAATTAATAAATATTAATTTATAGTATAAAATAATATTTATTAATTTATAGAGATTTTTTTGTCAAAAATTTAAAATAAATAAATTAAAATTTTTTGATCTAAATAAAATTAGTGTATTGGATATCATAAATTTTAATAGTTTTGGACTTGAAAGTTTAAAATTTAAAAGAAAATAATTATTTTGATAATAAATAACAAAGACTATAGATGAATTCACTTATATAAACAATTAACATAAATTTTAAATTTATAATTACTAACCTTAAATGTTGTATTTAAACAGTCTATACAACTATTGAAAAAAAAAATTATTTATATTATAACAATAAGATAGTTTAAAATACAACATAATATTTTTTTATATAAGAAAAATTATTTATGAGTTCTAATATAAATTCATAAAAACAAAATTATATTGTCTTTATATATATATATATATGAAAATTTACATGATAATTAATTTATGTTATTAATAAGACCATATATTTACATAGAGATTTAAAAAAAATTATTATCTTATTATCTTATCGAATTTTGTTTATTTTTACACCGGTCCGACTTGGGACCAGCAAAATTTATTAATTTATATTGTTTATTAATTTATAGAGGTTCTACTGTAATGATTTTTAGTTTTCTTCCATTTTATAAGAAAAACAAGGCAATCATGTGTCTTTTCGTTACTTAACTTCCTATATCAGTCATACTCTGTTTTTTTCTATATCGTTTAGTATAGTTTATTCGGATATGAACATGTTTTGAGTTTTGCTTTTATTGTGTTTGCTTCCATTTGGTGGACTTGTAATTCTTGTATGATTGTTATGAACTGATGATTTCATTGATAATAGGATACAAATATTTATACAAGAAGAAGTTGAGAAGCTCAACAAACGAGAACCACAAGAGAAAATCAACATACATGAATCTATTTATGATCATACATGAATCTAATTATAGTTGAGCATTAACTATATCAATATGCCCCCTAAGAAGAACACCTGGAAGAGAGTCCTATCTTGGAAGTTAAATCAATGAATCAAGCACGAGGAATAGGTTTCGTCAAGGCATCAACTAGTTGGTCAGCTGAACTAATATGTGATACGCGATGAGTCTTGGCCTATACTTGCTCACACATAAAATGGTAGTCAAGAGCAAGATGTTTCATTCTCGAATGAAATACCGGATTTGCCGATAAATATGTTACTCCAATATTCTCACACTAGATAGTGGGCATTGTCATGGACCATAACCCAATCTCATCTATAAGAGAAGTAATCCATTTGACATCAGATGCAGCTTCCGTCAATGCACGATACTCAGCTTCGGTAGAAGAATGAGTGATACCACTTTGTTTTTTAGAAGACCACGACACGGGTAGATTGCGAAGATAAACAATATATGCCCCAATCGATAAATAATCATCTTTACTTAGTCCAGTCCGCATCAGAGTACGCAAGAAGACTAAGCAGCAAAAAAGACGAGAAGAAAATATCTTTGGTTGGTGTACCAGCCAAGTAACGAAGTACCCGCTTCATTGCATCCCAATGAACTGAAGTAGGATGACGCATGTATTGAGAAAGACGATTAACGGCAAATTCTATGTCTGACGTGTTAAGCCTAGATACTGCAAGCTCCCAACAGTTGCACGATACTCGGTCGGATCGGCAAGAACAGCTCCCGAGGAGGACATAAGCGTAGTGACAGGTTTGGATTTAGCCATTTTTTTTTCTTCCGAATCAGATCCGTAATGTACTTGGTTTGGGTAAGAAGAAGACCAGCAGACATACGAGTAGCTTCCATACTGAGAAAATATGAATGATCACCGAGGTCCTTAAGTGAGAATTTTGCAGCAAGAAAAGATGTGACCCTAGAAATTTCAGCCATAGAGCAACCAATGATAATACACAAGTATGTAAACGAAGTGTGTCCCCGTGCGAAGAACAAGTGAGGAAACATCTGCAAGAGAGTTCTTTAACTGATACCAATAAGACCATCTTTGAGTGCATTATAACAAGCTCGAAGAGCTTGCTTAAGTCCATAGACCACTCTCTTGAGTCGAAGAATATGATTCGGGTGATCTTTATTAACAATACCTGGGAGTTGTTGCATGTACACTTTTTAATCAAGAGGACCTTGAAGAAACGCATTGTGGACATCCAACTGTTTCAAGGGCCAGTTACGCGCAACATCTGTTCCAAGGATAAGCCAGATCGTAGCATGCTTGATGATTAGACTAAAAGTATCATGAAAATTAATTCCAAGACATTAATGAAACCTTTTGGCAACTAGTCTCGCTTTATACCGCTTAACACTTCCATCGGGTAACCATTTTATCCAATAAACCCACTTGGATCCAACAATGTTCTTTGCCAAAGCTCTGTCAACCAATTCAAATGTATCATTCATAGCAAAAAAAAACAAATAATATTCATCACTCATTGCTCTGCACCACTTCTTGTCTTTCAATGCATGTGTATGACTTTCCGGTTCAATTTCCTTTAGTATGACTGTAAGCCCATACTTTGGATTTGGCTTGAAAATATTATTTTGAGACCTTGTAGTCATGAGATGAGTGGATATATTATATGGTGCAGCAACAATCGGTGGACTATCGGTCCAAAGTCTGGTGATGCCAGAGACACTGATGTGGCTGGAGGAATGGTTCTAGAAGCTGATGTCAGAGAACCTGGCTGTGAAGGTGATGTGATAGGAGAGGAATCTGGTGTTGGTTGTGTAGTCAATGATTGTAGCAATAAAAGGAGCTGGGAATGGTTCCAATGCGAGTGGCCAATGAAACACATGAACAATAGAGGCTGAAACCGTTTCTGAAGGAGAAAACGTGTGAGGTGGGGAAGAGGACTGTTTGGACAAAGTGATAAAGGGAAACACATACTAATGAAACTCAACATGTCTAGAGACATAAAGTAGAGAGGTAGCAACATCTAGACAGAGAAAAGCACTCTGACTAGGAATATCCCATGAATACATATGGTGTTGACTTAGGACTAAACTTGTTTTGACCATAAGGCCGAAGCCAAAGATAGCAAAGACAACCAAAAGTCCTTAGTTTGGTGTAATTCAGGACAGACTAAAAAAAATATTGAAAGGGAGACAAATGAGCAAGGTTTGGAGTAGTAAGACAGTTGATTAGGTAAACGTCGGCAGCAAATGCGTATATCCAATATGTTGTTGGAATACTCGCATGTGAAAGGAGCGCAAGTCCTGTTTCAACAATATGTCGGTATCGCCGTTCAGCTAAACCAATATGTTTGGGGGTGTGGGGTGGGATTGTTAGGTGAGAGATGCCTTGTGTGGCAAGGTATTGTCTTAGAGCAATAAACTCACCACCATTATCAGAATATAAAGTGGTGATCCTCGTTTTAAAACGTTTTTTGACAAAGAATTTAAAAGTTGAAAAAATTTGAGCGACTTGAGACTTAGTTTTGAGAGGGTAAAACCAAGAGTATCAAGTGAAATGGTCAACAAAGATTACATAATATTTGAAACCATCAACGGTAATAATCGGTGAGGTTCAAACATCGGAGAAAATAAGATCAAGGGGATCTTTTGACACAAAGTGGACAAAAAAATGGAAATTTATGACTTTTATTACTAGAATAAGAGTTGCAAATTAGAGAAAATGACAACAAACAAGAAAGCGTTAAAGAGAAACAATAAATCATATGACAGAGTGTTTGAGAGTTTGGATGTCCTAAATGAGAGTGTCAATCCGAGAGTGAGGATTTCAGACATAGAAAAGCAGAGATAGGTGTGGTAGAGGGTGTGTGTTTCATTGGCCCTTCGTATACTCCCTCACTGATCATGCCGTTGAGTAGTGTTGTCCCCGTGCTGAGGTCCTTCACCTAAAAATCATAAGGACACAATTAAACCATGACGTTATTTTCTTTGCACAAATTGTTAACGGATATTAAATTCTTTCTCATATCCAAACACACATAAAACATTGTTGAGTTGAAGATTGCGAGTGTTGATAGGGAGAATAGCTGAATCCGTATGAGTATTGGGAAGCCGGAGCCATTTCCTATCAACACATTGTCTCTCCCATTGTATAGAGCATGGAGTGAAAGGTTGCTTAAATCACTTGTGATGTGATGAGAGGCACCACTGTCAAGCAACCATGGTGAGAGATCCGATTAGCTGGTGATTGCCTGGTGCACTTGATTGTGCCACTGGGGTGGTGGAGAGGTAGATGCGGGCAAACCAAGGCGCATGGCCACGATATGGAGAAGCTCCGTGTCACTGAAACTAAGGTGAAGCTGTTGGTTATTGATATCAAGGACAACGCTTTGCTCCATGGCCCTAGACTCCACAAAGTTGACACTTTCCCAGGAAAAGATGTGAGGGACGGAAGCCACCACGAGAGTTAGAGGATCCTCCATGAGAACCAGAGAACCCTCCATGATTTTTTTTTGATTTTGAAACTGCATCGTTTTTGCCGTGATAGGATTAGAGGCGACATATGCTTTTCTAGAGTTCAGGGTAATATCACGATTAATGAGTTTCTCATATAGTTCATCAAGCATGATTGGCACATCTCTACCATTAACCATCTCAATAATGGCCCTATACTCTTCACCGAGATCCTTTGTGATAAACGTTAAGAAGATCTTCATATCAAGTGCGGCGCCAAGCAACGGTAGTTGATCGGTTTTGTCGATAATGATTCTCATGTACTCATGAGTCGACTTGTTTCCTTTGGTGATGCTTTTGATATGTTGTTTCAGCTGCTTTATGTGTCAACGCGAGGGCTTGTCGTAGGTGCGATGAACATTTTTCCAAATCTCTAGAGAAGTTTTGGCTCTCGCAATAATTGGGTGAACCGCAAGGGAAAAAAATCCAATAAGATAGTTGTACAACATTTTGTCTTGTCGTTTAAAGGCCAAAAAATACGGATTGGCCATGGCCTCACCTGTCATTGGGGTGATCATCTCTGGTGTAGTACGATCTTTAGCACTAATGAACCAGTGAAGTTTATGTACTTCAAGGAGAGAAGCGATCTGTAGTCTCCATGTTATGAAGTTTGATGAGGTTAATTTTGTGATGTTTGACATGTTGAGAGAGATGAAAGAGGCTTTAGGGTTGGAGACATTAAAGATTGTGGTAGATGCAACCGAGGTTGCTGATGAATTTGTCGATATGATGAAGTCAAAATAGAGACGGAAGGAGAAAAAAAAGAAAGGGAAAAGAAAAACTATGTTAAGATCAGTGGCTCTGATACCATGTATGATTGTTATAAGCTAATGATTTCATTGATAATATGATACACATATTTATACAAGAAAAAATCAAGAAACTCAACAGGCGAGAACCTTAATAGACAATGAACATACATGAATTTAATTATAGTTAAGCATTAACTATACCCATATTTCTTTCTTTTGAGCATCTATTTTTCTCTTGTATGTTTATTTTTTTCTAGGATTTGTTCACATTTCAGTGGCTCTTGACTCTTGTACTCTCTTTTCAAAAGTTCCAGTCAAAATCTAGGTGACCAAAAAAGGAAATGTTTTTTACATATTTTGTTCGTGAAGAGTTATATAGCCTTTCAAATTTCAATAATGACATTACCTTCTCTTTATATTCTTCTTTCATTTTTCAATCTCATTAATTATCACATTGTAACTTTCACATCCCAATTATTATTCGATCTTTATTCGAACCTTTCGAGTGATGAGACTAAGTCTTCTAGATTCATCATATTGCATGATAATAGTGATTCATGTCGTCATAGTGAAGATGATAGAGATAGAGAAACTTATATACATGAATCATCACCTCTCTCACAAGTATGGTCTAGCCTTGCAGATTTCAAAGATGAAAGCTCTAGGTTAGTATTCCAGATGTTTAATTCGTGTTAATGATTCAGAGAGAATAGATGAAAGACTAAGACAAGATTATAGTGAGAATCCTTGTGCATCTTAGGTTCTAGAAACTAGATATCTTGATGGTTATGTTGGTAAAAGAAATTTAACAAGGGATCAACCGGGGGAATTATTTTTGAGATCTTAGTTATTCACCAGCTGTGAGCTGGTGTGGGAAAGAGATTATGTATGAATCTCATAAAAGTTATCAGATAAGCTCTGATATAGTAGCAAACGAATTTCCTAGTGTTAGG
Source organism: Cardamine occulta (assembly GCA_028015245.1). Taxonomy (NCBI): domain Eukaryota; kingdom Viridiplantae; phylum Streptophyta; class Magnoliopsida; order Brassicales; family Brassicaceae; genus Cardamine; species Cardamine occulta. The sequence continues at coordinate 7,165,925 of CM051381.1, forward strand.
CATGATGTCAAGAGACTCAAGACTATGGATAGAGAGACTGATATTCTTATGCAAGCGAGAGGATCTTTATCAAACTCCTATGTTCGTGGATCGAATGTAGCTGATGTTAATGCCGCTGATTCCAATCTTGAGTTTTGCACGAAGAAAAGGAAGACTGACCAATCTGACTTCGTGAAGAAACATTATCCTTTTGTAGAGTTGAGATCAAGCATGGTGAATAAAAAAAATGATGGGGCTCATTACCACATGAACTTTCGTGACAAAGAAAGGGATCTTTTTTATATGGATAACAAATGTCATCAATATGATGGTGTTGATAGTAGGTTGCATCTTGATTTCAGTGGATCGGATGGTGTAGTAGATCAAGGTGCTAAAGCTCCGCATAGCATGCCATTATGCTTAAACAAAGAAGAAAAAGCGTATTTAGATTATGAGAGGAAAGCTGTTTATTTGGATGATAAAAGATGGGAGCTGAGAAACGAGTATCATGTTAGCAATGATGGTAGGATGCATTCTGATGTAGATGGGGCAGATATTGTGGTAGATCAAGATGAAAGAATAATGCAGATTCAACAATATGCCTAGTCAAAGAAAGATCAACATACTTGGATAATGAAAGCGATGTTTATCTAGATTAGAAAAACCAAGACCTGTAAAAGGGTTATGACTCTCCAATTGATGCTAGGATTTATCATGATGTCAACATATCAGATATTCTGGTATACCGAGAAGATGCGAGAGGTCTAAGGTATAGAGGAGTGGCCGTAAAAGATAAAAAGGAATCATATGTTAAATGTGAAAGCCAGCGACTCCTAAACGATCATCAAACTAACTCTTATATCATGATGCATACCGATGTCAACCAATTAGATGTTTTCGACGATGCCAGAGGTCTAAGGTATAGATGAGTTTCCTTAAATGATAGAAATGAAGCATATTTGCAACATGAAAATCAACAACTCCTAAACGATCATGAAAAAAACTCTCATGTCATGATGCATCCCGGTGTCAACAAATCAGATATTTTGATAGACGAAGTAGATGCCAGAGGTCTAAGGTATATATAAGTATACCTAAATGAAAGAAAAGAAGCATATTTTTAATGTGAAAACTAGCAACACCAAAACGATCATGAAACTAACCTGTATGGCATGATGCATCCCAATCTCAACAAATCAGATAATTTGGTATATCAGGAAGATTCCAGAGCTCTTGAGCTTATAAGGTACCCTACAATGATGGAAAATGATCATATTTTGATAATGAATGAGCAAATGCATATATGTGTTACGAAAGCCAACAACCGAAGAAATATTATGACTATGTCGTGGATGACATGATTTATTCTGATTTCAATAGTTCATATATTATTGTAGACCATGGAGATGCCAAAACACCAGAGCTTAGAAGATTAGCCTTCGGTGATAGAAATGAAGCATATTTGGATAATAAAAGCAATGATGATTATCAACATTACAAAATCCAGCAACTGAAGAAGGAATATGACTCTAGCATTGATGCTAGGATGTATCATGATGTCAACAGATAAGAGATTGTGGTAGACTGGGAAGTTTCTAGAGCTTAGGATCATAGAAGAGTATCATTGAATGATGGAAGAGAAGCCTATTTGCAGTATAAAAGACAACAATTTTTAAAAGATCATGAAATTGACTCTTATGGGATGACACATCATGAGCTCAATATATCATCAGCTCGTAAGCAAGATGAAGATCTTCGATGTAGGAAATATCTTTCCGATGACAGAACTCTCAAGTTTACTTGGATAATGAGCACCTTAAACTACACAGTGGTGATCATGTTAAAATTCATGCCAATATGAGATATCCAGATCATGGTAGACAAGAAAAGGTTTATCATTCAAATAATGAAAAATTTCTTACAAGAGATGAGTATGGTTTCAGAGACGAGGTAAGTGAGGTAATACATGAGAATATGGCTGATGAGTACAACTACAATGATGTTAAGCAATTGGGAATCTCTTATGAGAAGCTAGATAGTAGAAGGTACCGCGATCATGAAGTAGCATATGATCACATAGACAAGTTAGAGAATTATGCAGTGGAAGGAGGAACAAGCTCCCAACAATTCTGATACTTAGCTGATGAAAGGAGTTTTCGTAATGATAATCACACATCTATTCCGCGCAGGGCCGGCTCAAACATAGTATAGACCCTGTGGCAAGATTCGAAGAAAGGTCCTCTTAACATATAAAAAGATGTAGTTACTGACATTGCTGGAACTGAAACACTCCATCCCGGAATCTAAACTGGAACGGTTCAACAACAGATAAACCGACTATTTTTAAAATTTTCTAACAACTTAACCGAATAAATTAAACTCCAATTAATTTATTCCAAACACCAGTCAACATCAAACAAACAACTTAGCCGAAGCAAATAATATTTAAACCAACCAATAAATAAAATAATAAATAAACCAACAAACTATTCATGTCACCCACTCCACAGCCTTTGTCCCACGAGATCCAGGTAGACTCAATCCTTACCTGCATCACATAAGGAGATGCCTCAGTATAAAAGATACTGAATGAGGCACAAAACTACACAACAGCTGAAATTCATCAATGTCAGCCACAACCACACAACACACCAACAAGCAACGCATAACGCAAAACAACAACACACATTCATACTTATAATGAACCACACAAGCAACACTTACATGAGAACCACTCCAAGTCCTCATATACTACAACTAACACGCAAGCACTCACCTTTGCTCACAACGATTTCTTCCATGGTACTTTTCTTTTTAAGAAACTTTCTTTTTCAGGAAACTTTCCTTTCCAGAAATTTCTAGGGTTTCTTAAATGTCATAGCAATACAGCCACAATCTCATAGCAATACACCAACAAGCAACGCATAATGCAAAACAACAACACACATTCATACTTATAATAAACCACACAAGCAACACTTACATGAGAACCACTCCAAGTCCTCATATACTACAACTAACACGCAAGCACTCACCTTTGCTCACAACGATTTCTTCCATGGTACTTTTCTTTTTCAGGAAACTTTCCTTTCCAGAAATTTCTAGGGTTTCTTAAATGTCATAGCAATACAGCCACAATCTCCCATCCTCACCCTACAGCCAACCACAACAACAAAACAACCTTCAACCTAAACTGGAAAAATAACAGAAACGATCAATCTCAAAGATAGGATCACGAATCGAAATCTAACCGTCCACATTCCAATCGCACCGTTGAAAATTAACCCCTAGATGTCTTAAAGCTACGCCCAAAGTTTCATGATGATCTGACCATAGATGAACTCGCGATCTCTCCTTGAATCCATTTTGGTTTAGATCGCGTTTGAAAAAGGACACCTTACTAAAATGCGAATAACTTTCAGAATATTAATCCAAATTAACATCCGCAAAGTGGTACCTCTAGATAAAAGGGTTAACTACAACACCAAAAAATTTCCTTACCATTGACAACGATTTGCTAGGTCGAACCTTCGTTCTACCACGACATGTCGGATATATCTGCATCTCCTTCATGTGCAAGCTTTCCTTCTTCTCTTTCAGCCACACTCAGCCTCTCTCTTTCTCTCCTTGAAGGTGGCCACGAAAATTATGAGAAACAACTAGGGTTTCTGCAAATTTTAGGGTTTAAATAGGTTTAGGGTTTTATTCTCCAAAATTTCTCTTAACTCTCTAAACTTTTCAGTCTTTCCAATTCAGCCCTACAACTCTTTAAACTATCAATTAAACCCAGCAGGAAAAACTGATTTAATCAACGCAGCCCTTAACTTTTAAATACTCTAATTAAACCCTAATTAAAAGGAATACGGATGTTACAGGAACAATCCAAAATAAATATAATATTGTTTATCAAATAGAAAAAAACAGAGTTCTTCATTGTGTTATTCCTTCTTTTTCCTAGCTTTTTTTGCAACCATTTGATCTCCACACCATCAGCTCCTCAGTACCTGAATCTTAAAAAATAAAGGAACCAGTAGTCTTTCCAAAAAAGATAAATGCAATCATAAGAAACAGTTTTTTCAAGCTTTATTTGATGCAGAATCATGAATAATAGTTTCAAATGCTCTCTAATATGTTCTTTTCAACGCATAAAATAGCTAAACCGTTCAATCTTTTTTGAGACATTAAAGATCTTAGATAATTTTTCAGTAATTTTAATTTTGAAAAGCTTCTTTCTACTGAGGCTACAGTCACAGGTCTAGTCAAAAGAATTCGATAAGCAATTGAAACATTCAGATAACAACCCACACTTTCAAAAAAACTCATGAACGTCACTAGGTTCTATAGATACACACGGTAAAGTCATTTATAGCATTCTCAATTCAGAATAAAGATCATTTAAATCAATATCCGAATAATTACCATGAGAAAAAAGTTTTTTAAAAATTAGTGCAATGCGTTCAAAGTTCACTTTCAGTTGATACCTTTAATTTTTTCGAATTAAACAAAAATCCAAAAACAGTTTTAAAATTCATCAGCTGATCAAATCTGTTCTTTACAGAAGTTCTTGCCATGACCACAATAACTAAAAAGTAGTTAACCCTAAAATTATCCTCACATGATTGTACTTTTTCACCAAAATCAGTTTCATCAAACTATTTTTTCCTAAAGATACGATGCTTATTTGGAAACACAGGATCAACATCCATGTCAAGAGCAATACTTTTAGCTATACTCAAATTAGAATCAAACCCTTATTGTTTATACTTCTCAAGAAACAAAACTACACCTTCTAATTGTTTTAAAGCATTATCAATGCATATAGATTTAGATTGTAAGTTTTTACTCACTGAGTTAATAGCAAACAAAACTTCATACCAAATAACTATGCCAAGCAAGAATTCAAAATTATCAAATGCCATAATTAAACTATCAGCATCACTTTTTGTCATAGCATCATTACATGATTCATATAATTCCAATAAAGCTGAACTTACTTGCGGTGCTTGAAATCTGATAGCTTTCACACTTTGAATTCGACTCTCCTAACGAGTATTAGATAAAAATTTCACTATAAAAAAAGAAACATGGTCAAGCAAAATCTTCTATCCCTTTGGAGAACTAGAAAACAATGCATATATGCGTTGCAAAACTCCAAAGAGAGAAATAGCTTTCACATATGAATGAGCTATATCACTAACCACAAGATTAAGACTATGACAAGCAGATGGCATATACAAAGTTTTTCGATTTATATCAAGAAATCGTTTTTCAACATCTTGATGTTTTTCTTTCATGTTTGAACCATTATCGTAACCTTCACCCTCACATTATCAACATTAAGAGTAAGAGACTTCAGCATATCTAGTAATTTCTCAAAAAGTCCTAATCTGGATGTGTCATCTACATTCGCAGACTCCAAAAAGTACTCTTCTACTCTTACTTTCTTATTAGACAAGTTCACACATTGTATTATTAGAGTCATTTTCTCTTGATGGCTCACATTTGGTGTACAATCAATTGTTAGATTCTTCTCAAATCTAACTTTCAGCTCATTCCAAGTTTCCATATTAGTCATATGTTCTATACCTGTCTTATGATCGTTAATTCTCTCGCTAAGATGCTTCCAATAAACAAAACCATCATTTGCAAACTTATTTGAGCAACCTCTAGATTTAAACAATTTGGAACAAAAGCAAAAAACTCTATCCACAAATTTTGAGTAAACCAACCAATTTCTGTCACTAGTTTCCCCATTAATCAACTTCCTAGAATAATAATTGTATGAAAAATGTCTAGACTTCTTATCTAAACAAAACACAAGATTCATTTCTCTTTTAGGCCATTTCTCAACTAACACATCTCTCATTTTGTTGTCAAAGTTTTCCCAATACACAGGATCATAAATATCAATAAAAGAACTTGGTTGTTCACGAAAATTCTGACTTTCAACATTAGATGCATTTAACTCACTCAAGTGACTAGTATCATCATTAGGCTGATCATTTGACTGAGAAACATTTTTAAAACTATCAGATTTCAAACTTTTATTAGCACTTCTTCTTTTCATAAATTTATCTAAAGAACCTCTTTGTGATTCAATAAACAAATTCTTTCTTTTTTTTATCCTTCTCTTTTGACATCCAGGTTTATTTCCATTCATAATGCAATCTAAATGCACAGTGTCTAAATGTCAAGTAAAAGGAAGAATCACACATGGATTCTTTATCTGATTGGAATAAGAATTTGAAGTCTAAACTGCCGGAAGAAAAAGGCAAACCTGAAAAATATTAGTAAATAAGGTAAGACAATCAGAAACATCAAACATCAATAGCAAAATCAAGAAAAACATCAATAAACTTATAAGTTATAAAATGATCGATCTTAAAACAATACATATAAACTGAAAACCTAAAATAGAAATTGAAAACTTATAGAAACTGAGCAAAGCTACCTATTTCTAATATTCAGAAGGAGATGCAAATCTTTGAATAAATCAGGATCGCTAGAAGATCATAATCCTTCATCAGATAAAAGAATTATGGGAGTAGGATTGTTGTAGGAATATGAAAAGTTGTATGTCGTGTCTCGTACTCTCGTAGAGAAACAAAATGATTTTGATAAACAAACAAATAATCCCTAAATATTTTAAGTTATCTCTAAAATAATTTTTTTTTAGTTTGAAATAATTTTTTTGGGCTTCCTTCACTTATGGCCCCAGGGCAGATGCCCAACTTGCCCTTACCTATAAGCCGGTCCTGATTCCACGCCCTCGGATTTCTGCCAAAGAGCAATTAGGTTGTCGTGTCGAAGATTCAAAAGTTCATGTGAGTTCATGTGAAGCATCGAATATAGCATCGAGTTAAAAACTCAAATCTAAAAGATTAAAAGGTAAGTCCCATAACAAGAACCAAAAGTTTAGTTCCTGAGATCGTCGCTTCTCCCAAAACATGGTTAATTCCTCAAAACAAAAATATTTGAGAGAAAAGCTCGAAGAATTAAGGACTTGAGATGTGTTTGTCTTTTAGATTGTTTGGTGATGTATCAACTTATCAAGTAGACAGAAGTTCAGTGGAGAAGGAAATTGTTTTGTTTTTGGTCATCTCGGTCCAATTTGACTCGGCTAACTTGTTTTGAAGATATGAATTTATTTGGGTTGATTCAATTATTTTCCATTTTTTGAATCAGATGTTTATATACTAAAACAGCGGACAAAAGAAATACGATTATCAAGATTAAATACTAAACCGATTGATTTATGCAGAATCTTGATTTAATTTTGTTTGTTGTTTTGATTCGGTTCAAATGATGGGAAGCTACCGGTCTGGTTTTTAAACCCATGAGTCAACCGCTTTATTATTAATACATCTAACATGACGTCATCTGCCATGTCATCAGAACATTAAAACGCTACCGTTTTGACTTTGGACTGTCCCTTATTATACTCTCTTCTCTCTCTTCTTTTCGCTTCGTTACTCTCCTCTTTTCTCTTCTCCTCTCTTCTCTTCTCTTCTCTTCTCTTCTCTGCTTAACCGGAAAGTCGTGAAAACCTCTACGACTTCACTAATGGAGAAATCTTCTCATCTCCACTGAAGCTACGCAGGACCTAAAATCTCTCTATCAAATCGTTCTTACAGATTGATTTCGTACAATCTTTGTGTTTTTCTTCTTTAAGCGATGCGCTCTAAGGACAAAATCTCCTACTTTTATGATGGTATATTCATCTCTCTCCCTTTTCTTTTTTCTTTATGTAAAAAACCAACTCCAAAAATTCCTTGAAATTGATATCTTTATTCATCCAAGTTTTTCAATTGTGACTCTTGAGAGCTATTTTTGCCAGTAGAAGCGTCGGAAGGTGGAATCTTTGACATCTAGTTTCTAGAATAAGTGAAGGGTTACGATTAGTTTGGAAATACTCATGGTTGATTTAGTTTTTGAGTAGGGTTTTGATGATACGAAGAAGGGTTTTAGGTAAAGTTTCTTATTTTTTAATTCCTTGGCTCTAGTTTGATCTTAAACCAGAAAGCCTTCTAGTGCTGACTGCTGAAGATGACTCTGGTACCTGTGAATTTGACTTGTTTGATTGTTTCGGCCAAGTCTTTGCTTGAATTATGGAACCCTAGAACTTTTGTCAGTTTTTAGCTGTATTCCTTGTGTAATTATTGCATATAGTGTTTGACATTTGTGTTCTTTTGAGGTTCCTTTCTGAGTAATTGTTACAAGATAACTTCAGTTTTCGTACTTCAGGATGTTCTGCATGATTCAATCTTTTCTTCTTGTTGTAGCCTTTCTGTCAGTTTATATTGGGTTTGTGATGCTGTGCTGATGAGTTTTGGGTTTTTCTTTTGTGTTGTAGGGGACGTGGGGAGCGTCTATTTTGGTCCTAATCACCCAATGAAACCTCACAGGCTTTGTATGACCCATCATCTAATCCTTGCATATGGCCTCCATAGCAAGATGGAAGTTTATGTTAGTGTCTCTTGCTCATCTTTCATCTTTCTTGTTCTTGATCTTGTGTTCCTTATGTTTATGATCTCTTACTGTAAATATCATTTGAACTCTTTATATGCTCTGTATTGTTTCAGCGTCCACACAAGGCATATCCTATTGAGATGGCCCAGTTCCATTCTCCAGACTATGTAGAGTTCCTGCAACGAATTAATCCAGAAAATCAGAACTTGTTTCCCAATGAAATGGCTAGATGTAAATTTCGTGTCTTCATTAACTGGTTTTTGAAATCTATTACATGTTTAGCTGAAATATAATTATTTTGATGCAGATAATCTGGGAGAGGATTGTCCTGTATTTGAGGATTTGTTTGAATTTTGTCAAATTTATGCCGGCGGAACCATAGGTAAATCATAATACACGCAGCATATATCAGTATCATCTTTGGTTGTCACTTTAGAGCATTGTTTACTGACTGAAATTTTGTCTACAGATGCCGCACGAAGATTAAACAACAAACTCTGTGACATTGCTATAAATTGGGCAGGCGGGTTGCACCATGCCAAAAAATGTGATGCATCTGGGTTTTGTTACATCAATGATCTCGTTCTAGGAATTCTTGAGTTGCTGAAACACCATCCCCGTGTGCTATACATAGATATAGATGTTCATCACGGAGATGGAGTTGAAGAAGCTTTTTACTTCACTGACAGGTACACTTAGATAGTCCATACCGAGTTCTCGAAAACTGTTTCTTTATAAAATTATTACCAATATCTTTGAATTTTGTTACTGGCAGAGTGATGACTGTTAGCTTTCACAAGTTTGGGGATAAGTTCTTTCCAGGAACAGGCGATGTTAAGGTAATATTCAGAATTCATTTCATGATTTTGTGAGGACTGTTTCTATATGTTTGGATGAATTGTCATTGTGACATATTTTTCTTCAAAAAGGAAATAGGAGAAAGAGAAGGGAAATTTTACGCCATAAATGTACCGCTCAAGGATGGTATTGATGACAGTAGTTTCAACCGTCTGTTCAGGACAGTAAGTTCTTATAACCGAAACAATCACGTTCTTAGTGCTTTAGACATTTTTTGTGTATTGATCTCGCCCTGTCATTTCTAGATAATTTCCAAGGTTGTTGAGATATATCAACCGGGTGCAATTGTTCTTCAATGTGGGGCAGATTCACTAGCCAGGGATCGACTAGGATGCTTTAATCTCTCTATTGATGGTGCTCTTTCTTCTTGTAATCAAAAATCTCTTTCTCTTGCTCAGTCTCTCCTTTGTTAGTTTCTATGCGACTCGAGTTCTAAAACGGGTTTTCTTGTATATTTTTCCAGGACATGCCGAATGTGTTAAATTTGTGAAGAAATTCAATCTTCCATTGCTGGTATCTATCACTCTTCTACTATACCTTTTTGTAATCTTAAGTTACTCTACTATGAGGTCAGCTTTTTTTCCGATTGTTTATTAGGTTACGGGAGGTGGAGGATACACAAAGGAGAATGTAGCTCGGTGTTGGACCGTTGAGACTGGCATTCTTTTAGACACTGAACTTCCTAATGGTTAGTAAAAAATTTTAAAATATTTGTTTGAGAAAGTTTAATGTTTCGGGCTTCGGGGATCAGCTCACAGGTTAAATTGTTATGCAGAGATTCCTGAAAATGATTACATCAAGTATTTTGCCCCGGATTTTTCTTTGAAGATACCGGGTGGTCACATTGTAAGGATCTTTTATGTAACTTATAGTTCTTCATTTTGCTTTAACAAAACCTATAGAGACCATTGAGAATCATCTTCTTGTGTGTTTTGGAAAATAAAACAGGAGAATCTAAATACCAAATCGTATATCAGTTCGATCAAAGTACAGATTTTGGAGAATTTGCGATACATTCAACACGCTCCAAGCGTGCAAATGCAAGAGGTAAAACTCGGATTATCATTGGAGAATTGATGTTCTTCATCATAAATCTTTTTTTTTGTGTTTTTAACAGTGATCAGTTTTTTCACTTGAATTCGCAGGTTCCACCAGATTTTTATATACCGGATTTTGATGAAGACGAACAAAATCCAGATGAACGTGTGGATCGTAAGTACCTTGAGAAATCTAGTTAATCCAAAAGTGTTTTGGTTTCTCAGCTACTACATACTAATGTGTTATTGGAAATGATTTGATTGTTTTCAGAGCGATCACGTGATAAGCAGATCCAAAGGGATGATGAATATTTCAATGGGGACAACGATAACGATGCATCATAAACATATGTGATTCTTAGAACTGAAGACAATCTAATTTTTTTGTTTAGTTATGAGAATTGTAATGAAACCATCATTTGAACGGCTATAATGGTACCAAAACCAGTAATGACTCCATATCCATCTTCTTCATCTTTCGTTTTGTGTATATGACGTTTTCTTTTTGTACGCTTTGCACTTTTTTTTTTTATGTTTGTCATTGCTAACAGTTTTTATCAGCTACAGTTTTGAATGATAAAATTCATGTGCCTTTTAAAAACAAAATAAAGCTATTCCGAAGTGCACTTGTATAACAATATACTAGAGGGTCGAGATTTAATTCAATTTATTTAAGCGTTTTTTTATTTTCTTGAACTGCATAAAGCAATATAGTTCTTAAGCTAGTAAATAACATATTTCTGCAAAAAAGAACCTGTATTACAATTCTGTTAATTTTTTGAATTAATGTTCTTTACGTATTATTATCAAATCTCTAATAAGCCAAATTTACAAAAAGTTAACTATTAAAGGTTCTTCTAAAAAAAACCAAGATCTCAACCATTAATGACATAAATTGAACATAATTTTGTTTACAGAGAAAGAAAAAAACTGAAGGTTTCCAGATCTCTGTAAATTCACAAAAATCTGAGGGAAAAAAAAACGATTCAAGAATTAAAACCCTACATATCGAATTGCATCAGAGTCATGGAAGTTTAAGATATTTCCACACCGCTCAAGAATTTGAGCTTCTTTATCAATTGTGATTAACTCACCATTTGCAGCAAAAATGGATAAAAAATATTAAAATCGATTAACATATTAACATTGAACGTCAAAAATTAAGCAGAAAAAGAAAAATAGATTCGATCGAACTGTAAATTAACAAAAAACCTGAGGAAACAAATTGCATCAGAGTCATGGAAGTTTAAGATTTCCAACACTGCCCAAGAATTTGAGCTTCTTTAATCAATTGTGATTTACTCATCATTTGCAACAAAAACTGATAAAAAGATATTAAAATCGACTAACGTAAGACCCAATGCCGATTAAAGAAATCATTTAGCAAGAACTAACACCATAAACATAAATAAATAAAAGAAACAGAGAAAATGATAATCAATCGAGAGAGTAAAGAATTATTATTGGGGGCTGCGAAGTAGGGTTTATATGTATTTATATGAAGGTGGTCAAATTCTAACCCTTGGTTAAACCTAGTTATGGTTAAGACTGTATCAACTATGGTTAAGTCAAATCTAAGCCCAATCCTTAAACCAAACTTAATGGGCTTCTCCCAAAATTAAAATGTAGTAACCAAACTTAATGGGCATCTCCAGCCCAAATCTGTGAATTTGATTAATCATTCCTTCTATCGTTAACTATTTTATATGATTATGCATCTTCGTCTGTATAAATTTGTAAGGATTCGGATCACTTCAATCTCTCAGGTTTGTTATTTATCGCCATTTTGCTGCATTAATGTATTCATAGGTTATCTACTATCTAAATTTTGATAAGGTATAGAGACTAGGAAACACAACAAGATACATTTGGAACACCAAGTCAATGCTTTAACTTTGTTTTATTAACACGTAACTTTTTTTACAAAAATATACTATTTCAGACTTACACCACCTATTATTTCCACACTTGCAGATTTTTTTGTTTTGACAGCTAAAAACGTCATTATCGAACTCTGAAAGCTTGAAGATGAAGATGAAGATTGAGAGGGTACTGCTGAAAATATAAAGAATGGATTGATAAATGACAATGTCGACAGTCCTTTCAGTACTATACTCGATTCTTTTTTTTGTCTGACTCCATTATTTCTTTTCTGAGACATAATAAATTAACTGTTTATTTTTCTTCAAATTTTGTTTTCCTTTTTCCAACTTGTTCGCCAAGTTTTTATTATGCCACACTTTTTATATTGTTTTTATATAGTGTAAGATGATATTATATCTTGTGAGATTATTAATATGGTGCATGTGCAAGTTTTTACTATACAAAATTGATTTTGAAAATACGAAACGTCATGAAATGTGGTAATAGTTAAAAAAATGTATATTAACAAACACATGAGTCTTGTAATTTATTGATATATATTGCAAAAATTAAAATGTATGTGGCAATAGTTAAATCCAAAAACATTAATCAATGTAGAAATTAAAATTTTAAAGAATATTTATAGGAATTCTTGCATGAAATAATAAAAAAATAATTCATAAAATTCACAACGAAAAATAAGTGTTCTATTGTTTTAATATACAACATGTATTGCTACAAAAATTTTATCTATATTTTTAAAAAATTAAGAATAAAAGATGACAATGAAAATGTCCTCATGATTTATAACAATACAAATTTAATGCATTGTCAGCTAGGGTTTTTCGTCGAATGTTGCTACGACCCATCACGCTATATATATATCAGCAAGATTGAACAATATTGCTGATTTCTCCACATGGATATTCTACTTAGGAGCCGCTATATTATCCTTTTTGTAAGCTTCAGACCATGTGAAGATGCCGGTTCCATTGAAAAGAGAAGACTTGTTCTCCACCACGCAAATGTATTTATACTAAGAAATGATGCGACTTTCGGTTGTGTAAGTGCCTTCTACAACATTTCAGCGTTGAATCCCTAGGTTTTCTAGATCTTTTGTAATAACCGCATCAACCTCCAAAATAAATGGCTTTGGCTTATTCTCAATCTCAACACTTGCAGATTTTTTTTTGTTTTGACAGCTAGAAACACCATTGTTGAACTCTGAAAGCTTGAAGATAAAGATTGAGAGGGTATTGTTGAAAATTTGAAGAATGGATTGACAAATAACAACGTCGAGAGTCCTTTCCGTACTATACTTGATTCTTTTTTTTTTTAAATCTTATTCCATTATTTCTTTTATGAGACATAATTAATTAACAGTTCATTTTTCTCCAAGTTTTGTTTTTTTTTCTTTTGCCCGACTTTTTCACGAAGTTTTTTTATGCCACACTTTTTGTATTATTTTTATAGTGTAAGATGATATTATATCTTGTGAGATTATTAATATGGTGCATGTGCAAGTTTTAATAATACAAAAATTGGTTTTAAAAATACCAAATGTCATGAAATGTTGTAATAGTTAAAAATGTATATTAACAAACACATGAGTCTTGTAATTTGTTGATATATATATATATATATATATATTGCAAAAATTAAAATGTATGTGGTAATAGTTAAATCCAAATCAAAGTTTTCTTATCATGACCATGCACAACGTATATATTAATTTTGTTTCAGAGATTAGCTATATAAAGATATAGTGAAAGATCTTGTTGTATTTTAAACATGTTTTGCTACAAAACTTTTATCTATATTTGTAAGAAATTAAGAACAAAATAAGACAATGAAAACATCCTCGTGAATTATAACAACACAAAGTTAATGCATCCTCAGTTGAGGTTTTTGGTTGAATGTTGCTGGGGATTTAACCAACTTATTGGGGGTACCATGAACCGCAAGTTTTAATGATCATTAATGGTGGCGTGTAATTTTCTTTTGCAATTGAAGAAGCGAATATTCGAGTTTTTGTTAGTGCTTTAAAATGATTTTAGCAAGAGAGATTGAAAACAAGAGTCACCAAAGCTATTTGTTGGTCTGATAAAACTTACTTCTATCTTTTCAATCAATCCTCCCTGTTATCCAACATGCATTATAGTAACTATTTGGGGAGTGATACTCATTAACAATCAAATCATTTTAATGAATGTTTTTCATATGGTTGAAAAGTCGTCATTGTAAAAGATCGATAAAACTATCATGAATGGTGAACACTATTTCAAGTTGCAATTCTATCTTTCAATTTTATTTTAAAACTGCTACCAAAGTTGTTTCTTGGTCTGATGGTGCTAACAAATGTGTCCTATCGTTTCAACTACTCACCAGATTGTGATTACTTGAGGCTTTCTAATGGGTTCATTATTTGTTCTTTTATTATTGGGCTTGTCCATTAACTTTATGAATTTTTATTATTTGGTTAGACCCACCAAACATTACGCCCTTGGCTAGGCATGTAACTCTTTTTTCTCTTTTTCTACAATTTAATTTGAAAGTTTTATTAAAACCAAAAAAAAAAAAACTTACTTCTATCTTTTCAACCAGTCACCCCTATTATCCAACATGCATTATAGTTACTATTTGTGGTACTCATTAACAATCAAATAGTTTTAATGAATTTGTTTTTCAAGATTGAAAGTCTGTCATTGTAAAAGATTGGAAAATTATCATAAATGGTGAACACTATTTCAAGTTCTATCTTTTAATTTTATTATAAAACTTTTCTGGTTTTAGTATAATAGTCCCTCTGTTTCACTATATTAGATATCTTTGATAATTTTTTCTATTTCATTTGATTTGATTTTTCAAATTTTATGTAAAAAATAAATTTATTGAACTTTTGTAATCATTAGTATTCTACAGTATTTTTTTCAGTGATTGAATTCTTTTTAATTATGTTTTCAAAGTTGAAAAAAAAACTAATTTAACGTAGGTTCTTAAATATTGTAATTTTAGCAAAAACATATAATAATTTGAAATAGGGTGAGTATGTTATAGTTTTTGTTTATCTCATACATGCAAACACAAGTTATCCAAATTAAAATTTACATTTGGAATCACATTAGATATCCAAATTAGAAACTCATTTTTTGCCAAATTGGAAGAGAAAATAGACCAGTAAAAGTAGTAATATATTACTAGAGAATTCATTTGTTATATGTTCAGAAAATGACAAACAAAAAATGAACAATGAAACTAGTCTATGTGTTATGTTCATCTGTATGTTCAGAAAATTAACAAACAAACAAAAATTCCGTAACTGAAGCAAAAGTCTTGAGAGATACTGTTTATATGTACAGACCAAAAGTAATGCTCTGTTTTTGTTAAAACTAGGAAGAGAAGAATGAACAAATGTCCCATACATCTTCACGCTTGTGTTCACCACCAAAAACTCCTAACCATCTGTTAAAACTTCCAGGTATACTCAGGGTCCTCACGATCCTGAACACGGCGAGTGATCCAAGGTGGTTGGCGGCAGTGGCACACTTTGATCTCTCACAGTTCATACCATGAAGCTGGAAGAGTGATCGTAATAGACCTCAACACGAAAGAATGAGTAATGAAACTGATGAACCACAAGAACGCTGAGGTCACCAAGAAGCTTCTTGCAAGCTTGATGAGACTTCCATGTTTTCTTTTATGTAACAGATTGTGTTTCCTTTTTTGTTTTCGGCCCCAACTTTCTTTCGATTCTACTCCTACATTTTAAGAAACTAGAGTAATGTTGGAAACCTGAAGAGATACACCAATTTTGCAGCTACACAATCTGAAAAAATCATTAACTTTTAG
Source organism: Cardamine occulta (assembly GCA_028015245.1). Taxonomy (NCBI): domain Eukaryota; kingdom Viridiplantae; phylum Streptophyta; class Magnoliopsida; order Brassicales; family Brassicaceae; genus Cardamine; species Cardamine occulta. Next base: position 7,181,980 of record CM051381.1, read on the forward strand.
AATCTCTACTCATGACTTTAATTCTCTCTTCTCCTTCTTCGACTAAACATAACCCAGTATTACACATTGATAATCATACACAAGTACAACATGAGTAAAAATGACAAGAGGGAGCTCCAGTGACAACATCAATAAAAGGACATTCTTTCTTCTCCTTCTCCTCGTCTCTATTTTCACAGTCTTTCAGTCTGCATTTAATTCCAATTAATCATAACCCAATATCACACATTGATAATCATACACAAGTACAAAATAAGTAACGAACAACACATATCATCTTAAAATTATTTTAAAATGAAAATGTCAAAAAAAATTCTAACCTCCATCGGTGCCATCTCTGAAGCTCTCATCATGTTCATCAACCTCAAAGATTTGGAGTAGCCCGCATTTTAAGATCTTCCACTTGCTATTAAATAATTTGAACTCAAAGAAAAGCTCCGTGGAAGTCACCTCCTCTGCTTCAACTTCAAATGTGTAGATATGCTCTGTTAAAACCGGATCTATTCGCTTTCTCCACAGAACTCTGAGATCATTCTGTTTGTCCATCATCTCAATGTCTACCAACATCGAGTTATCAACATAGACAGTTTCTTCTTTATGCATATCTAGCATGATACAAGCCTTAAATTTCAAGGATTTAGAAAGATGCCTCTCATTCAACTTGATTGTCAAGGGACCTCCTGCAGTAGTTCTGTAATCAAAGCAGGCAGGCACTTGTGTACCTGGTAAGATCGCATATCCACGAGTTGATGTGTGCATGATGAGGTCTCTTGCTTCTTGATTCAGTTTGAAGCTGTTGGTGAACTTCAGACAGATCTCTGGATTGTTAAAGGAACAATCCAGTCTCTCAAGGGACTTACAATTGTCTACATCTATGTACCATAGAGAATCTGAAAATTGAGAGAGTGATACCAGTTTATTGCAGTAACGTAGTCTAAGTATATTTAAACGAGACATTCCCTTGACCCATGGAGCAACTTCTTGTATATCTTCATTCATTTGCAGCAGTGTGATGATGTATAGAGCATATGGGAATTCATTGAGGCTTTCAAAGTATGACATATGAAATTCAGAAAGACGAGACCACGACAAACCTTGAACTTACTCACTCGAAATCAACACGTGTCAAAATTATAATTAACGGAATTGAGACATGCATCAATTAAAAAATTAGATATCACCACATGTCAAATATATAGTTTATAATTAAAAAGGAAATTGTTAATATTATGCTAATTTTATTAAAAATAATATATTAATATATTAAAACGTAAAATTTCTTATCCTATATGAAAAAGGAAATTATGAACTTTTTAATATATTATGCTAATTTTATTAAAATAATATATTAATATATTAAAACGTAAATTTCTTATCCTATATGAAAAAGGAATTTATGAACTTTTTAATCTATTCAAATTTTTTAAAATGTGAAAAAAGAAATTGTTGATATATTCACAAAAAACCGTAAAAGTTTCAGAAAAAATGAAATAAGGGTCACATTTTCAAACTATATTAACTAATAATAAAAAATTGGTGAAAAGAAGTAATAATAATGTGTAACATAACTAAATAATAAATTAGGAAATAGATATAAAATACGGTTTATGTGTGTATTATAAAACATTAACTATAAATTTCTTATCCTATCAGAAAAATCATTAATGAATTTGTTAATTCATTCAAATTTTAAATAGAGTGAGAAAATGAAATTGTTCATATAGTCAAATAAAAAACGTAAAATTCCTTATCATATTGGAAAAAGGCAATAAGGCTCAAACTTTAATTTTAAAATGATTTAGAAATGAAGTAATAAGAATATGTATGACATGTATAACTAAATAATGAATTGAAAACTAGATATAAAACAAGGTTTGCATGTGTATTAGAAAACATTAACATTGAACCCTCTAATTAGAAGTCGACACATGTCAAAATTCTATTGAATGGGATTGAGACATATGTCAGTTAAACCATCAAAATTCGCTTGTCTCAAATTTATAAAATCATTAAATTTCTTATAATATCTATAAAAAAAACATTAATTTGTTAATCTATTCAAATTTCAAACATAGTGAGAAAAGAAAAAATTTCATATATTCAAATAAAAAACCGTAAAAATTTCTCATCTTATCGGATAAAGGAAATATGGCTCAAATTTTAATTTTAAAACGATCTACCAAAGATGTAATAATAATATTTATACCATAGAATTAATTGGATAATAAATTAAAAATTAAACATAAAAAATGGTTTACGTTTGTATTATAAAATATTTTCTCGTGTGTAATGGTGCGTTTATTTTGACTCTATACCCTCAATTTTCTATATATATATATATATATATTATTGTATTCATGAAATTATTATTATTGACTACCTAAATATTTTCAAAACAATTAACCAAACAATAAAATAGAGAATTTTAACTTTTCATTTTCTTAATATATGTTAAATCTTATTATTTGGTTTCTAAATTGAGTGTTAAATGAATAATAAGCTAAATTTATTGGGTTAACCAATACATCTATCGACCAATGAACACATAAATTAATTTTTAATAATTTTATCTTCAGATTTAGTAATAATTAATTAATTATTGTAATCTCAATAAAATTTGTGATTCAAATTTTATGCACAATTATAAAATTGTGTTTTTAGTGGAAACTTTAGGGAATTAACTTTTTAGAAAAATAATGGAATAATGTTTTAGACAGAAATTGCATAATTATTTAAAAAAAATATATTTATAATGATGAATATTTTCCAAAATTTTGGTGTTGACAATTTAACATTACTAGATTGCTTTAATTTAGTAATAGTGAAATTTAAATATGGAAATGTAAATTAATTCAAATAGGAAAAGAAAAATATGTAAATAGTTAACTTACGTCTACATAAAATTATTTCTATATTTTTAATCTGTTCATATACACTTATAATAATGTTTTAATTTAATTTAATTTTAAATATAGAAACCCGTCTATCAGGAAAGTCCTAATCTACTTATATTATAAATAGAGAGACTTTGAAGAATCTCTAGTGGATGCTCTTAGTAAGAATGAAAAGGACAAACCAGTTGCGAGAATGCTCTCCGGCGATTTGGGCCACATCCTTTAAAGCTTTTCTCCATCTCTCAATACGCTCTTTTGTTTTACCTTTACAAGTTTTTCTGAAGGCTTTTCCAAAATCTCCGGTTTGTTTCTTTACATCAGTTGGATCAACTTCATAGAAAATGACACTCACTATTTGACCTAACACTTCCCTACACTTCATGATCTCCGCCAACTCATCAAGACACCACGAGGAAGAAGCATAGTTTCTGGAGAGCATGATTATTGCGATCTTGGATCTCTGATAGCTTCTACGAGCTCATAACCGATTGTCTTACTCCTCTTTATATCGTTATCAATGAATGATTCGATTCCCTTTCTTCTGAACACTTCTAGGACGTGACTAAGAAAGGCTCTTCGGACATCTGGCCCGTGGAAGCTCGGGAAGACATGGTGTTTCCAAATTCGAGACAAAGAAGAAGATGGAGGAGCTAAAGAAGAAGATGGAGGAGATAAAGAAGAAGATTTAGTATCTTTGTTACCTTGTTGAAATCTGAATTTTGTAAAAAGTGTGAAGAAGCCTATTGCGGCTGCAACTGAGCCAAGGAAAAATGAAGAATTCATTAGTATGGTAAAGAATCAAGATCTTAGAACAATGGAGGAAGGAATAGCAAAGAAGAAGAGGCTTTGCGTATATTGAATACTCAAGGTTGACTTGACTCTATTAGCACACAAGCTCTATGGATGATTACTGTCCACATTTATATAGATAGCAAAGAGTACGAGGCTTTGAATGAAATTTCTCGGAAAATATTGCTACCGACAAAGTCATTGTCCCTATACTCCACCATTCACGGAATTTAAGGGAAATTACGAGATATGACAATTTCTTTTGGGGTCAAACTATGAGATATGATTTTTTTTTTTCGGAGATATGACTAGAAATCAAACTAGTAATGTAAACGATCAAATATATATGGCTATGATATTCTGTGCAAGACGATAATTTCAAAAATTCTGAATAGTAATTATTATTTTGATAAAGATTTGCATGAATTCATATTATTCAATTGTGTAAAGAGTGCCCTAGGATATTTTAACAAATAATAGAGTTTAACAAGGCTTCAAAACGAAAAGAAAAAAAAACACCAACAAAATTCAAGCTTCACATCATTTCTCACATTAAACATCAAAGAAGATGTCTATAAATGTAATAATAGAACTTTCAGTTTATGTGCAAAGCTATCAATCTCATTTTTCTGATATGACACCGTCATTGAAGATGATGTAGAGAAACCAAGGGAAGGAGAAATTCTGGGTTTTTCTCCGAAAGGCGAAACGAGATTTGTGTTTTTGTCAGTTGACCGGAGAGAAGGAAGAGGAAGAAGAAATGGAGTGTAGTGGGAAAATGGTAAATAAGAAAGGATTGTTGGAGAAGAAGTGGTGAGGCTGGGAGAGTAATTCTTTTTTCTTTCTTTCGTAATAAGGAAAGGAAGTAGGGGTAGAATTGGCAATAAATTTAAGCAAATTATATGTATGTAATCATACCTTTGATTTACTTTGGTTGCATGTTTCGTTAGATTTGTCTTGATTGATTAAGATTCGTCAATACAAGCTCATGATCTTTGTTTGAGCTGGTGAATCTTGGACGATACTCAACATGTGTACTTGTTCCCTTTCTTTGAAACCCTCTCAAATGTGACTGAGAGGTTGGAGGTTGATGGACTTAAAGAAGATAGAAGACATGAATCAGTTTTAGAGATATTCTCTCTATTCTATCTGATTCAACTATGAGATGCACACCCCGGTTCCTAATGAGGTATGTATTCCAAGTCTCTATCCATACCATTTGGAGAGAACACAATTGAAGAAGACATGGAGAAATTCTTGTTCAACCAAGCTGTCTAAAAAAGAACATAAGTCGCATTGTTCGCAATCATCTATCCTCAGCTTCATGATCCACACTCCACAGACTCAAGCGAAGGCCTCAGACTCTGGTTTGCGTCTAGAACCTGATCACCACTCTCTTCAATTCAAATGCTCTATGTTTTTTTTTCAAAACATGTTTTCCAATTAATTTTAGATTGCGCGACATTCATATGTATCTTTTAATAGGACAGAAGCCACACGCAGACACATGTTTCCTCCAATGTGAAGATTGTAGTTAAACTAATAAGCTCACTCATCATGACCAAAATCAGGATCTCAGACAAAACGAGCAAACACTATATCCACTATAGTTGTGTACAAATGCAGAACGAAAGTATTAGGTTATTAACTAAGTATTGAAGATATTGCAGAGATCTTGTTACAAAGATCTTGGTTACTCAAGCACTTACGTAAATATAGTAACCAAGATCTTTGTAACAAGATCAACTTTGTTCCAAGATCTCTGCAATACCTTCAATACTAAGAACAACATCAGAGCAACCTTAATTAGGGAAAAAATGTACAAATAATATATCCACAATATCTTTAAATCTGGTTCTGTTCTCTTATGGATTATATTTTAACTGTGTAAGGCTCTGTATGGATAGGTTGCTCTGTTTATTGTATAAGTGTCGCCGGAGTTTAAAAAATTAGATTGTGGGGATTATGTATGCTGAATCTGCTTCATTGGTGATCTTGAGCCCTAAACTTGCGAATTTGATTAATCATTTCCTCATAGTTCTCAGTCATTAATTACTTATATGATTATGCTTCTTCTTCTGTATACATTTGTAGGGTCTAGGATCAGTTCAATCTCTCAGGTTGGTTATATAACTTGATTTTGCTGCATTAACGTATTCATAGGTTCTCAAATATCTAACCTTTACGAAGTCATATGTTGCGTAGAGTATTCAACCTTTGTTTTGGCATGATATTGATTCAAGATTGCCGTTTTAAGTACCGGGTACGTTGGCATGTCGACTTAACATAAAAATGTTTATACAATATTCATTTAATATTTATAAAATATATAAGAAACCGATCCATTTAATATTTATAAAATAAATAAGAAAATGTTTTAGTAGAAAATAAGTTTTGTTAAATGTCAACATTTACAGCAAATCCTTTTCAAAAAGAGGTGTAGAAATTGCTAAAAATTTATAATGCATGTAGAAAAACTCCTAAAACTCTGTCGAGTACTCATCCAAAAATCACTACTTGGAAGGAAATCAAGATGAAGGATATGACGGCTCTCCAGCTATTGGAACACACTTTCACCGATGCTGGAAGATAACGTCGGCGACCACCTCCAAAGATGCGTGGATGAGATTACAAGAAGCGTACCAAGGCAGCACTCACATTACAAGAAAACAGCTGCAAAACCGACAGAATTTCCGAAGGAATCAAATTTGTCGGAATATTTTGACGGTTAAACGATGGGTTACCGGCGTAATTCCGAGGTATTATCCAAGAGAATTTTCCGTGTTTTTCAGAAATCCGTCGAAAAAAACTTTGTTGTTGCCATTTTATAGCTGTTGTTGTAAACGTTTATTTCCGATGGATTTTCGACGCTGCTCTGACAAGTCTATCAGAAAATACAAACATTAAAATAACCGTTGCAGTAGCCGTTAGAATTTCAAAATTTTCGACGAATTTCCGACGGCCAGCGATTCTTATATATATGTTTTCATCCTTCTCCATTCATTCACAAACAATATACATTACATAAACCACAAAATTTTGGAAGAGATGTCTTCTTCTAATTATATTTGATCATGAATGGATTAAGAAATGAAGGATCTGGAATCGAACCCATTGAACGACGAGTATGCATGAGGTATATGCGAGTTCATGGAAGTGGCCGGAAATTAACCACGAACCAAAAAAATCTTTGAATAGATTAGCAGAACCTGCAAGTCATATAGATAGTTTTAGATGGGCTCTTTTATGCTATTCTGTTGTTAATGACTATTAAAATCATGAACCAACCTTGAGGGTGACCACTGATTTCAGTGTATATGGACTTGAACACTACTATATCATCACTGAGACTTTAGGTCTAACATAAGATATTCATGCAATCTTCTAAATCAAATGTTGGATGGGATGCTCTAGCAAACCCCTAAGCATCCTCAAATGTCTTTTGTTCTGCCTGCATCATCAGAAAACTTCATAATTTTACCTCTTTTTTGCAAAGTTGAGCAGGAGTGATGAGGATTTATAGATGATAAAAATTTCATAAATAGGACTTGTACTCAATTAAATGATGTGCTGCGAGTTGTGTGTGTAAATAATGCGTAATCAAGTTTTCCTCAAACAACACAATGATAAAGATGCAAGTGCACAGCCAAATCTATTGTAGTACTTAAGGTTATCGATCCCACAGAGAATAAAGTTGTATTACAAATCTAGATGAACAAGTAAGGCTAGAACTGAAATATAAAAGTGGGAGTTTTGTTGTGTCACGCAACAAGTAAACTAAAAAGCAAATAAAACGAATGTAAAGCAATAAAAGAAAGGCATTGGGCATTCAAGGGATCTCAGGGGTTCGATGATCAATTCATTCAAGATAAATTCATGTAAATGCATGTCTACTCCTAAGTCTCAGACTATGAAATATGAAAGATCGATTAACCTATAATTCATAGAGAAAACTGGCTGAGATCAATATGTCCTGTATTCAACTTACACAGGCAACAAAACATATATTAAAGCATTAATATCAAGTTCAATCCTTATCCATAAAACTCCATAACTAAGTGGTATGTGCTTGTTATGACGCGATACTCATTCAAACTAGGTTCTAGCAAACTAAGCAAGCGCTTAGCGAAACCTACATGTCTGAAATCAGTGGCTAGTTCATGAAGCTAGCTATATGCATTAAGAGAAAGCTCAAAACGAAAGAACAGTATAGACGATGAACTCGCCACTTAAACTAACTAGATCATCTCTACCCTTTGATTAACCCTTTAAACCTAACAAGTAAATTACTCAAGCATGCTTAAAGGAATCATCAAAGCAAGGTTTAAGTAATTCATAATAATAAACCAATAAGAACAGAAGGTAAAGGTTCAAAGATTACTCTTTAGAATCGAATACAAAGAGGTAAAGACTTCTCCTTAAGAATCAAAGTAGCAAAAGATGAAAGAGAAGAGATTTGGTGGACTCCTAGGGCTTCGGCGAGCAAGAGGGCTTCTGGAGCTTCTTCAGTTGTCCTTAGGGTTCTGCTATGAAGTCACTATGAAGGCACACGAAACCCTAAAGCATTAGGTTGAGTATTTATAGGCCTTGAGGTCCGAGAGGTAGTTTTTAGGATTTTGGAGGCTAAACTCGTCGTTTTGATAAGTTTGGAGGCAAGGGCTCTGACCTCGGTCATGGGCATTATGACCGAGGTGGTGGTGAAGGCTGGCCTAGGTCACGGGACCTATGGCCGAGGTCACCAAGAGGCTTGACCTCGGTCACACTCATTGTGACCGAGGTTGACAGGTCATCACTCTTTGGGAGGTATCTTCCAAACGGCTGAATGGATTTATTTGATTCTTATCCGAGGTGTATCTTGACTCTTCCAGATTTCCATGGATATAAATATCTCTGAATTTAGTCCATGGGAAGGTCTTCAACGAATGCCAAACTTTTGATGCTTTCTGCCTTAAAACGGGTTTTGCTCCTTTTTGGACCATTTTCCCTTAATACCCGCAAAACCTCTTTGAAACTAGAAATATTCGATAATAACCTATTTAGCCTTGAAAACACACCAAACTCTTCATAAACCATATGAAAATGATAGTAAAAATGGGTAAAAATACGATGTTATCAACTCCCCCAGACTTAAACTTTGCTTGTCCTCAAGCAAACAAAAAAGTAAAGCCATGGAAAAGAGGTTTTGAAAATCACGAGAACTTACTTATCTCTTTGGAATCTCGTCCTTGCACTCCTCCTTTCTGTGGCTTTGAAACTTACTTTAGTACTTATTCATAGGAGGCATCAATAATCCTTACTCCAAGTCCACGATCCAAAGGACTTTTGGCCTCACCATTGTCATCTCTTTACATAGATTAATTGAAAATAAAAAGTGGTGGTCATACCAAAGAGAGATCAATCCAGAGGATGTTGATTTTCTTCGTATACTTCATTTTTTCTCCCTCTTCTCACTTCCAAGACAACCGGTTCTTCCCTACTTTTCTAGGGTTCATTGTATTTAAACTGCCGGCAGCTTGCTTGTTGGACAAGTCTCTATGAGGTCACGAAAGATGCACGAGTCTACGCACAAAATCCCTCGGTTCACTTTGACTATGTTGGTTTTTGTTTTAATTCTACAGGATAAGTATCTGCGAGACTCCGAAAGATGCACGGGTTTACGCACAAAATCCCTCGGTCACATCCACTATGTTGTTTTGCTTTCTTGTTTCGGATTTTTGAGTTACGAAGGGGAAGGAGAGGTGAAGCATACTAGTGAAGAAATGCATTGTCTTATAAGGCTTGAACAGGTCTCGTCCAAGAATACCAAACCCCTTGAGTAAGAAATTAAAAGTCAGGTAAGGTTTTGATAAGGTTTAGAGACAATGTTGGCTTAACCTATTTTCCAATATCAAGAGACTTTTAGGAATGTTGAGTCAACCCATAGTCTTTCCGAACTTCAGTTCTGCGGCCAAGCTTTGAATCATAAGAGTGTTAATCCAATTCAGATAATCCATCAAAACAAGTTCATAATTCCCTAACTATTTTGACTCAATAAAACAAAAGAAAAAATTTGACTTGATAAAAACGGCATAAAATCAGCAAAATTATTGATGTAAAAGTGGAAAAAGGTCTCAAGTCAACAAAATAGAAAGTAGCATTAATAAAGGATGGAACATCCTTCCCCCCAGACTTAAATCACACCATCTTTGGTGGGAAAATAAGAAAGAGACGAGGATGAAAAATCATAAGGAAAGAGTTGAGTTTAAGAACAATGTCACCTCGAATTAGATTGTTGGCGACTAACCGGTGTTTCTTTCTTTTTGTTGCTTGACATCAAATGAACTCGATTTAGTTCATTGAACTCTTGTTGATAAATCTCTAATTGCATCCTTCCTGAGACAAAAACCTAAAAACCATCACTAATCTTGGTAAATAAGGAAAATAAAAACAAACCTAAAGCTAGAATGATGGTGAGATGGTGGTGGTAATGTCTCGTTGATGTCGTATCAGCCATGGTTGAGATCTTTTCCGTTGTGACTTAAGTCTCCTATGATTGGTCTTGATAAGGTCGCAGCTTAGTCGTGGAGTAGTCGATGAGTAGTCGCAGAATGGTCCATGGAACAGTCATGGAACGATGGGGTACAGTCCATGGAACGATGCTGTACAGTCCGTGGAATGATGTGGTACAGTCCGTGGAACGATGCGATCTTCAAAGTTGCCAATCTTGCGATCCAAGCTTCCTTTTCCAAAATTTCTTTGATCATTACTCCCAATATGTCAAATTTATCAGTGAATATTAGATCATAACCCATTTGATCGAGCCGACTTTGTTTTTGGCACCCTTTTGTGAATTCTATGGTCGCAGAACGGTTGTAGAACAATTGCGATGCTCAAAAGTTGACAATCTTCCAATCCAGATCAGGTTTACAAAATTGCTTCGACCATTACTCCCAAAATATCTACTTTATCGTTGAATATTTGATCATAGATCATTTGATCGGACAAATTTGATATGTGGCAACTCCTTGTGAAATATGCGGTTACAGAACGGTTGCGGCTTTAGTCATGGAATGGTAAGACTCGGATTGGGGTAATCTTCGGCACTGGTCACGAGATGTGTGATTGGTCCAGAATCTTCATATGGCACCGGTCATGGGAGATGTGATCAGTCCAGGGCACAGGGCTGGCTCGGTCGCCTTCAGCATACATTGGCCAATGGGTTGGCTGGTCTATAGGTGGTGTTTGCCATCGTTTTCAATCCTTGTGACCTTAGGGAGGTGAGGAGATAGCTTTGGGAAGGCTCTGTAGGGTTCAGGAATAATCGAAATAGTGAAGACTTGACTTTGCTGATGACTTCAGTCACAAACCTCGTGACCTAGGTCGTCCTTCTTCATGACCTTGGTCACGGGCTCTATGACCTAGGTCGTCCTTCTTTATGACCTCGGTCACAGCTTCTATAACTTAGGTCGACTCCTCTTCGTCTTTCTTCTCTTTTTGTTCTTTTCTATTTTCTTTTTGAAAAACCTGAAATAAAACATGAAAACATCAAAAGCAAAAGGAAATTAAAACTAACAATGAAATGAAAACTTATAAGTGGGTTGCCTCCCACTAAGCGCGTTTGTTTAACATCGTTGGCTTGACGGTTGGTTCGCCTTTTATGCGAAGTAAGATGAGTCATCTGTCCTCCTACGGTAAGGATGTTGAAAATGACTTTGGTGATGGCGTGGGGCAGGTCTCAAATCTTCATAGACATGGTGAGGTGCTGGAGGTGGTCTGAAGTTAGCTATGTGGATAGATTCTCCTTGATTCCAAAATTGATGAAAATTATGGTTTTCGGGAATTTCTTCATAAGAGATCTGAGTAGTCATATAGCAATGGATTTCTCCTAGGTCCTCTTCCTCATCTTCTCCAGTAGGTAGATCATTGAACTCAGCATTCTCTCTTGTCAAATCTCCAAATCGACTTTCAATGGCTTGTTCTTCAAAGTAAGCTTCTTCTTCATCGATTTGATAGTTTCTATGTTGAGTCCACTTCAATGACTTGGTTGGGGCATTGAGCTTCTCTCCTAGAGCTCTTTCTTCTTCATCCTCCATAGGATTATGTCCAGCAATACGTGAGAATAAGTCTTCACCCTTCTTGTGTAATTCGTTCACCCTTTTGCCAAGGTCTTCATCAAACCGGTTCTGAGCTGTCTTGTTTGCTTGGTGATGAGGAGGTCGTAGAGGCCAATATAGAGGTCTTGGAACTAGTCCTTGACCTTCATAGGTGATGTAAGGTGATGGATGAGGTCGTGCTTTGAAGTTGGCTTGTTCAGGAGCTCCTCTTTGATGTTGAAATCACCTAAAAATAGGGTTTTCGAATATTTCTTCTTGTGGGGTTCAAGTAGCCATACAAGGGTAAACATCAGTGGATGCTTCTTCATATTCTCCTTGTTGGGGGACCTTATGTAGCAAATACTTAGACTCCTTGATGTTCACCACGTTTTGTTCCTACTCTCCTTTAAGCTTAATTATCTTCGATATCTTCTTTGAAGCTTTCTTCTTTTCCAACTACTTGTCCTTCGAGTTTTCTTAGGAGCTGAGATTTTTCTTGACATGTGATGGCATTAAATACCTCAATATGCCACGAATTTCCTTTTCCCTTATAGCCAAGGCGTTGGTCTCCTTTTTCATCGAGGCAATGACGTTCATCGTGCTTTTCTTCTCCTAGTTGAAATAGGACTTTCCTTTGGTCATGGAGGTTCACTTATCTGAGCTTTTATTCGTGGTCCTCTAAGTTTCCTGTAGGTATAACAACCTTTTTCTCTTGAGTATCAATAGAGAAGTTAGAATACTTACCATTATTCTTGAAAACAATTTCATGTTGACCCCCATTAGCTTCTTTTACTAGATAGGCTTCTCTTTGACCATAAGTTCTCTTTTCCTTGTGCTCGTCTTTTTGATCTTCTTGCATAATTCTAGATGGACGTAATGCTTGATGACCTTCCAGAACTTGTTGCTGAGAAAAAGAAACAATAGTACCTTCGCCTTCATTAGACAAAGATGTATGCCAAGAAGTGATTGGTGCCAGTTTCCAATCAATGTTTTCACCATCTTGTGGCGATTGAGCCAGTGGGCTTGGAGTGCCCTGCTCTTGGGTTGCTTCTTGAGGTCGTGGCTGCCCTATAGTGTTGCTTTCATGAGAATCCATGATGTATAAAGCTTCATCGGTCTCATTATTTTCTTCTAGATACAAGAAATTTTCATCATCTTCCTCTTTTTTTGTCCACTCAATGGGCTTCTTTGGATTAGTGAGTTGCTGATGTTGAGCTTCAAGTTCTTCTTTTTCTTCATAAGTAATCTTTGATTGTTCATCCTTCCACTTGGTGTATTTTTTAGGATCAAAGAATCCATGTTGCAAGGCTTCTACCTTCCATTCAAAAGTTTCTTCCATAGCATTGATGGCTAATACTATATCCATGATCATGGCATCGCGGTTTTGAACATACTCCTTCTGGTTCAACAGCTCGTTGTTAAGCTTATCAACACGCTCCATGTGACAAGTGATGTCAGAGATTTTTGAATTGAAACCAATCTCCATCTTCGAGTTCTTCCATGCACTTATGCTGCTCCGAGGCAAGTTGTTGCCAAAGCTCCATGAAGTTGTCATTAGTGCACGAGGTCCCTGAAGTGAATGGTTCGTGAGTGTCAAACGAATAGCTGTCATTGACATCAATGCTCATAACTTCATGTGAATAAAAGTCTTGATCCATAGCATAACAGAATCTGTTCGCGTGCTGCGGAGTAAGTGAATGAGCTGCTCCATTGCGATGTGAATGAGCTGGTCTCATAGGTCGATCTCCGGAGGATCGAGACAGTGATGGACAACCAGAGTTCCTCATCAATGATGTACCATGAGATGGCCGATAGTGGCTGTGGTAAGCTCTATAAGTCGAGCTAGAGAGTGGTCCGGAGATTCCTCCGTTCAAAGTGTTGTAATGCGCCATGAGTTGCACAAGAATAAGTTTCTGAAACTCCTCAGGTAGAACATCGAAATTCATCCTCGAGGTCTCCTGAAACAGTAAAAATCAAAAAGAAAAATCAAAAGCAAAGTGTCCTAGACGTTACTCTAGTTCTTAGACTTGTAAACAAACAATCTCTCCCCGGCAATGGCGCCAAAAACTTGATGTGCTGCAAGTTGTGTGTATAAATAATGCGTAGTCAAGTTTTCTTCAAATAACACAATGATAAAGGTGCAAGTGCACAGCCAAATCTATTGTAGTACTTAAGGTTATCAATCCCACAGAGAGAGAAGTTGTATTACGAATGTAGATGAACAAGTAAGGCTAGAACTGAAATATAAAAGTGGGGGTTTTGTTGTGTCTCGAACAAGTAAACTAAAAAGCAAATAAAATGAATGTAAAGCAATAAAAGAAAGCGTTGGGCATTCAAGGGATCTCAGGGGTTGATATGTGAAGATTTTAGCCCATAAAATGAATGTAAAGCAATAAAAGAAAGCGTTTTTGAGTTATATCAGGTCATCAGGAAGCTTTTAAGCATGGATTGGAGCTGCTGGAGCTTGTTAGCTTCAGTCAATATATCTATATATATATTGCCCTCGCCATTTTTTGATCTTAATGCCTAGATTAAACTGATCACTTAGTCTATGATCTTAGGTTAACATATTCATCAAAAGTGTTTTACGTTGCTAGAAGAAACATTGGTGAGCAATCAGTTCCTAGCCAACGACAGTTGATGCTACGGCTGATTGTGAACATATTGAACCCATTCGCTAATGCTTGTCTGCATCTCTAGGTCCAAATGACAGTTTTGGTATTTAGGTTGCTAGATAAAGTTATCGACACCACGACAGTGGGTCGGTCTTATTTTTATGTTTGAGTTCTATACTTGTGCTAAATTATATCCTGAATAGTTGCTCAATTTTCATCTCTGAATTACCGGCGAAATACTTTAGTCTAGTGCCTTGTTTTATTGATTTTACATCGCTTTAAATATTTGTTACTTGTTACGAAAACCAACCATCAAAACTTGTTGTCTTAGCTTTATTTCTAAATCTAGCAGAACATAATGTAACCTTGGTCTTTGTGGATTCGATCCCATCTATACTACTGCAATTGTCTGTGCACTTGCCATCTTATTTGGGTTAAAACATTGTGTATCAGGGGTTCGATGATCAATTCATTTCATATAAATGCATGTCTACTCCTAAGTCTCGGACTATGAAACATGAAAGATCGATTAACGTATAATTCATAGAGAAAACCGGCTGAGATCAATATGTCCTGGTACTCAACTTTACGCAGGCAACAACACATATATCAAAGCATTAATATCAAGTTCAATCCTTATCCATAAAACTCCATAACTAAGTGGTATGTGCTTGTTATGACGCGATACTCATCCAAACTAGGTTCTAGCAAACTAAGCAAGCAGTTAGCGAAACCTACTTGCCTGAAATCAGTGGCTAGTTCATGATGCTAGCTACATGCATTAAGAGAAAGCTCAGAACGAAAGAACAATATAGACAATGAACTTGCCACTTAAACTAACTAGATCATCTCTACCCTTTGATTAACCCTTTAAACCCAACAAGTAAATTACTTAAACATGCTTAAAGGAATCATCAAAGCAAGGTTTAAATAATTCATAATAATAAATCAATAAGAACAGAAGGTAGAGATTCAGAGATTAATCTTTAGAATCGAATACAAAGAGGTAAAGACTTCTCCTTAAGAATCAAAGTAGCAAAAGGTGAAAGAGAAGAGATTTGGTGGACTCCTAGGGCTTCGGCGAGAAAGAGGGCTTCTGGAGCTTCTATGGTAGTCCTTAGGGTTCTGCTATGAAGTCACTATGAAGGCACACGAAACCCTAAAGCGTTAGGTTGAGTATTTATAGGCCTTGGGGTCCAAGAGGTTGGTTTTAGGGTTTTGGAGGCCAAACTCATCGTTTTGATAAGTTTGGAGGCAAGGGCTCTGACCTCGGTCATGGGCATTATTACCGAGGTGGTGGTGAAGGCTGGCCTAGGTCACGGGATCTATGGCCGAGTTCACCAAGAGGCTTGACCTCGGTCACACTCCTTGTGATCGAGGTTGACAGGTCATCACTCTTCGGGTTGTATCTTCCAAACGGCTGAATGGATTACTTTGATTTTTGTCCAAGTGAATCTTGAATCTTCCAGCTTTCCATGGATATAAAGATCTCTGAATTTGATCCACGGGAAGGTTTTCAACGAATGCCAAACTTTTGATGCTCTGAAACTGCCTTAAAACGGATTTTACTCCTTTTTGGACCATTTTCCCTTAAAACCTGCAAAACCTCTTTGAAACTAGAAATATTTGATAATAGCCTATTGAGCCTTGAAAACACATCAGACTCTTCATAAAACTATATGAAAATGATAGTAAAAATACAATGTTATCATTAAACATTCAGATCAAATCATACCTCCTCAGAGGAATAAAGGTTGTGAACTATGGAAATGAACACCATAGTTTGAGGATAAGGTGAATCCTCAATTTTCATCTCAGTTATCTCTCTATACCCATGAGAATCAATATATTGGTCTATCACTTGGAGATATATAGATGATAGATATATATTTTAATGTAATATCATGTGTTTTATTTGTGCTGTAAATCTATGCCGGTTTTCAACAACCTTCTTCGTTTATCTATTGAGAGTGATGAGGAAAGAGGGTGGCAAATAGTGCTACTTCTGCGCAAGAGATCTCCAAATCTACAAACTTTAGTCATCAAGGTATTAATTTCATTACACACAATTCTTTTTTTCTTTCTTTTTGGTGCTGCCATTATTATACATATCAAATTGGTTTTGCTATGAGGGTCTTCTACACAAAGTTACAAATAGATGTCGGGAAGTGTGTGTTTGTGTCCCTAAGAAGAGGATAATGATGATGATGATGGAGGAGGAGCAAGTGTCTTGCTTATCGACATGTCGAGTGAAGGTGCTTGAGATTTCCGGCTATGTGATCATTCTGTTTTGCAACCAAGGTTATCAAATAACCTCATATGCTACTGAGCATAAAGGGTATCAAATCCTCAAGGAAACAAGAATAACAACACTAGGAATACAAGTCCTATTTCAATCTAAACAAATAAAAGTTTGTATTTTTGGAACAATTTAAAATAAAGAAAGCGGGAAAGAGTAAACGGATTGAAATTCAAATAAGAAAAACGACGAGTCTCGGGAATGGCAACGATCTAGATAAGATGCTGAATGTTTGATTATGATAAGGATGCATTAAGAACACTATCCTAGGCATAGGATCACTATCTAAACTAATCCATTTCTATGGCATTAATCTCTACACTAATCAATGAATCATCAACAACTTATGTTCGCAATTCAGAGACTAATGAGCATTAATAATATGAAAAACACATTTAGGTTCTCTCAAGCATTTCATCAAATACCTTCTGGGCATAAAATGCTAATCATCTAGATTTTTCAATTACAAGCTTAATCTAGCATTACTAACAACTTAAATGAAAGATTATCTAAGATCTATTCCTAAACATCATTATTAACTCATCAAATCATCATAATCAACCAAATCCTAAACTCTTCTAAAAGACTACTCACTCATAATCATGTAAACACAAATCAATTGGTTTGATAGATGATTAATCATGATTAAGAGAATAATAGATGAAAGATTTAAAGAAATAAAGAGATTTGATACTTTGAAATTAAAAGATTCATACAAAGATCTAAAAGAGGCTAAGAGAAAATCTCATAAAAAAAGCATAAAAGGCTCCTAATTAAATCTAGAATATTTGTAGAGGGAAGCTAAAAGATTGGTTTAACAAATAACCAAAATTGTAAAAAATTCAGTTTAGAGTTGAAATGTCACAAATCGGACTGGTCCAGCGGCCATGCTTGGTCGTTATGCCCTGGTCGCTGGAGTTGCCAGCTAATATTTTCTGGATGTTTTCACGGTGTTACAGCGACCACACCTGGTCGCTACATCTGGCCGCGGAGACATACCGCTTTTTACTAAATCGATCATAACTCTAGAACCACAACTCTGATTGGCTTTAAATTACCTCCATTAGAAAGCTAACCCAATTCTCTTAAACCTTTATCAAGGGTTCTGGATTTAAATCTCAAGGGAATCCCTTCATCTGGTTCGATCTTTGAGACATTTTGGATTGGTTCTTAATCATCATTTCTCTTATTTGCATCCAAATGATATTTCTTGTTGCGTAATTCAATCCAAAACCTACAAGAAAATAAAACATGCAAACATATGCTCCTAGACTCTAATTATATAATGAAAACACAATAAATCTAATGATAAATGCAATCTAAAACATGATTAACATACAACATATCACTATGGAGGAACTTATAAAGAAGCTTCCCAGAGTTTCATCCGAGTGTCAGATCCACTTCTTCTAATGATCTCTTTAGTTTCTTTTTTGGTATTCCGTAAGGATATGATAATTATTTTTAAATTACTATTAAAATTAGGTTGTTGAAAATGCATATATATATATATATATATGCGAAATTCCTAAGCATAGAAAACCTTGCTGCCTAGTTTTCTCCGGTTGCCTTTTTCAATGAGATATACATCAAACTAGTAATGTAAACTATCTACTATATATTTGGCTATGATATTCTGTACAAAGCAATGATTTCAAGAATCCTGAATAATGATTGTTAATTTGATAAAGATTTGCATGAGTTCATATTATTCAATCATGTAAAGAGTACCCTCTAGGATATTTTAACAAAGAATCAATACAGTTTAACAAGGTTTCAAAGAAAAGAAAAAAAACCCAACAAGATTCAAGCTTCACATCATTTCTCGTAATATTAACATCAATTAAGATATCTATAAATGTAATAATAGAACTTTCAGTTTATGTGCAAAGCTAGCATTCTCATTTTCCTGATATGACACTGTCGAGCAAAGACTCACATGCATCTTCAAGCAAGTCCAATACCTACCTGTCAAATAAACCGTACACAAGTAACTGATCAAGATTCATGTTTCAACAAAACAGATTAAACATGAAAATTTCTGAAATGGAAGTGACAATGACAATACTATTTTAAAGTCCTATAAACCAAATCAAAAAATTTCAAAGAACCTAGTAGAAACCAAAATTTAGTATCCAAAGTCAGTTTCTCCAATCTCTAATGGTTAATACCTTCTCAAAACCTTGAGCTCCACCGTAAATAATATGGGTCTGGAAAAAACTTGTCATTATGTTTCTTGCAATAGGAACACATTAGCTTAACCTAAAAATTCAAATGAAAATGTTCTAAAATCTCCCAAAAAACGAGTTCCAAAGTCCGTCAACAACAACAACAAACACCAACACTACCTTCTTATCTGCATCTAGTGCGAAATTTCCTCTAGCTTTCCACACATTATAAGCCTTTAAATATGTCCTCTGCAAACATATATCGAAATTCATTAAATCTCCATAACAAAATCATATATTTAAACGCAACTTGTCAATCATTTTACAAAAGATGCAGTTCATACTCTGAATCCATAATGTCTCGTTTCTGCTTTCAGGGTCTCTTATACACTCATGGAGATGCTGATACACTACAACAAGTTATCAGAGTTGCAATGTAAACGAATAGGCTGCACAGTGAAGTCTATATGGATGATGAAAACTTAGCCATGTGGTCTTTTTAAAAGTCTAATTTATGTTAAAAGTTAAGAAGAGTCAGCTCTATGTTTTGATGTCTAAACTAAAACAGTAATATAAGAGAAATTAAAATGCATTTGATGGACACAGTTTTCTCTCCCCTAGAACTTCTCACAAACACTCTCTGTCTGACTCTTAACCGAAAGAGTTGGTAGCAGAAAGTAGTCTCTAGATTGTGAAAAGAGTAACCAACTATCATTTTATGAAAATGTTCTAAAATATATCTCTGACTTAATTAGCTTTACATATTTCTTCATGGATTTGAGATAAAAATTAAAGATCCTACAGGAGGATTGTTCGGGAGCGTTTTGAAGAAACTGAACCGTTAACACAAAAGACTTTAATTAGAAATCTCTTCGTACTACACACATACACAATATGCAAAGCAATCAGTGTTACACATCATCACTTAGGTGATTTGAACGATTTCTAAAAACTACCCAACACACCATAGAGACATTAAAACCTTATCTCTCTTTGTTCACTCACCAGCCTTACTCTTTCTCATGTACACTGGATGAGCTCAAAGTCTTTTCTCTCATTTATCTCTTAACAATCCAATCTCTTTTATTTCTTTCTTCGATGCATCCTTTTACCCTCTTTCAAGGATGTGTTTTATCGTGCCACCTAGCTTAGCCATCATCACTTGCTCGTTAAATGTGAGATTGCACTTTCTCCATCAACATCAACTCTTGTCTCTGTATTTTACTCCTTTTTGTTGGTTCGCTCTTTATCCTCCCTCAAGTAACCAAGCCACCTAAAACGTTACCTTTTCACTAGGGTCAGCTGCCGTCGCTTCAAATACATTTGACTTCTTTAGATCACGACATCATGACCCTTTCCTTGTTGAAGTTAGTAGCATGTAAAAAGTAATAATAAATTTTCTAAAAAGTAAAAAACGAAGAAAGGATCCCATTGACAATAAAATAAAATAGAAAATGAAAAAAATTGCAGATACCGAAACAGTGTTCAGAAATATATGATTTCAGATTTCTACTCATTACTTAGTTTCTTTCTTTTACTTCTCTTTCTCGTCTCTATGTTCACGGTCTTTTTTAATATTTATCTCCTTATCTGCAGTTCATTTCAGTTAAACCTAAGAGCATTATTATTGGAAGAACTCCTTATGGGGTTTTTACCAATATTTTATTATAAATTTTGTGCAAATCGAGGTAGATGAATTCTTAAAATTAAAAAAACTGACTCTAAAAGTTCTTATTTAACAACCGATTCTTAAGAAGGGTTCTTAAGACATGTTTACCAATAAAGTTTATATTTTTTTAATCCTAAAAACTTCTCCTAAGAACCCCTCTAGAACCTCCCAATAATCATGCTCTTACCCAACATTACACATTTATAATCACACACAAGTACACTATAAATAATTCACTGCATCGATGCCACCTCTGAAACTCTCATCATGTTTATCAACATGAAGGGACCTCCAAGATTTGATATAGCCCGCATTCTCCGATCTTCCACTTTCGATTGTCTGTTTTGAACTCAAAGACAAGCTCGATGGAAGCCACCTCCTCTGCTTCAACTTCAAATGTGTAGATATGCTCTGTTAACTTAGGAGATATATAATGCCAAGCTTGGTGATCATTTTGTTTTTCCATGATGTCAATGCATACCCCCATCGACGACGTCTCATCATCATCAATTTCTTCTTTATCCATAACCAGCACAATACAAGCCTTAAATCTCAATGATGTATAAAGATGCCTCTCATTCAACTTGATTGTCAAAGAACCTCCTGCAGTAGCTCGATAATCGAAGCAGGCAGGCACTTGTGTACCAGGTAAGATTGCATATCTGAGAGTTGATGTGTACATGATGTGGTCTCGGGCTTCTTGATTCAGTTTGAAACAGTTGGTGAACTTGAGATGGATATATGGATCGTATAAGGAACATTCCAGTCTCTCAAGGGACTTGCAATTGTCTGCGTCTATGTAAGATAGGGAATCTGAAAGTTGGGGGAGTGATACCAGATTATTGCAGTAGTGGAGTTTAAGGCTATATAAACGTGACATTTCCTTGACCCATGGAGCAACTTCTTGTATATCTTCATTTAACTGCAGCTCTGTTATGGTATCAAGGGCATGGGGGAATCCCTTGAGGCTTTCAAAGTATGACATCTTAAAGTAAGAAAGCTGAGACCACGACATGATCGACAAAGGAACTTCTTTTATTGAAGTTCCTATGAGGCTGAGATATTCAATGTTTGTAGAGATCTCAGGAAAACTTTTCAACTGCAAGCAATTAGTGAGATCAAGTTTATCGAGAGATTCTAGGTTGATGTTGATAGGAAGAGCCTCTAGCTTTGAGCATCCACACATTATCAACTCACACAATTGTTGAAGGTTTCCTATGGAGGAGGGGAGTTTCACGAGACTTGAGCATCCGCTGATATCCAATCTCTGAAGATTTATGATAGTTCCAATAGAAGGAGGGAGCTCTAGTAGACTTGAGCAATTATTGAGCTCCAATATCTGGAGATTCGCCGCATTCTCGATAGCAGGGAGCTCCACAACATGTGAACAGTTGTTTAGAAACAATTTCTGGAGATTAGGGGCATTGATAGAGGACGGGAGCTTCACAAGACTTGAGCAATTATAGAGATTCAGTTGTTCAAGTTTAGTTGCATTCCCAATAGAGGGAAGTTCCACAAGATCTGAGCAATTGGAGAGATCTAACTCCTTAAGATTGGTTGCATTCTCAATAGAAGAAGGGAGCTTCACAAGACTTGAACAATAAGAGAGATTCAGTTGTTCAAGTTTAGTTGCATTCCCAATAGAGGGAAGTTCCACAAGATTTGAGCAATTTGAGAGATCTAGTTCCTTGAGATTGGTTGCATTCTCAATAGAAGAAGGGAGCTTCACCAGTCTTGAACAATTTCTAAGGTTCAACTTTCTGAGATTAGTGGCATTCCCTAGGGAATAGGGGAGCTCCACTAAGCTTGAGCAATTTCTAAGAATTAATTCTTCGAGGTTAGTGGCAGTTGAAAGATCGGGAAGCTCTTTCAGATCTCTAGAATAAGCCAAATTCATCCACTTGAGATTTCTAAGTGGCTGCATACACAAATAAGAAAATATTGATATGATTACACACAGAAGAAAATGTTGATATGATTGGGCTTTGAACATACACACGCTAGAAATTTATCGAAAAGCAAATTATAGATTAAAAAAATTGATATTCAAATTTTTGTATCAACATTACTTACTTTAATTCCTTCCCATAGCTTTTGCAGCTTGCTTAACTGCATGATTAGTTCGACGAGAAACTCCAGATTAAAGGTAGAAGGCAAACATATATTCTGGAATTTCCACCAATTCAGTGATCTAATCTTTTGAGAATGACAAAGCAGCGAGTGCAGGTTCTCAGAATGAGCAAAATTACCATAGATGTTTACGAATTGGAGATCAGACATTCTTTCAAATGCTTTCTCACATATGTTCAATTCTTCCTCAATGTTAGATAGATTTAAAGTTATCCCTATAAAACGGCTACTATCCTGAAAAAGAAGCATAAGATATATAAGTAGAGATGGTTAGTTATCAAATAAACTCAAGTTGTAGAGGGCAATGCAATGTTAACACTTACTATTGTATTATCACTAAGCACTTCACATAAATCTCTTTCACCAACCAAAAGCTGATGTTTCACAAGACCATGAACGAATTGCTTACGGGAAGTTTCTCTTCCGAATCGTATTAGCAGAGTATCCATCTCTATACCTCCAAATTCGTCAAACGATATAAGAGATTTCTCAGCTAAGACGTGAAGACTTTGCCTTACGTCCAATAACTTCTTTTGAAGAAGCTCTTCCAGTACATGACCTTTTTGATTAGTGAAAAGGCAGGCAATATAAAGAAATAAATATTTTTCTTCATCATATAAGGCGTCGTAACTGAACTTTATAATGCTCTCAATTTGTCCGTCAAGGCGAGTCTTTAACATTGGTACTGTCCTTTCCCATTCTTGCTTGGACATCTCCCGCAGAGTGGAGCCTAGAACCTTTAAACCCAAAGGGAGTTCACCAGCAAGGTTTGTAACTTCCCAAGCAAGCTCATAGAAACCATCATCTGGGTGCTTTTGTCCAAAGGCATGCATACAGAAGATTTGAAAAGCCTCTTCACTTGATGGAAATTTCACTTTGTAGATAATGATTAATCCCGCGCGCTTTCAAAACTCTTAGATTTTCTGTTGTAATGATAATCCGACTTCCGGGACCAAACCATCGAGTTTCTTTCGCCAAGGCATCTAGTTGTCCTAATTGATCCACATCATCCAGAACGAGAAACACTTTCTTGTCTTTCAACCGTTCTTGTGCCACTCCTAAATGAGGAATCATATTAGCTTTATGATTGATAATTTGAGACAACATTTGGTTTTGTAGTTGCAATTGTGCACTGTACTCATCCAAACAAGGTCTTGGATAATATCCTTTGACATTGACCATGATTGCACCTAGCTGGAATTTTCTGGAGACTTGGTTAAATAGAAATCTAGCAATGGTGGTTTTACCAATCCCAGGCGGACCCCAAATCCCAACCATCCTCACTTCATCCAAATCTAGGCATAACAACTGTTCTATCCTTTCCATATGAGCTCTCATCCCAACTAAACCGTCGAAATCTCTTGATGGTGTAAAATTATTCAACATGTTTGAAACATCAGTGGCTATTTTTTCGATCATGGTTGCTTCATTCCCCCTAACATGGGAGGATATCAATATACCACCATTAGTCTAGTCATAAAATTTTCTCATACACATCTAAAACATATGTAATTCTTTTGTCTTGATATTCTTTAAAAGTTACAAATCAATATAGTTTGATGTCTAAGTAAATATTAATTGTGGAAAAAGTAAGAATGAATAGGCCAAACCAGTTGCGAGAATGCTCTCCGGCGATTTTGGCCACATCCTCCAAAGCTTTTCTCCATCTCTCAATATGCTCTTTTGTTTTACCTTTACAAGTTCTTCTGAAGGCTTTTCCAAAATCGCCAATCTGTTTCTTTATGTGAGTTGGATCCACTTCATAGAAAATGGTCATCACTATATGACCCAACACTTCCCTGCAGTTCATGATCTCTGCCAACTCGTCAAGACACCACGAGGAAGAAGCATAGTTTCTTGAGAGCAAGACGATCTTGATCTTGGATCCTCTAATTGCTTCTATGAGCTCAGGACCGATCGACTTACTCCTCTTTATATCATTATCAATGAATGAGTCGATTCCCTTTCTTCTGAACACTCCCAGGATGTGACTAAGAATGGTTTTCCGGACGTCTGCCCCGTGGAAGCTCGGGAAGACATGGTGATTCCAAATTTGAGACAGAGAAGAAGATGGAGGAGATGTAGGAGATAAAGAAGAAGATTTAGTATCTTTGTTATCTTGTTGGAATCTAAAGGTTGACTTGATTCTATTGGCACAGAAGCTCTATGGATGTTTCCTGTCCACAAAATACAGATAGATAACAAAGAGGAAGAGACTTTGTATGATATTTCTTGGAAAATATTGCTACCATTCACTGAATTTCTCGGAAGCCAGGTAATAATGATAAGGGATATTACGAGATATGAAAAAAAAATAAAAAAATTGGGGTCAAACTATGAGATATGAATTTTTGTTTTAATCAAAGTCAAACTAGTAATGTAACTATCTAATATATTTGGCTATGATATTCAAAGCAATGATTTCACGAATTCTGAATAATGATATTACTTTGATAAAGATTTGCATGAATTCATAGTATTCAATCGTGTAAAGAGTGTTCCCTAGGATATTTTAACAAGGTTTCAAGAAAGAAAAAAGAAAAAAGAAAAAAACACCAACAAGATTCAAGCTTCAGATCATTTCTCACAATATTAACATCATTGAACATGTCTACAAATGTAATAATAGAAATTTCAGTTTATGTGCAAAGCTAACAATCTCAATTTTCTGTTATGACACTGTCCAGCAAAGACCCACATGCATCTTCAAGCAAGTCCAGTACCTGTGAAAGAAACCGTAGACAACTGATCAAGATTCAAGTTTCCAAGTGAGTTTTGTCCCAACAAAACAGATTAAACATGAAAAAATTCTAAAATGGAAGTGACAATGGCAATACCATTTTAACGCCTTACAAACCAAATCAAAAAAATTCAAAGAACCTAGTGGAAACCAAAATATAGTATTCACATTCAGCTTCTCCAATCTCTAATGGTTAAATACCTTCTCAAAACCTTGAGCTCCACCATAATATGGGTCTGGAACAAACTTGTCATTATGTTTCTTGCAATACGAACACATTAGCTTAACCTGAAAATTCAAATGAAAATGTTCTAAAATCTCCCAAAAAAAGAAGTTCCAAAGTTCATTAACAACAACAACAAACACCAACACTACCTTCTTATCTGCATCAGGTGGGAAATTTCCTCTACCTTTCCATACATTATAAGCCTTCAATATGTCCTCTGCAAACATATATCAAAATTCATCAACACTCCATAACGAAATCACATTTCAACTTAATATGTTGATCTAACCATAAAGTTATTGTAGAATGTTGAATAATTACTCTTTCTTCTACCTTTGTTCTGTTCATCCATTGCAAGAATGAGATCAAATTCTCTGAAATCAGATGCCTTAATAGGTCTAGATAATGATGTTATCTCAATCCCACGTCGTTTCGCCGCACTTCTCATTCTTGGATCTGCCATATTCCCCTTGTAAGAAAAAAAAAAGCACTTTCAAAAATCAAAATTGATTCATAAAACATGAATTTCAAAGCCTCACTGCTCTTAACTCTAACCAAATTACAATCCACCAAAACCCTAAATCCAAAATCAAGTCTTTATACATCTCAAAGCATCATTAACAAAATTGTTCATATCGAAATTGATTCATAAGCCTCACTGCTCCTTAACTCCAACCAAATTACAATCCACCAAAACCCTAGATCCAAAATCAAATCTTTATACATCTCAAAGCATCATTAACAAAAAATTTCAAATCAAAATTGATTCATAAGCCTCACTGCTCCTTAGTCCAACCAAATTACAATCCACCAAAACCCTAAATCCAAAATCAAGTCTTTCTACATCTGTAAGCATCATTAGCTAAATTGATCAAATCAGAGCAATAAAATAAGAATATTTGTTTTGTGTTATTCTCTTTGACTATTATACCTCGTGATAATCAATGGTTCCAGCGGAATCAATGTTGAATTTTGAATCGAGACCTCTCTTCTTAACAATATCTCTAAAGACACCTTCAGCTGCTGGGCTCCGACAAATGTTTCCGAGACAGACAAAAAGAACAGAGAAAGGTTTGGTTTCGCTGCTCTGAGTCGGATTCGCCATTGAAGATGATGCAAAGCAACCAAGGGAAGGAGAAATTCTTGGTTTTTCTCGGAGAAGGGAAACGAGATTCGGGTTTTGGTAAGTTGACCGGAGAGTAGATGAGAAATGAGAAGAACGAGGAAGAAGAAAGGGAGTGTAGTGGCAAAATGGTAAATAAGGAAGGATTGTTGGAGAAGAAGTGGGAGAGTAATTGTGCAATGGCGTCATCATTCCCTGAAACGTTGGAGATTTGGGATATACGAGTTTTTTTGACCGAAAAAAACGAGTGTTCTGTTCTTTAATTACTTTTTCCCTAATAAGCAAAGGAAGTAGGGGTAGAACTGGCAATAAATGTAAGCAAATCATATATACTTTCTGTTCTTTAAAGATGAATGTTTTAGTGTTTTTTTTTCACAAAGGTACAAATTTTAGGTTTTTAATAGAAAAATTATAGTTGCTTACCAGTTTTTTTCTTATTAACTAAATACAAAAAAAAATTAGTTATAAAAGAATCTACTTTGAAATAATAACATTACAAAAAAAAAAATTGTATTTTAAATTTGTTCTTAAAATGTGTGAAAAGCTCAAAACATCATCTTTAAGAAACTGAGGAAATATATGTAAAGAATCCGGTTATTGGTAGGTTTTATATTGATAAATTGAATAAAAATGCAGTAACCGGTGAAATGGCACAACTGCACAAGATACAACTACAAGAGCTCTCCAAACGAAACAGGAGTTGTAATCGCCATAAAGATCTTTGTAATATCTCTCCTCTGTTAAGCGCAAAAGCCAGCCACTCATTATGTTATGTGTAATTTTTCATGGTTTTGGTCAATCATACGTTGATTTGTAATCATCTATAGCAATACGATCCCATAACTGAAGACATCCATCATCCCATAATAACGCCACAATGGACCTGTTATGTAATATCATTTGGGCAAGACAAAAACATGTAGTATAAGTCAATGGACCAATAAAGATAAATGTGTGCACAAATTTCACACATTGTATCCATGTGATGCTTTTATCCATAGTTCATCTGGATATTGGTGTGAAAACTTCAGATATACATCGAAGAATGGACTAAATATACTTACTCGGGATCAAGATCAGGGCCATCGATATCGTTGGTTTCACAAAAGATTAACATTTTTTTAGGTGTACACTACAAGAAAACATGAGGTTAATAACGACCCATATCGTTGTTAATTCGTCGTAAACGGAGTCGTACGTCGATTTTACGAGAAATATGAAATCGTCGTAATCGGTTAGTCGTAATAGACAAATCGTCGTAAACGCATCGTCTTATGAACAAGGCACAATATTCGTCGTAAACTCGACGTAATACCGGCTGTCGTATATGCGTTGTAAACCTACATGTCGTCGTAAAATCGTCGTTATATTTTACGATGATTTAATGACTATTGTATTCGTTGTTATAGTTTACGACAAGTTAACAACGCCTATTGAGTTCGTCGTAAACTCGACGTAAGACGAATCGACGTAGATGCGTTGGAAAGATTTACGCCGTCATAAACTCGTCGTTAGACTTTACAAGTATAGTGGTCGTTAATTAGTCGTAAGTTATTAAATTTATAAATAAATAATTTGAATATAATTATTAATTTAAAATAATAATTTGAATTATTTTTAATTTATATATTAATTAGTAAAATAAAATTATAAAAAAAAAATTTTAATTAAAACAAAATTAAATTGAAAAAATTATACATAAAACATAATTTTAAAGTTTATACATAAAACATAATTTTAAAGTTTATACATAAAACATAATTTTAAAGTTTATACAAAAAAACATAAAATTAAAATCTAAAACTCTATTAATTACTGAAATCTATATCCGTAAACAAGTCCGCATGTGCAGCTTCTGCGGCTCTCCGATCCAAGTCGGTTTGGTCTTGTGGTTGGCGCGTTGATTGCCCCAACTCCTCTGCTCGATCCGCTGCACATTTTGCTTCCAAAGGTCGTTGCATTTCCGGATTACCTTCCGCCAAAATGTCAAATAAGCTACCCATTCCTTGAAGCTTGTGGGTTGTTTGTTGTTGGAGATCCTTTAAAGATGCAATCTCAGCTCGGAGATGTACGGGATCATCATTCGGATTGCGCTTATGAGAAGATGTGGTAATCGGTACATCGTGAACCGATCCCATGCCCAAAATCATTCCTTTTTTCTTTGGAACAACCTAAAAAAAAATATTATAATCATAAATAAAATTATTAAGTAGATGGAAGAAAATAAATTATATAATAAATACCGATTCGAAAATCTTGTCTTGATCCAATGTACTCAATGCCACAGGAGTACCATCTTCGCTTTCTTGAGAAAGCTGTGTTTGACGCTCCTCAATCCTAGCGATGGTCTTATCGTAGATTCACTGAGATCTGGCATCTACAAAAACTCCACTCTTCTTCTTGTGGGTCCGCTCGAACATAAGAGTTAAGATATCATAATTAAATACATAAAATAAGAGTTAAGATATCATAATTAAATTTTTGATAAACTAAATAAATATACTTACCATCTTCAAATGGACACCCGCAAAGGGTATCTGTCCGGTTGTCTGAGGCGTAGGCAAATATCCATCCTCATCAACTGTAAGTCGAGACCTCGAACACTTGGCAGAAACTCGGACCGAATTTGGATCACGCCAAAAACGAATAAGACCATCCCACACGGCTTGAGTGAGGAAAATGGGTTTGGCATCGTTCCCTTTGAGTTGCCAAACTTTCTTCCAATCAGATACGGTGTTGGCAAGTCGCCTCATCGCCTTTTTGTTGAATTCCTCTTTAACATGCTCATTGATGGTAGGCTCCCAATTCTATTTTTGCTGGAAAAAAAGCAAATAATAAATCAATTAGTAATATATTAAATATAAAACACAAATTAAAATATTAAAAAAATTTTTAAAAAAACATATACCGCAAAACATTTCTTGACGTGATCCGGTGTTTGGGACTAATTCGGATGAGGTTCAGAGAAGTAACCCTTGATTGTCTCCGAAACGCTACGTCCCACCTTATTATCCACACCAAACCTTTAAAAAATATTTGAAAATAAATTAATTATTTTAAAAATATATGTAATATATCTGTTTAAAATAAAAAAGTATAATAATTACATACTAGAAAGTTCTCTGAGGACGGTTGGGATCCAACCGGTGCAATCCTTCTCGTCCGGGCTGGACGAGGAGATCCTCGACTGTAAAACGAGCATACGGAGCATCTGGCGGTACCAATAGGCCCGGATGAAGTGCTCCTGCAAGTGCAACCGGTGGGGCTGCAGGTGGTGGTGGTGGTGGTGGTGGTGATGGTGGTGGTGGTGGTGGTGGTGGTAGAGGTTCTGCTGTATCGGCCACTGATTCGGATGATCTCCTCTCAGGAACCGTATCGGCCGCAGAAGAAGACGACGGTATCTCAGAACTCGATCCATGTCCAAGACGATCTCCTCGTAGAAAAAGATCACCATAATGCTGACATGATTTTCGAACCATCTGCATTAATTAACATTCAAAACAAAATATAAAAAAATTAATACTAAGAAATTTCTTACAGTATCCTAAAAATTATAATACTAACAATTTTTTAAAATTCTAAAATTAAATCAACATCCTAGCAATTTTAATAATTTCAAACTTATTTCTAAAATCTAATCCTAACAACTAAAATAATTAAAAAAATTTTTTTTACCTTTTAGAGAGAAGGCAGAGACAATATAGAGAGAGAGAGCTTTGAGTGAAATGAAAAACACGGAAGGGGTGGCGTCCCTCGTATATATAGATTTTGTGCCCGTCGTAAACGCGTCGTAACTGTATGACGTCATTACGACGATTCACCGTAAATAGGTTGTAACACCAGTCGTCGTAAACCCGTTGTAATATTACAACGGAGTTAAGACGTCTCGTTGTAAACGAGTCGTAAACTACGAATGTTGCATGCTTTACACGTGGCATGCTTTACACTGCTTTAACCATAATGGTGGTAAATAGGTCGTAAGATTACAATGGTGTTACGAAGAAGCGTTATAAATCCGATGTAAAGTTATATGATATAGAGTTTTAAACCTCTAAACATTAAAACCTAATAGCCTAAACCCTTTTAACCATGATAGATATTAGATTACAAGATTAAGGATGAATGTTGAGAAATATAATTTATTTTATACCTTTCATGATTACCTTGTATTGTCGTTCTTATATATGTTATATAACTACGAATAATCATTGAAAGGATGTATTGCTTATTTAAGTTACGATAATAATCCTTTTAAGCAAAATCTATCAACTATAGGATTCAAAGATCAAGTTTCCTTATTATTTTCAAATTGGAACAACGGATTGACGATGATGTCACTACGAGTCATCGTAAATCTGTTGTTAAATTAACAATGGTTTTACGACGATTCTTAAATTACATCGAGTTAACATTGCATAGTCGTAAAATCGTTGTTTAGGTTACGACTAATTTACGATAATATCTAACGGCTTTATGAGAAATCGTTGTAAAACCGTCTCAAAGTTATATTTTTTTTAAATGATACTTAGTATAATTATAATATAAATTTGTAAAGCTTTATAAATAATATCATCTTATAATATAAAAATAAGTTAA
Source organism: Cardamine occulta (assembly GCA_028015245.1). Taxonomy (NCBI): domain Eukaryota; kingdom Viridiplantae; phylum Streptophyta; class Magnoliopsida; order Brassicales; family Brassicaceae; genus Cardamine; species Cardamine occulta. The sequence goes on from CM051381.1 coordinate 7,213,301, forward strand.
ACATATAAATAACTTAAAAGTTTATTACAGAATAGACACACGTATTGATATATATTTAATTATACTGATTCATTATCGGATGCTTCATTAGAATCGTCGCTTTGATCCTCACTTTCTAGAAACTCGTCATTCTCATTGCCACTCTCAGTATCATAAGGGAGATCTTCAAATTTTGCTTCTTCTAGATCAATTAGTAGGAAGTTATCTGTTGTCTGATCCGATACTGTTGGTATATCAATACAAGCAGATTCTTGTTGCAATGGTGGTGCTTCATCTCCTATAATTCGACCTCTTGGCAACACTGTAATAGCTGATAATCAAGTGATTTCAGACGTTTTAACTCGCGGATATGAATGAAGCTAACTTGTTCCACTTGAGATGCTAAGATGAAAGGCTCAAACTTGTTATATCGTCGTCCGGCGTTGACATCAACAACTCCAAATTTGTTGTAACGAACACATGTGTCTACTTTAGGATCGAACCAATTACACTTAAACAAAACACATTTTATCTTCACTAATCCAGTGAATTCCACTTCAATTATTTCTTGCAAGATTCCATAAAAGTCTGATTCTCCTTTGACACATACTCCATAGTTGTCAATTGCTCGCCTTTTACCATACTCGTAAGCATGAAATGCATATCCTCGCGTGAAATATATGGGAGCAGTGGTTTTTTCCTTGTCCGTTCTTCTGCTTGTCTCATACCAAGTAGACCCGGAACCAAAGATCTTTCTTCATCCATAATTAGTATAAATTCATTGTGGCAGAATGTGGTATTTATATAAAATTTTCGAACTACAAACAAAACAACGATTTTACAACGACTGAATATTGTAACGGTTTAACATCATTTTAAAAACGCGTTTACGACAAATATACTCCATCGTAAAATTTCTGGTGGACATTTAATACACGTGTTCACCTAAAAATTTAATTTCCGTTGTTATTGAGTCGTTAATAGTCCACGTCGTAAACAAGTTGTTAAATTGCGACTCTTATTTGACGCTTTTATACTACGTCGTAAACTAGTCGTTAAATAGCGACTATTTTACGACGAACATAAATTTTGTCTTTAAAACGCTGGTAAATCATCATAAATAGAAGTCCAGTTTACGACGAATTTATTCGTCGTAAGGTTACAACGTTTTTACGACGATTATCTTTTGAGTCGTAAAAACGTCGTAATAGATTTTCTTATTTATGAAGATTATATTCTGACGTAAAGTTTCGTCGTTACTGGCACGTTTTCTTGTAGTAGTAAATGTTAAGTTTTATATTGATTTTCAATTTGTGACAGCGGTTACAAAGAAAACGAAGAAGACGGAAAGACCAAAATCTACAAAAACGACAAAGCAACAACAAGATACAATGAATGAACTAAGAGCGAGAGGCTAAGCGCATGAGAAAGAAACCCAGAGAAGACCCGTTAAAGAAACACCGATTCCAAGCAAAGTAGCTTAGACATTAGCGTCACGTAGTTCCGAATAACCCATGTCCCCATCATCGTTGTCACGAGCGATCTCCACTTTAAGCCAGCCCTCAAACCTCAAAGAAGTGGCGCCTACAGCTTCTCCGGGAGCGAACACAAACATGTGAGTGATTTAACGGATCGTTATCCAAACCGGCGCCACGGGAGCTTCTACGGACAGTCAGAGAAGCCACCTCTGACCGCTATTCTTGAGCTTGGGAAGCCAAAGAACCGTCTCCCATGGTAGAACAAAGACCGCAAAACCAGACTCGCTGCCTCTATTAAACAACGAGCACCCCGAAGACTTAAACCTGAGCCTTCGCAAAAGGTTTAAACATTTAAACATTTTCTTTATATTGCAAAAGGTTTAAACATTTTATACCTCTGCCTTGAAATGTTTATAGCATTGTGATGATGATTCAGAAAGTACTTTAATAGCTACTTTATCTGAATCGTTCAAATAACCTTGATAGACGATCCCAAACCCTCCTTCACCTAAAGTTCTTTGGAAGCTGTTTGTCATTTCCATAACCTCAGAATACGTAAATTTTCTGCTTTTTGTCTTGGTCTAAGATATACTAGTTGGCTAGACAATCGCCCGTGACACAATTTGTGATGGGGGTGAAGCTTTAGAGAACAAATTTTGGTCAAAGAATAACACCTTATAATATATAGATTGTTGGTTTAATGAAAGGTCTCTGTAAGTACCTTCCACATGACTTGGTTTCTTTTTCTTCCTGAACAAAAAAATGAGAACTAGTATCACTGCAATGACCACGACCGCCAAAGTAGTTACTGCAACAAAATGATCTATACTCTCATATTGACCTACAGATATGATCTTCGTGAGAACAGTTTTTTTCCTGAGAATCAAGTTTGTCGACTTCACAAGTCTTTATATGGGCTTATACAAGTCTCTTGACAATGATATCATCGTTTTTCCTCTGTTCTCCTTGGTGATGGCTTTACAGTCTGCAGCCGACAATACTCTCTTAGTCAAATCAACAATTTTTGCTGTTGTTGTCGGCAGAGAGAATATTTGTGTGTCAACGAAAATATGCATTGATTATTACTAGGCTTGATACTAGAATACTCTTAAGCTGCAGTGAGATGAACATCAGTAGGCTTTGAGAAAAATTGGTTGAGGTTGTTCACAACAAAGGAACAATAGTGATATTGGTTGAGATGTTCATCTCGGTGCACTAGCTACTTAAAGATCTATACTAATATTATGGAAATATCATTTAAAGAAAAATTAAAATAAAATCATTAAGGATACAAATGTCAAATGAAAATCTCTAAGGATACAAATGTCAATTTAATTAGTTTTCAAAAATAATAATATTTTAAATTTTTTTTGATAGCCCATCAAATTGAATAAAAAAATATTTGATATCCAATTATATTATATTAATTAATTTTTAATCACTATACTTCACCTCTCATATTTGTTTTTGTGAAAAAAATAAATTATTACAACATCCTTATTAATAGAAAAACTAGATTATTTTATGCATATGTTATGATTCAAATTTTTTAAAATGAATATAAATTACTCAATCTTTCATCTTTCCACATATTTGCATCAACTACAATCATAAACAAAATAATCATTAATTCAAAGAAAATATATTAAATTTCTGAACCATTACATATATTAATCTTGAAAACATATTATATAAATAAAACTAATTTAATTTTTAACCATAATATCATCCCGCGTATAACATGGATATTATCTAGTATAACAATATATAGAAATGCAAACAAATAATAACTATCCAAACTGTCTCATTTTTTAACAAATTTATTCTATGTTGTTATTGAAATAAATTGTTTTTTTTACCGGATTTATAATCCACATTTTCACGATTTAGCTTTGTCTTATTTCAACTAGAAAATATTAGTTTGAAAATATAAAACTAAGTGTATCAATATATCATAAAACATATATTGTTAAAACATATGTTAGCATAAATTACCGGAAATGATGCTAAGGGTAAAACTGAAATTAAAAGAATTGGTTGTCAAAAATCTAATAAAAATATAATGGTTGCTAGATTTCTAATAATTAGTTATCTATGTATATTGCCCTGGTTAACCCATACATAGGAAATTGCAATGCATAGCAATGGAAAAATTGAAAATTACCTTTAACACTAAAAGGTAATATCTTTAATGTTTCATATTTTTCATTTTCAGGTGTTGGCAGTAGTGGTCACAATATTCACTTTGTTTCTTGTTGGGTTCTCTGTTAAGAAGAAGAACATATTTCTCATCTAAGGGTAAAACTGGAATTAAAAATTTTGGTTGTCAAAACTGCTAGATTTCTAATTGTTTAATTATCTATGTATATTGCCCTAGTTAACCCATAAATGGAAAATTGCGATACATAGCAATGAAAAATTGAAAATTACCCTAATTATTTTAATAATCTAGTTTCACATTCGTTTAACCTTTCCTAAAATAAATTTTTCTTCTGAAATAATGAAGTTACCAATGAAAAAGTCAATTAACTTAGCAGATTCCGTTTCAACCTTAAATAAATAATCATTGATAAAATACTTATTTAAACCACTATATATATATATATATATATATTGTCAATAATTTTTACGGTTTTCCTCATATTTTGTTAATGTTTTACTTACATTTTTTCTTTCAAATTTTAAAATAACTATCGTGTATTGCTAGAGTTATAGTAAGAAATAAATATTGGCAAAATCATTTATAAGCTTAATTTAATTTTCTAAATGATATTTGATATAATTATATTAATGTTCTATTATTAAAGGTTTGAACTGAAATTATGAAAGAAATCACATTATTGCCACTTATTATCAAGTACATGATATGACTATAAAAATTTATTTTTCTCATACTTTACAATCTTATTGTATCATCAGTGTTATTTTATTTATTTTAATATTTGAGGATTTTTAGATGCTTGTATCAATTTTTTTATTCAGTTTTTTTTTTTTAATTTTCAGGTGTTGGCACTAGTGGTCATAATATTCACATTGTTTCTTGTTGGGTTTTTTTGTTAAGATGAAGAACATGTTTCCCTAGATCTTTTTTTTTTTCTGGTGGCAATATTTGGCTCAGTTTTGGCTAAAAGCAATTGCCAACGAAAATGCGGACAGATTTGTATCTCATATCAGTTTGGGATCTGAGAGGCATGTTATCTCAGTAAATGACATGAGGTTCAATGCCTTAAGAATTTGGTTTCCGGTCAGCTAGTGTCATTCTTGCCGGAGATTAATATAACAATTTTGCAAATCAATCTTCCAAGACAGCAGACACATGGGTCGATTCATATCGAAATGAACATCACTTATATAGGAAGTAGCTCTCCATCCTACGCCTTTGTTAAATATGATGGAAACAAGGTTGGAGACCTATTGAGCTTGACGGGGCACACCTTTTATCATTGGTCTCGTTAATAGCGTTGTTGATTTGGGTTGCTACATGAAGGTCTTATTGACATAACTTGGGGCAAGAGTAATTGGTTATGTCTCAACTTATGCACCATAAGACAGTGTATGAAAGAGGTTGAAATGGTTATAAATGTTGTATAAAGAAGGCACATGAAGTGATCGGACACGTGACTGGTCTCAGTCTAGAAAGCTATTACGAAAACACAACAATAGGAGGGTGCACAGTAGCATTTTTAACTGACAAAAGTTGCATTGACAGAATGCCTGAAATTTTTAGACAGTTTAGGGCATGAGGTAATCATTGATAGAATGATTACTTGAACCAATAATCATTTTTTTCATTTTTAAATATTTTTTTTTACATTTTGCTTATGTTTTATTTATGTTTATCATTAACATGTGCTGAAGTTTGAAAGTCGATGATTTGTTTTTGTCATTTTGCTTGTTTTTTATTTTATCTACTAGCAAAGTTGTATTTGTTTATACAAAATTAAATGTTACTCCCTCCATCCCAATATATTAGATTTTTAAGTTAAAAGCACACTTATTATTATTTTTTTGAAATTTTTTATTTATTATTTGATTTAAATAATTCAACAAATCACAACTGCAAAATATAAATGGTCACAAAATATTAAATACATTTAAAATTTGCATGAAAACTTACAAAACATCTTATAAAATAAAAAAAATAAAAATATTAAAAATCTGATAAACTAGGACGGAGGGAATATCATGTAAACAAGGCATTATAGTCATAACTTAAATTTCATAATAAACTTATTATTTTTGGTTAATTAATGTCATAAAAGCCACATAGAGATATTACTTAGATTCATTATTACTTAGAAGTTAGAACCCAACAATAACTTGCTTTACGTTGCCAAATTTTAATGTTTTGACTGCAAGATGAATATAACAAACAAGATTTATATGTTCTTCGTTACATAAACCATTAATTAGTGATGAATTCAAATGAGAGTGTGATCGGGTTTAAAAAAATATATGTATATAACAAGAGAGTTAGGAAAACAAGAAAAAGCTTTGACTAAAAATTCAAAAGCATTTATATCTTTTAACAAAAAAAATAAAAATTCAAATGCATTTATATTATAAAAAAAAGTTTCAAACACTATAAGAAAACATGCCAGTAACGACGAAAATTTACGTTGAAATATAAGCGTCGTAAATTAGAAAGGCTATTACGACTAATTTATGACTCAAAAGACAATCGTCGTAAACGTACGACGAATATTTTTATCGTAAATTGGAGTTCTATTTACAACGATTTAGCAGCGCGTTTACGATAAATTTGAGGTTCGTCGTAAACTAGTCGCAATTAACGACTCTCTTACGATGAAGTATAGATTCGTCGTACAGTAGTCGCAATATAACGACTCATTTACGACGTAGTGTATTAACGATCTAATAACAACGAAAATTGAATTGTTAGGTGAACACATTTATTTAATGTTCACCAGAGATTTTACGATGGAGTATCTTCGTCGTAAACACGTCGTTAATATGATGTTAAAGCGTTACAATATTCAGTCGTTGTAAGTTCGTTGTTTCGATTCTACCTAACTAGTTTGAAAATTTCTTAGAAATACCATATTCTGCCACATAATGAATTTGACCTAATTATGGATGACGAAAGATCTTATGAGAGACATGTACGGATGGTTAATTGTGTTGTTGAGCCAGAAGATCTTTATTTCATCGATGTCCCTTGGAAAACTACGATTGAATACCTAACACAAAAAAAGTAAAGTGAAATGTCATTATTAGTATACAATTATTATTTTAAGATTGCTTAATTGACAATTAAATATATTTTACTTTTATATTTTGAATATAGGTGGACATACACGTGGGTGAACACTAGTAAAAGAGTTACATCAGATAAAACCACAATGGCATCACGTACCTTTTGTGGTAGCAGTGATTCATAAAATGGTTCATAATGGATTGGAGGATGCGATGGTCATAATGAAGGTAAAATGTATATATAAATTTTAACAAAAGATGTTCTTAACTAATTAGATATTTTGTAATCGATAACTTTATTTTTTAATTCTTGTAGGATCCGACCGGTACTGTACAAGTGAGCATTCATAGGTCTGCCATATCTGATAACAAATATGGGCCGCACATAAAGGAGGGTTCATTGTTGCTTCTAAAGAAGGTTGTAGTTGTTAAGTTTGAACGGACGACAACATAACTTAACATTGCTCTTAAGAACATACCAATGTAAGTTACAATTTTATTGTAAAAGGTAGTGTATTAAGTAGTATCATTACCGATAGTAAGATATATAACACATAAACTTGTTAATTTGGCAAGTTATATCTAAAGAAAATATGGCTACAACGTTCATACAAGAAAGTGGTCCCAGTGATGTTAATCGAAATCCAAACAATTGGTTATACCCCGAAGATGACAAAGGGTCGGATAATGATGAAGAAATTGAGTAGTACATTATATCATCAATAAAAAGAAACTAAAATTAATAACTATGTGTTTATGTTTAATATGCTTGCAGTTTATTTGTATGACATTTTTAAGCTATCATGTACTATAGATGATACTGTTTAAGTAGATGTTTATGTTAAACTATCATATAATATTAATAATTATGTATGTTTAATATCATTGCATCATCACTGGCACACGAAAAACATATTTTAGGAACTTCCATATTGGAAAAATCTTCTGCTGCGACACAATCTGGATGTGATGCATATCGAGAAAAACTTTTTCGATAACATCATGCATACAATATTAAATGTGGCAGGAAAGACAAAAGATACCAAGAACTCAAGATTGGACTTACCTGCTATTTGTTCAAGAAGTGAGTTGCACATTACAAGCAACGGGCAAATACCAGTTCTTATCTTTAGGTTGGCGTCAAATGCAAAAGCTGCATTGTTTAAATGGGTGAAAAAAGACGTGAAGTTTTCCGATAGGTATGTTTTCAACTTCTCTAAATGTGTTGAAGACGAGCAAAAGTTTTCAGGGATGAAGAGTCATGATTGTCATGTGTTTATGCAAAGACTACTTCCATTCGCACTTACTGGGCTACTTCTACAAAATGTAAATGAAGCACTTGTAGGTATATATATACATGCAGTACATATATATATATATACTAAGATAAGTTATTTATAATACACATCTATTTATTTTTCTTTTGTTCTTACAGGTATTAGAGCTTTTTTTCGAGATCTTAGTACACAAACGTTGACCGAAGAAGACATTCAACAATTTGATGTCAATATTCTAATTTTACTGTGCAACTTAGAGAAGATCTTTCCTCCATCATTTTTTGATGTTATGGAACATCTTCCAATCCACCTTCCTCATGAAGCATCACTAGGTGGGGTCTGTTCATTTTTTATGGATGTATCCATTTGAGCACTTCATGAAACATTTGAAAGGAAAAGCCAAAAATTTGGCAAAAGTAGAAGGCTCAATTATGGCGGAGAGTTTAACTGCAGAAACATCTAACTTTTCATCGTACTATTTTACACCAAAAGTTCGTACACGGAAAAGAAAACCCTGACAATATGACGATGGTGGTGTGGCACCAACATATGCAGTAGCCGGTGTTCCAGACATTTTTTGTAAATTTGTCGACTTGCTGGGATGCTAAAAAAAGTTTAGTGGTCAAGTACCGATGATCGTCATAGCGCACACACATATATGCTCCTAAATTGTGAGGAAATGCGTTCATTTGAAAGGTAATTAATATATATTCTTTAACTAAATATTTATTTATTTCAATAATATATATACAAATATCTTATGTTATATATATATATATATATATATATATCAGCTTATTTATGACGCAAGTACAAGAAGCCATCGAGGGAATATCAAATGATGAAATTAACAAGTGCAAAGATTAACACTTTGTGATGTGGTTAAAAGCTCAAGTACGTTTATTTATAAATCAACAGTTTATAAATTATGTATGTTATAATTATTTGACATTTAATTAATGATGTATACTTTTTATATAATTTTTTAGGTTGTATATGACGATCTATTTTATCCACCATGATTTTATGACTTACTTCAAGGTCCAAGCTCAAGGATAACCACTGCTCTCATGCATTTCATGCGAGGATATGCATTTCATACTTACGAGTATGATAAAAGGCGAGCAACTGGCAACTATGGAGTATGTGTCAAAGGGGAATCAGACTTTTATGGGATCTTGAAAGAAATAATTGAAGTGGAATTTACTGGATTACTGAAGATGAAATATGTTTTGTTTAAGTGTGATTGGTTCGATCCTAAAAGAGGTACATGTATTCGTTACAACAAATTTGGAGTTGTTGATGTAAACGCCGGACGACGATACAACAAGTTTGAGCCTTTCATCTTAGCATCTCAAGCGGAACAAGTTAGCTTCATTCCATATCCACGAATTAAAACGTCTGGAATCACTTGGTTATCAACTGTTATAGTGGCCAAGAGGTCGAATTATAGGAGATGAAGCACCACCATTGCAACAAGATTCTGCTTGTATTGATATACCAATAGTATCGGATCAGTCAACAGATAACTTTCTACTAATTGATCCAGAAAAAGCTGAATTTGAAGATCTCCCATATGATACAGAGAGTGGCAACAAAAATAACGAGTTTCAAGAAAGTGAGGATCAAAGCGACGTTTCTAATGAAGCATCCGATAATGAATCAGTATAAATATATATCAATTCGTGTGTCTTTTTTGTAATAAACTTTTAAGTTATTTATGTGTTTAACTTATTATTATATTATAAAATAATATCATTTATAAGCTTTATGAATTTAAATTATTTAATAATTAGAGATTAATTATAAGTAAAACAAATAATTATACTAAGGATCATAAAAAAAATATAAATAACTTTGAGACGGCTTTACGATGATTTCTCGTAAAGCCGTTAGATATCGTCGTAAATTTGTCGTATACTAAACAAAGAGTTTACGACTATTCGATGTTAATTAGATGTTATTTACGAATCGTCGTAACTCCGTTGTTAATTTAACAACGGATTTACGATGATTCGTAGTGACATCGATGTAAATCCGTTGTTTAAAATTCAAATAGTTTGAAAATAATGAGGAAAATGTATCTTTGAATCCTATAGTTGATAGATTTTGCTTAAGAGAATAATTACCTAAACTTAAATAAGCAATAAATTATTTCAATGATAATTCGTTAAGTTATATAACATATATAAGGACGACAACACAAGTTATTTATGAAAGGTAAAAAATGAATTATATTTCTCAACCTTCATCATTAATCTTGTAATCTAATATCTATTATGCTTAAAATAGTTTAGGCTATAAGGGTTTTAGAGTTTAAGTGTTTAAAACTCTAAATCTTAGAACGTTACAACGATCTTACGACAAATAGTCATTAATCCGTTGTAAGTTACAACGCATTAACGACGATTTAAGGTTATGACTTATTTACGATGGATTTGGGTGTTATGACTCATTTACGATGATTTATGGTTAAAACGGTGTAGAGCATGCCACGTGTGGACTATGCGTGCATACAACGTTCTTGTGTTACGACACAGTTACGACGCCGTGTCGTAAACCGTAACAACTGGTTTACGACGATTCATCGTAAGTTCGTTGCAAACTTACAATGACTTTACGACGATCACAAAATCTATATATACGAGGGACGCCACCCCTTCCGTGTCGTTCATTCCACTCAACTCTCTCTCTCTCTACATTTCTCTGCCTTCTCTCTACTTTGTGCGCGAGTTTGAGATTCCAATCCTTTTTTTCATAAAAGGTATATTTTTTAACTTAATCTTTTATTTTAAAATTATTTTTGTTGTTAGGATTTGATTTTAGAACTAAGTTTGGAATTATTAAAATTGCTAGGATGATGTATTTAATTTTAGAATTCAAAAATTTGTTGGTATTACAATTTTTAGGATGATGTATTAAATTAATTTTGGAATGATTAAATCTGTTAGTATTAATTTTTTTAAATTTGTTTTGAATGTTAATTAATGCAGATGGTTAGAAAATCATGTCAGCATTACGGTGATCTTTTTCTACAAGGAGATCCTACTGGACAAGGATCGAGTTCTGAGAGACCGTCGTCTTCTTCTGCGGCCGATACGGTTCTTGAGAGGAGATCGTCTTTTCCTGCAGCCGATACAGCAGAAGCTCCACCACCACCACCACCTGAAGCCTCACATTAATTTTGGAATGATTAAATTTGTTAGTATTAATTTTTTTTAATTTGTTTTGAATGTTCATTAATGCAGATGGTTAGAAAATCACGTCAGCACTACAGTGATCTTTTTCTACGAGGAGATCCTACTAGACAGGGATCGAGTTCTGAAGGCTGTCGTCTTCTTCTGCGGCTGATACGGTTCCTGAGAGGAGATCGTCTTTTTCTGTGGCCTATACAGCAGAAGCTCCACCACCACCACCACCATCGGAAGCCTCACCGGTTGCACCTGCAGGAGCACTTCATCCGGACCTATTAGTACCGCCAGATGCTATGTATGCTCATTTTACAGTGGAAGATCTCCTCGTACAGCCCAGACGAGAAGGATTGAACCAGTTGGATCCCAACCGACCTCTGGAAACTTTCTGGTATGTAATTATTCTACTTTTTTATTGTAAACATATATACTACATATATTTTTAAAATAATTTATTTATTTTAAAATTTTTTTAAAAGGTTTGGTGTGGATAATAAAGTAGGAGGTAGCGTTTCGGAGACCATCAAGGGTTATTTCTCTGAACCTCATCCAAATTGGTCCCAAACACCGGATCACATCAAGAAGACGTGATTTAAATGTTTTGCGGTATATGGTTTTTAAAAAAAAAATTTAATATTTTAATTTGTGTTTTATATTTAATATATTATTAATTAATTTATTATTTAGTAAATGAGGCGACTTGCCAACACCATCTCTGATTGGAAGGAAGTTTGGCTCTTCAAAGGGAACGATGCCAAACCCATTTTTCTCACTCAAGTCGTGTGGGATGGTTTTATTCGCTTTTGGCGTGATCCGAATTCGGTCAGAGCTTTCGCCAAGTGTTCGAGCTCTCGACGTACAGTTGGTGAAGATGAATATTTGCCTACGCCTCATACAGCCGGACATATACCTTTTGCGGGTGTCCGTTTGAAGCTGGTAAGTGTATTTATTTAGTTTATCAAATATTTAATTATAATATCTTAACTATTATTTTATGTATTTTTTAGGCTGAAGAACAAGGGGGAGAACTTTCGTCTCTTTCATCGTTGTTCGAGCGGACCCACAAAAAGAAGAGTGGGGTTTTTGTAGATGCCAGATCTCAGCGAATCTACGATGAGACCACAGCTAGGATTGAAGAGCGTCAGACACAGTTTTCTCAGCAAAGCGAAGATGGTACTCCTATGGCATTGAGTACATTGGATCAAGACAAGATCTTTGAATCAGTATTTAATATATTATTTTTTTCTTTCCATTTACTTAATAATTTGATTTATGATATTAATATTTTTTATTTTTATTTTTAGGTTGCTCCGAAGAAAAAAAGACGGATTTTGGGCATCGGATCGGTTCACGATGTACCGATTGCCACATCTTCTCATAAGCGCAACCCGAATGATGATCCCGTACATCTCTGAGCTGAGATTGCATCTTTAAAAGATCTCCAACAACAAATAACCCGCAAGCTTCAAGGAATGGATAGTTTATTTGACATTTTGGCGGAAGGCAATCCGGAAATGTAACGAGCATTGGAAGCAAAACGTGCAGCGGATCGAGCAGAGGATTTGGGGCAATCATCGGGCCAACCTCATGACCAATCTGAGTTGGATCGGAGAGCCGCAGAAGCCGCTGATGTGGATTTGTTTGCGGATATCGATTTGAACACTGATTAGATTTTTATTTTATGTTTTTTGTATAAACTTTTATATTATGTTTTATGTATAATTTATTTTTTTAATTTTTTTTAATTTCAAAATTTTATATATAATTTTAATTTACTAATTAATATATAAATTAAATAATTTTAATTTTAATTTAATAATTAATATAAAAATTAAATTATTTTAATTTTATTTATAAATTAAATAACTTACGACTAATTAACGACGACCATATTCAACGGTCGTCGTGAATTAGTTGTAAAATATAACGAAAATTTTACGACGACGTAAACCTTTACGACGCATATATGACGCCTTGTATTACGTCGATTTTACGACGAATGTTGTTCCTTATTCATAATAAGACGAGTTTACGATGATTTGTCTATTACGACTAACCGATTACGACGATTTCGTATTCATCATAAAATCGATGTAAGACATCGTTTAGGACGAATTAACAACGATATGGATCGTTGTTAACCTCGTGTATTTTTGTAGTGAAAAGCACATGTACATATCAAATATAGGATAGTATCCGAGTTGAATAAAAGCTTATTGAGATTTTGTGCAAGGTGAAAGTAAAATTAAACCAAAATGGTAGCATAGATTAGAGAGATTTAGAGACTAGCAAAGACTGAGTTTTTCATCACTAAGCATATATGATATATGTATCATAGCTTTTTCATTATACAATAAAATCAAAGCCTAAACTATTTTAATATTTAATGAAAAATAATTACTTTCTAATAAAAGTTGAGATACAATATTTTTTTTACATTTTCCGGATTCATTTTTGTATAACATTCGACCATTGTTTGGGTAAAATTAAAACTACAATTATTTCCATTCATAATTCCATTTAAATTCTACGAAGTTCCATTTGAACACACATGCTTTCAATCCTACTTAAATGTGTTACGAAGTTCCATTTAAAAATGTCGAGATAAAAACTTCACAAACTGTACATGAGACTACATCGTCCTTGTCCTAAGCCATATATTAGACAGTTAAATTAGATTGTTTTTATACGAATAAAATACTATAATCACAACTGATTGTTTTTATACGAATAAAATACTATAATCACAACTGAAATAGAACAAACACAAAATTTATATATGTCATTATCTTTTTCTGTAGGGGCCTAGATTATATGTCTCTTTGTTTCTCTCTTTGGAAACAGATGGAAGAAAAAGATCTTAAATCATGGAGAGCCAAATCCTCTCAAATTATTTTCTAATTATTGTCTATTACCATAAATAAATAACAAATATATAACAAGGAAAATACTCCTATTGGATGATAAAATTATAGAATACTCTAATATATCATCCTTAACCCTCGATATAGTAATTGCTTTAAAAATAAGCAAATACATTAATTACGAAACGCGGCATATCTTAACCCTTAAATTACAACTTATGCCATTGCCACTGTATCTTCTTTGATTCTATTTTCTCAGCCCAAAAAGGCAAAATCTCACAGTTACTTCTCCATAGCCAAATCTCTCTCTCTCTCTTTCTTCTCTTTCTCTCTTTAGCTCTGAGTGGATCCAAAAATGGAGCCATGGACAGACGAATTAGCCGACGATTTACAGAGTGTGAGCTTTACATCAGCCGGAACCACCGTGAATCGAAGTACTAGCTCCGGTTCTCGTTCATCTTCCTCCGCCGCAGCTCTTACGCCGGCACCATCAGCTCACGGCTCTTTCTCTTCTTCGAAACTCCCTCCTTCACTTCGATCGTCTCTCTCACTTTCCGATCTCCGATTCCGTCTCCGTCTCGGTTCCGGAGACATCGGTTCTGTTTTCTTAGCCGAATTCAAATCCTCCGTAACCGTCGAAACCGCCGCGAAATTACCTCTCTTAGCGGCGAAAGTTATGGATAAGAAAGAGCTCGCGAGCCGAAGCAAAGAAGGTAGAGCGAAGACGGAGAGAGAGATTCTCGAATCGCTTGACCATCCTTTTCTTCCGACGCTTTACGCCGCCATAGATTCACCGAAATGGCTTTGTTTGTTGACGGAGTTTTGTCCCGGCGGTGACCTTCATGTTCTCCGTCAAAAACAAACTAACAAACGCTTCCATGAATCCGCCGTCAGGTAACAGTTTCCGTTTATCTTTTTTCCCCAGTAATTAATTTTAAATATTCAGTTTTCTATAAAAGAAAATTTTTAAAAATCTTTGGGAGTATTATTATGAAGTGAAAAAAAATTAAAAAGCTGATGAAATCAGGTTAAGTGGGACCCGCCAGCTGGCCATTGTCTCGTAGTTTTAACACTTAAAACACATAACAGAATTTATGGCTTCTGCTTCGTTAATCACTAAATTATTGCCTTTTTAACGGTAATTATACACTAATTATATGATAGGCCCGTTAAGTAAGTTAGTTACATATAATAATGATCTAAGTGAAAATTACAGAAACGAGATTTGGCTTCCTTAGTTTCGTCCGAAATTGTCGGAAAATTCACTAACATTAAATTATATTCTTAATTAATGAAAATCTTTAGATTTGTTATTCAAAAATGTTGTTTATTAATTGGTGTGCTCGATAATGTTTTTTTCTTAGACTAGAAAAGTCTATTTACACTACACAAAAAAGGGGACTAGAAAGTGAAATTTAATTAAAAGTTAAAACCGTAGAGTGACCATTTATAATATATAGTTTTATTTTATTATTTGTAAGCAGATGTAGGCACGATTAACAAAGTTATGTGTATCTTACATCGGTGCGTATCATTAGTTGCAATCTGGTGCGACGCTAAGGAAAGTCAAAATGAGTGGGGTTTGACTTTCATCTCATAACGAATAAGAAAAGAACACGTGTTAGTTTATAGTGGACCCTAGTGATTTCAATTAAATCACGTAGCATGCCATGGAAGGCAAATGAAATATTTTTTTCTAATTTAGCATGTGGCTTCAGTACAAGCACATCCCAGCTATGCAAAATCTTATAACAATATTTACAATACTGCCATTCCCCTTTGAAACCGGTGGTTATTAAAAATTTTAATATTTTAATCTTTTTTTTTGTCAAATAATCTTAACTGTTTTGTCCCACGTTTAAGAGGAATTTTAAAATTTACGTGTTAGTTGTGGCTTAGAATTGAAAAGATGGTATTGCTTTGGTAGTAGTAGATGAAGTTATAATTGTTAGTTGAGTTAGCCCACTTATTACCATTTATGGACCAATTCTTATCACGTGATAATACTAAAAATCCGGATCTTGTTGTTATGATTTATTTGTGTTCTTAAGTTAAGTAATAGTTTACACGTCAAGGTCATAACTCATAACTAGTTTTGAGCATTTTCTTAACTTTTGTGACTTGTATATGTGTGTACGTGTGTGACCATCTAAATTGAGTTCTATTTTTTTTTTTTTAACGTCTGATTGTTATTGATATTAATAACTATTCATCGAATCATTACATAAACTTCTCCTTAACCAAATAGGAGGATAAAAATAAACTTGAGACGTACATAATAGTTGAGACGATACTTTAGCCAACTTATCAGCTATCTTATTGCATTCTCGAAGGACAACCGAGAAACTGATGCTTGAAAATCGATCCGCCCAACTACTTTTAGTGTTAAAGTTAAATGATTGAGAAAAAGGACCAAAACATGTAAGTCTAAAGTTTACATTTGGCTATTTTTCTATCAATTTTTGTAGCGATTCCTTAATTATATATCTTTATTTTAAGGTTGTGTGTCTTACAAAAAAAAAAATTGAGGTCCCATTTTATATTATAGTAACTTGTTATGTGTATATGAACCGAATAAGAAAAAGGCTCTAAGTTTTTTTTTGTGAATTTTGTTTCTTAGTATTCGTATATTTAACTCTGTTTTTGTGTGGAGTCTATTTGTAAATTGTGGACCCATGAAAACAAAAGGATTTGGCTCAGGCTTAAAGAAGAATCTTAGGGTAATGATTTTAAACCAGAAACTCTTATAGACAAAAGAGTTCGTTAAGCCAACCAACCCTTGTAGGTCCATTTTTGTTCCTATTACATAGTGACATCAAACCCAAAACATCATCTTCTTGTCTCCTAAATCCAATAGTTGATGTTTTGTCACAATTCCTAAAAAATGTAAACCAAAGATTCCAAAAAACTTAATTATTCGTATTGTCTTCACTTCCTTGTTTTCTTCTCTCTGTCCCTTGTATCGTTTTTTCCATTCACATTATACTAATGACATATTTTTAAATTAATTTGTAGATTCTATGCATCGGAAGTGATCGTAGCTATTGAATATCTACACATGTTGGGTATTGTTTACCGTGACTTGAAGCCTGAGAATGTGTTGGTTCGATCAGATGGTCACATCATGTTAACCGATTTTGATCTTTCCTTAAAATGTGATGAATCAACTTCCACACCACAGATTTTACTGAACCGGAACCAAACTCTTAACGGTTCGTCTGACCAGAACGAGAACCAAGGCATGGACCATCATCAGACTACATCGTCTTCTTGTATGATTCCCAACTGTATTGTCCCTGCTGTCTCCTGTTTCCACCCGAGAATCCGAAGGCGTAAGAAGAAGACCGATCACCGTAACAATGGTCCTGAGCTTGTGGCTGAGCCTGTAGACGTTCGGTCCATGTCCTTTGTTGGGACGCATGAGTACTTAGCTCCTGAGATTGTTTCAGGTATTCATCAAATCTACTTCATTATCATCTCTATTTTTTTGCTTAGTTTAGATCCATATCAAATTATCCGCTAAATATGCATGTCGAAAAAGCCTTAAATTTCAAAACCAAAATCTCCAAAAAATATGTATACCCAAAAATATATTCTTTGGTTTGGTTTGATAAGATTTGGATTTGGTTTTTAAGAAAATAAACATTTCATTTGAAAGATGATCAAATTCTTTTTTGGTTTTAATCGTTTTATTTATTTCTTGACAAGTCAGTTTAGGTTATGGTTAACTCGGAGAGAGAGAAAAATGAAACCAAAGCGGTTTATTTCACCCTGTGTCGTTTTATTCGGTTTGTCGCTTAAGCCGCATTTGACAATAGTAACACCAAATCACCAATCGAGTTTTATAAAAAAGCCCTCAGAAAAGTTTATATATTTCTCGAATACAAAAGAAATGTAATTTACACTTTCGTAAAATTTAATTGTTAACGTAAAATGTGGATGGCAGGAGAAGGCCACGGTAGTGCGGTGGACTGGTGGACATTAGGAATATTCATGTTCGAACTCTTCTACGGAACGACACCATTCAAAGGGATGGACCACGAGCTAACCCTTGCCAACATTGTGGCTCGAGCCCTCGAATTCCCGAAAGAGCCAACGATTCCAAGCGCGGTCAAGGATCTGATCTCTCAGCTACTAGCTAAGGACCCAAGCCGACGGTTGGGATCATCTCTAGGTGCAACGGCCGTGAAACGTCACCCGTTTTTCCAAGGAGTGAATTGGGCATTGCTCATGTGTACTCGTCCTCCTTTTCTACCTCCGCCTTTTCGGAAAGAGCTTTTGTCCGATGATATTTGTCCTGAAACCCATGTCGACTATTATTAATATTTAATATCTTAATTAGCACTACGTAATTAATTAATTTCTTCAGATAAAAGTATTCCTTAGAAACAAACTCAAGTTAGATGTATTTTTGGATTGTCAACCAAAAAAATGTTTAGATATTTCTCTTAATTTTAATAATTTAGACACATAAACAAAAGAAGCCAACACATGCAACATGATGGTTTGTACTAATATCGTGTTGTTATCAACTTATCGGAATAATGTGTTGTTTGACCCCCCCCCCCCCACCCCCCCCAAAAAAAAAACACAGTAGATATCAAACAAAAAGAAACCTTTTACGTTTTCCAGAAGCTGTAATTAGAAGAGAAAAGCTGATCAGCTGATCATGTTATACTGAAGTCAATTACAAAAGCCCTAAAAAATCATCTAAAAACTGAAACCCAAAGTAACCCACTTCAAAAACTTAAGTTGAACGCCGCAGAAAAATAAAACATTTAGGGGAGGGGGAGAGGTGTATTCGATGAAGAATGTGGAATGATTTGAGTTTTTAACAAGTTTTAAAATAATTTTGTTGGATTTTGGTGAATTATAAATTTTGTTATTAATTTTTTTGAAATTTTATCTAAAATTATAAAATTTTGATATTTGTATTTTTAACTTTCAGCTGAAACTTTCAAATCCAACTGATAATTTCAAATTCAAATTTTAAAATATTTTTAGTATAGTAGATTTAATTATATGTTTTAAATTCATTAATTCAATAACATTCAATTTTAAAAGACCCTATAAAAGCATCTAAATATGTACTTTCAATCTATAAAAGATCACTCAATCGTCCAAGTGCTGAGGGGCACAGTGCCAGGATAAAAGAAAAAGGGTGGATCGACGTCCAATCTCTGAGGTGGAGAAGATACTAGTTACTGATTTAGGAGCTATTTTAAAATTCATACTTTAGTAACACATTTTTCTATTATTATTTGAACAATGTTATAAACAAAATAACCTTATATTTATGTAGGATATTACAACAAATACCATTGAAATTTTTTTTTTAATTTTTTTCAAATCATATTAATGATCATAATAATTATATATTTAGTTAGTCAATTCCCTAATAAATAGCACAAAATCAATATATAGATATTTCAAATTCTAATTCTTAATATATTAAATTTAAATCTGTTTATTTATATTTAGTATCTTTTAAATAAACATGAATTTTTTAATTAGAGTATTTAAAAAATATTGTATTAAATATTTTTAAATAAGGTTATTAAGAATACAATAATACACAAAATTAATATAACAAAATAAAAAATTAGTAAAAAATATTGTAAATTATTACTTTTCACATAAAATTAAACTCAGTTTTTTCACTTATTAATTATGGACAAAAATTAAAATTAAATTGATTACCATCTAACTTAAATAATCTGGATTTTCAAATATTTTTATTTTTATAATGGGTGAGGACGGGTCATGACGGATCATAGCAGAGAAAGACGGATCATGACGGACCTCATATCGAATCTCTAATCATTGATAATAATTTATATATTTGAGTAAATCAAACAGTTATAGATTTTTGAATAATGTAAAAATATATGCATAACACCAATTAATTTGCAACGAAATTATATTACAATCTAACTTATTAATTAAATATATAAGATCGCACGTAATTATATATTAGTAATTTTAATTAACACAACACAAGGCATATATAATAATAATAAATAAGATATAAAAACATAAAATAAATTTAATTTAAAACACTAATAATAATTCATATCAATATAAAATAATAAAGTTTGAAGTATATATATATATATATATTAATAATACTAAATAACATTAATTATATGCTTACCAAAAACAATTTTTATTATAAAAAGAATCTATAAATTTATAAAGTATATGTTTCTCCGCGCTGTACAGCGCGGATTACTATCTTATGATTTATTATTTTAACTCAAATATCTCCAAATATTAAGTTTTACATATCTTCAGAGCATGTGCAATAAGGAGAACCCCTCTTGATTTCTCAAGTATATTATTTTAATAACTTTCATATAATTTAATTGTTTATTTAAAATTTAAATTGTAAAGAAAATAAAAAACCACTCATGTTGAAGCATGTGTCAAATACGTCTCTACAAAAGTTTTCAAAATCTCTTATTTGAGACACTCATTTTATTTTCTTTCTTATTTTTAAATATTTTTCTATTTTTTATTAGTAAAAGATTCAATGAGAGACTCTCATTAAACATGCTCTTAGATTTAACATTGAATTTCAACCATTTATTGTTTACCGATATTTTGTACAAATATAAACGAGTTCGACACATATATGCATCATATCTTTTCTTCAAAAGTTTTATTTATGTCTTTATAATATTACTTACTGCTATTTGATTTTGGACAAGCAGTTGTAGGGTGTATTGAGTGATTTGTGATGATTCGAGTTTAATTGATATTTGAAAAAATTTGATTAAATTTTCGTGAATTAAGAATTTTGTTATTAAATTCTCTCATTTCTCACTTAAAACTATGAAATTTTGATTTTGATATTTTTAACTAAGAAATCTTTTGAAATTCCACATAAAACTTTTAAATCTAATTATTAAAATTTTTTTAACAACAGTAAATTTAATTATATATTTTAATAACATAAGATTTATCATTTCAAAGTTTTTTAACAAAAAAAGATATATTATTTTAACTCAAATACCACTAAATACTTAATTCAACACACCTCCCTTTAAGACTATCTCGAATTGATTTTGACAGATAAATGAAGTCACTGAATGAATGAAAGACCCACGTGTCTCATTCATGACATATATGTAAATCCACGTGCATTGCTTTATTGTAATTGTACTTTTGGCTTTTCCTAAAACTTTACTATCCAATCATTGATTTCACACTAATTCGACAGTCATGGGTTCTCTCGAGTTGTAGTCGCTGCGGTTTCGGTGTAGCGCAAAAAGATACAAATAAAAAATTGTTGTAAAAAACTATTAAATAATAAAATAAAGAGAAAAATATATGTCTTATATATATATATATATATAAGATATTTTCTTGTATAAATAAAATAAAGAAATTAGAAAAATATAAAAGTGAATGACGTAGAAATATTTCTACTTGTATTATTGATATTGTATTGTATTATAAATGACTAAGAGCACCTATTTATACAAATAATACAATTGATGATCAAGTCACTAGTGTCGGGTGTTGGTTTGAGGATAATTAATATTATAACATTCTCTTTTAATCATTCTTCACTAATAATGTATTACGTACTGTCTCGTTAAAAATTTTATTATGAAAAAATTCAATGGAATAAAACTCATAATAAGAAAAAAATATTACAGTGACGTAATCTCCCCTAAAATGATGGATAAATCTTCTTCTTCATAAATCATGTAAATGATGCATCCCGATGCTTTGAACATATTTTCTGAACGCGGTAGTCAGAAGTGCATTCGTAAATAGATCAGCTGCATTGTCGGTTGAGCGGATATATTGAATAACCAAAGTTTGGAAACACCAAGAGATTGCAGTATCTCCAACTATGAAAACATATCCTGTTTGCGATTGAGCTTTATGTGGATCTGATAGATAGTCTGCATCTGCAAAACCAGCTAAAACAAAAATGGAGTTTCTAGAGTAAAACAATCCCACGTCAATTGTTCCCTGAAGATAACGAAAAATATGTTTTATTCCATTCCAATATTTGCGCGTGGGAGATGAACTATACCTTGCAAGTAAATTTTTAGCAAACGCTATATCTGGTCGGGTATAATTTGCAAGATACATAATCCACCAATAGCACTCATATAAGGTACTCCAGGACCTAATACTTTTTCGTTATCCTCACAAGGTCGAAATGGATCTTTATCAACATTAAGTAACCTATTGACCATTGGATTACTCAAAAGAGTCGTTTTATCCATATCAAAGCGTTTTAAGATCTTTTTCGTATAATTTGATAGATGTATAAAAATTCCATCTCGATGATGCTCGATCTGGAGTCCAAGATGAAATTTTGTCTGTCCAAGATCTTTCATTTTGAACTCTTCTTTCATATGAGTTCTCGCATCACCAATCTCTTTTTGAGTTCCAATTATGTTCAAATCATCCACATATATATCGATGATCACAAATCCAAATAAAGATTTATTAATAAATACACAAGGGCATATCGTATTGTTGGTATATTCTTTACTCAATAAATATTCACTTAAGCGATTATACCACATGTGTCCTGATTGCTTTAATCCGTAAAGTGATCGCTATAATTTGACTGAACATATTTTTTTAGCTTTTGAGCTTAATACTTAAGGCATTTTCAATCCTTCTGAGATTTTCACATATATCTCATTATCAAGTGATCCATATAGATACCCAGTCACAACATCCATTAAATGTATTTCTAGATTTTTGGATACCGCTAAGCTCATCAAAAATTTAAAAGTAATTGCATCCATAACCGGAGAATATGTTTTTTCATAATCAATTCCCGACCTTTGAGAAAATCCTTGAGCAACAAGTCGGGTTTTGTATCTTGTTATCTCATTTTTCTCATTTATTTTTCGAACAAAAACCCATTTATATACGACGGGTTTTACATGTTTGGACGTTGTGACGATATGTCCAAAAATATTTCTTTTATTGAGGGAGTTCAACTCAGTTTTCATGGTCATTTTCTATTTTTCCCAATAAGATCTTTTCTGGCATTCTAATATGGACCTTGGATCTGGATCATTACTTTCATAATCAATTTCCTTGGATACAGAGAATGAGAAAATTCCATCATCATCTTCTATCTCATTTCTAGCCCATACTTTTCCATTTTAGGCATAGTTGATGGAAATCTCATATTTTTCTAAATCAGTTTCATCTTCGGGTCTTTTATTTTCGTCTTAGGACTTTTTGTTGTATTTAGTTCTTCTGAAACAGCCTCATTCATTTTTTCCAATTTTTTTTTTTGCGGAGATTTTTATCCTTTGATCCCACTGACCTCTCCCTTTTCAATTAAAATTTGGGTTCATTTACTATTTTTTTTATCAGTTTGTTCTTCTGAAACATTAATTGTTGATAGAACATTTGCAGCGGATATATATGATTTTGTCCTTTGATCCCACTGGCCTCCCCCTTTTCAATTGAAATGTGGGTTCATTTACTATTTTCCATCATTTTGTTATTCTGGAACATTAATTCTTGATAGAACATTTACAGCGGATATATATAATTTTGTCACTTTTTTGTGTCAGTGAACGCATCTGGTAATTGATTTGCCATAATCTGTAAATGTATAACTTTTTAAACTTCCAGTTCACGTTGTTTCATAGGAGGATCAAGGTAAAATAACGACGATGTGCACCATGTAATATCTTTTGGAACTTCCTTAATTCCTTCCCCTAATGCTGGAAATTCATCTTCATTAAAATGACAATTGGAAAAACGTGCCATAAACACATCAACAGTTTGTGGTTCAAGATAAAAAATTATACTTGATGATGTTTATCTGATATATATTTCCAATATCCTTTGTGGTCTCTTTTTTGTTCTTTGTGACGGAGATATAGGGACATAAACCGCACACCAAAAAACTCGGAGATGGGATATATCTGCCTCCTGGCTAGATGCTAATTATTTTGGAGAGTACTTATGATATGCACTTGGCCATATTTGAAATAGTGCAGCAGCATATAAAATTGCATGATCCCATACTGAAATTAGGAGTTTTGTTCTCAATATTAATGGTATAGTAATAAGTTGTAACCGTTTAATCAAAAAAAAGATTCGGCTAAGCCATTTTGTATATGTACATGCGGAACCAGATGTTTAACTTCAATTTCTAATGACATACAATAGTCATTGAAGGTTTGTGATATGAATTCACCAGCGTTATCAAGCCTCACTTTCTTTATTATGTAATCAGAGAATTGTGCTCTCAATTTAATTATCTGGGCAATAAATCTTGCGAAAGCCGTATTTCGTGTAGTCAACAGACATACATGTGACCATCTGCTGGATGCGTCAATCAATAACATAAAATATCGAAATAGCCCACATTGTGGGTGAATAGTTCCACATATATCACCATATATTCTCTCTAAGAATACTAGAGATTTATTCCCTATTTTAGCTTGTGACAACCAAGTTATTAGATTTCCTTGAGAACAAGCATTACATGAAAATTCTCTTGATTGAAAAATCTTTTGGTTTTTCAACGAATGGCCATTTGAATTTTCTACAATTTTTTTTATCATGACTAAACCAGGATGCCCTAAACGTTCATGCTAGATTTTGAATGTACTTATAAACTTTGGGTTTACTGTAATATATGATTCAGTCGTATTTATTTTTGTGGAATATGTTCTGGAGGATAAAGTTGGTAGCTCTTCTAATATTCATTTTTTGCTCCAAAATAATCGAAGTAAAGCAAAGATATTCAATGCCATTCTTATTCATAGTTTCTATGTGATATCTATTTCTGCGGATATCTCTGACACTTAACAAATTTCTGTAAGATTTAAGAAAAAATAATGCCTTATCTATTCAAATTTTGTTCCCCTTGGCATTGAAAAACTGACTCTTCCGGAGCCCATAATAATTTTTGTATTATCAGATATAGTATTTACGGTTCTAGCAGAATCTTTTATTTTAAGGGAGGAAAAATACTTTTTATCCTTAATTATTATGTGTGTTGTAGCACTGTCTGTCAGACATATGTCTCCATCTCCAATGTCAAAGATTGACATTTTTTGAATTTAAGAATATTCATAAAAGATGCACTAATATAACAAAACAAAAAGTTTATATTACAATAAAACTATCTTACAGTAAGCAAAATAAAATTAAAAAAAAAACATAAATAAAATATTAAGAGTTTTATTTTATTTTCTTCTTCAGGAAGATTAACAAACATCATGCCATAGTCTAATCTTCAGGAAGATCTTAGTCATTTAGTTTCTCGTTTGTGGCTTTAAGATCAAATACAAAATCATCAATATCGAGATAGATATCATCATTTAAGCCATCGAAAGAAAGTTCAGATTCGCCATGGATGAAGTTGGTTTCATTTGCTTTTTCTTTCGCCTTTTGTGATTCTTGATACAGATCGGCCAAATGTTTAGGCGTACGACAGGTACGGGACAAGTGTCCTTTCATACCGTATCTGTAGCAAGCATTCTCATGCTGCTTACGACCAACTTCGTTTCCTTTGAACTTTTTATTATTTCTTTCAGTGTTGAAATCATTAGGACCAAACCTTTTTTCTTGTCCACATCCACGTCAATATCCTTCTCGTCTACGGCCACAATCATAACCTCGACCGCGTTTCCGTCCATAATTATTATTGGATGACACAATATTCGCTTATGGGAATGAAGTTGATCCATTATGACGAGTTTGATGGTTTAACATCACAAGTTCATTATATTGTTCAATTACCAATAGAACTTGCATCAACTCTGAATACTTCTGGTATCCATTTGCTCGGTATTGTTGCTGTAGGATTATATTTCCAAGATAAAAAGTTTGGAGAGTTTTCTCGATCATATCATAATCACTTATCTTCTCTCCACATAGAATTATCCTGGAAGTAATTCCAAATAAAGCGGAATTATATTCACTAACACTTTTGTAATCTTGAAACCAGATATTTAACCACTCATGTTTTTTTAATAAAATATTTTTTTTTTTTTTTTTTTTTTTTTTTTTTTTTTTTGAAAAAATTTGGGGGATTTTCTTTTGTCATATATTCATCTTTTAAACCATCATGGATATGATAGAATCAGCATATTTCTTCTAGAGTTGGTTTATTTATTGATTTATTGATGGTATCAAAAAATAAAACTTAACTTAAATTTAAATTGAACATATAACTTAAATTTAAAGCGATACGATAAAATTAAATAAAATTATAAAAATTTATAAATTTAAACAAATTTAATATTAAAACAATAAATGGGATGATAAAATTTAAAATTTGTAAGCATAATAAAAAAAAATTAAAATAACATGAAAAAAAATAATTTAAAGCGTATGATTTGTCTTACGGACAAATTTATTATGTAGTTCTTCGGAACTTTTCTTGTAAATCAACATATAGTTCTTACCGAACTTTTTCAATAAATGTCTTACGGACATTTAATTAAAAAATAAGACAATGATCGTTACCATATTTAATATGGCATCACCATATGATTATGAATAAAAAATAACATCATATTACATTCGAAATAACATATACGTGTTAATACCTTCTTATAATATAAATAAAATATAAATAATTAATCACATTCATATTTTCGATATTGAAAAATGTTGATAACGTGTTGTAAAACTATTAAATAATAAAATAAAGAAAAAAAAATATCTTATGTATATGTATATATATATAGGATCTCTTCTTATATAAATGAAATAAAGAAATTAGAAAGAGTGTAAAAGTGAATGACGTAGAAATATTTCTACTTGTATTATTGATGTTGTATTGTATTACAAATGACTAAGAGCACCTATTTATACAAATAATATATTTGGTGACCAAGTCACTAGTGTCGGTTCTTGATGTCGGTTTGAGGATAATCAATATTATAACAAAAATAAAATATTTTTAGAAATAAAATCCATTTTTACAAAAATTTCTATCTAAAACTCCCCCATTTTTCTTGTTTTTGGGATTTAAAATATCGATCTTTTTAATTCAATAACAAGCAGTATTAAAACGATTCATTGTCAAATCCACAAAATATCTACATTTTCCTTCCATTGTTGAGGTTCACCAGGAACCTGAAGCCATTAATCATGATCCAACACCCTCCTAGGCTCCAGCCTCCACCTAACCGTGTTTTTTTTTAAACTTAGAACTTCGACAATATATATTTTTAAATCAATATATATATAATATAACCAGCATATTGTAGTTAGAAAATAATGATTTATTTGGGTTGAGGAGAAAAAATAATTTAGAAGAGGCTGAGTCATTGCTTTCAAGTCAAAATTTTGTTTAAAAAAGAAAATAGTTTCTGTTTAAACATGTATTATCAAGAGTGAGTTGGTGAAATACCAAAATAATGGAAAACAATTCACTCGATACCAATGAGCTTTCGTTATTTGCAAGAGAAGATAGAGAAATGACAAAGCATAAATTAAATATCTTTGTAATAAAAAGCGGGAAAGTAACCGCGTCATTCACCTATTTTCGTCAACTGAATTTTTCGGTGAATCCTTATGAAAAAACAATATGCCACATCATTTGTATTATTCACATATAACACACACATTTAATGTATATATGTGTATATAAATATATAGCACAATATATTAATATATCTTCTGTATTATTAATATATAACATGATGCATAAATATATATTACTTGTGTTATTTTTAAGTATAACATAATATATAAATATATAACATAATACATAAATATATATCCTGATTTAGGAGGTATCAAAGTATTTATCAAAATATTAATCTATTTTCCAATTTAATTAACAGGGGATCTTGTTTTGATTTATGGTATAAGATATGTAATTGTGATGTTATTTTTAATTATAACCTAATATATGAATATATAACGCAAAAATAAATATGTATCACATTATATGGATATGCAACAAATGTGTTTTTGTAATGTCATGATATATTTAATGAAAAAAACACTTACAAGACCTGGACAAAATATTCGTTAAATTCGTTTTGATTCGCTATCTGTTTCGATTTGATCCAAAAAGTCGAATATCCGTGATATTAAAAAACCAAAACAAATATTAAAAAATAATATTCGTTAAAAACTAAGCAAATCACACATACTATAATTTTAAGAGGCAAATATTCACTTCGCTCTGTTATATTTATATATATAGATAATTACACACACATATATATATTATAATGGTTATATTTATATGTAAATTTGATGAATTTTAGTCACTAAATTAATTATTTAAATATTAAAATTTAAAAAATTAAGAAGAAAAAATATATTTGTATGAAATATTGTTATTTTTAATTAAATTTTAATTTTTTCTATATTTATATTTATTTTAATTATTATTTTAAAATTCTTACAAAATCAATCGAATATTCAACAAATAATACATATTCTAACGAATATTTAGAGACCGAATATCTGATTAAATACGAAGTGAATACAAATTAGAAAACTTTTGATTCAGACGGAGCAAAGCAAATCACAAATACCATCAAATTTTTGAATATTCGCTTCGCGCCCACAGTTTGCTACACAGTTCTATCAAAATAAGGTCATTTACGTTTTTTTGTTATCTTTCTGACAGCTCTTTAAATTACAGAAATGCTACTCACCATCCATTTAATTATTTTGATATCTTTGTTAGGGAATGCAAATACTCTATTATCAAAGGGACCAAAGTAGAAAAAAAAATCGACTATTGGCTGACTGAGAAATAGACTTGATTCAATGTTTGAGAAATAGACTTGATTCAATGTAAACAATGTAGACACCCTTTGTTAAATCAATGAATAGAATCTGGTCTCTTGTCTTTTAGATAATATATGAGATAAACTTTGAAAATAGAGTTTTTCATCGCTCTACTAATTAATTGTGGAATATAACATTTTAAGAAAAGTCAATTAAAGTTTCACAAATAGGATTACGGTTTGTCCGAATCTTCATGGAATTGTCCCACTCCCACGTGATATGTTTGGCAGGGGAGATTAGTGAATTTGGGATATTGTGTATATTCCGTAAATTCATACTAAATCACTCTTATCTCATTCATCTATTAATATATTTTTTTTTTGTTGGTGGATGATGCCCATACACGTGATAATTTAGAACACTATTTTGATAGTTTT
The DNA here is from genome assembly GCA_028015245.1 of Cardamine occulta. NCBI lineage: Eukaryota > Viridiplantae > Streptophyta > Magnoliopsida > Brassicales > Brassicaceae > Cardamine > Cardamine occulta. Next base: position 7,242,456 of record CM051381.1, read on the forward strand.
TAAAATTTTACCAACATTTAAATTAGTCAAAAAGAATATGAAACTTGGTCGGAAGCAAAACAAATCAGAAAATAAAGAGCGAAATAAAATATGCATGAGTTGTTATATCGATATCGGACTCTAAAAGGCGAAAACGTGAAATAGTCATTTGCATGTAGAACATGTATTCATCTCATTTATCCTTTTTGTTTTGCCAAGGAAGATTAATCCGTTGTGCTAATTTTATCCACTTATAGTATACAAAATAAGATAAATATTTAGACGATCAGGATTAAACGAGAACAAGTAGGGATCACTGTTTCCTTAGAGGTACCAGTCTTTAACGGTAAAGGTCAGTTACATGCCCTAAATATTGATAAAAGCTAAGCGGAATAAAGTTTAAGGTTATCAAACTACTCATCAACAAACAATGACACTCTGATATGAGAGAACATATATAGATTAAATGTGGCTTTATCCATTTATTTGTTCATGCTTTTGTGTGTATGTGGTGGTGTATTCAAGTAGCCAAATTATCATACATGTTCTTTTTTTTTCTAACACATGGGTACATTTGTACAAGCAAGAAAAGAAAAGGGAAAAAAAAAAAAAAACTAGTGGAGTTGAATTTGGATCTACGAATAGTTCAAAAATTCTGCAATTATCCAATGAGTTAGGCTCTTAAATTCCTATATGGGCTTAAATCAGACCCAATAGATATTATTTTGTTATTGAATATACTCTTCTCTTTTCTCTCTTCTTTCACTCTCAGTCTCTTTCAGTCGAAGTTTTCATTAAGAGATTCTGAGTTAAGGAAGAGTAGAAATCTATGGAGGAAGAATCGCTAAACTGAAGCGCAAGCATCGGATTAGGAGAGGCTGCAGCAGCGGAGCCTGAAGTGGATGAGAGGGAGCCGATGGTTAGACCTGAACTCATGGCCCGTTCTAAGGTAGTGAATGCCCAAAACGAAACAAAAATAGGAGTCCTATAATATTAAATATATTAAATTATATTTTTATTTTATTTATTTTAATTTATAAAATTTCTAAAAATATTTTACCTATTTTCTATTGTTGAAATACACAAAAAATTTAGCTACGTATAAATATATATATATATATATATATTATTTGATAAGTTACACACTAAATTTTCATTGTTACTTATAAAATTTTGTAACAATATTTCTAATCCAAAGAAAAAAACTCATAAAAGTGGGGCCCACTAAAATCGAGTCCTTAGGCCAATGTTTCATCTATTTCTTTTCTTGCGAGGCGTAACCAGTTCTTGTTCTGTAGATGGCTTTGGATGGGTCTGCGTGTAAGAAATGGGAATCCTCTTTGGTGTTTTTCCATTCGGATCTCAAGTTTTCTTCTTGATCATGCATCTTCTCGATTACATTGACTCTTTGGAGTGGTTGTGATGAGGTGGTTTTTGGGCTCTGTCCTATGAACATATATCTTTGCGTTTCTGCCGCTGTTGTAGCTCTGAAGGCTTGTTTTAATTCCAGTCTCAGGCTTTATGTTTGTGTGGCTTGAGGCAATCTAATGATTGGTTCTTTTCGAGGTTTAAGTATGTGGCTCATCTTCGGCTTCTCCCGATTTCTTGGAAACACCTTGTGATTGTTGTTGGTTTAGAGTTTTCAGCTTTAGAGCTTTGGTTTTCTAGATGTTAGCCCCTTCCATTATATTTTTAACGTTTTTCTCATTTATGTTCCTGTGTTTTGGGCTTATGTCTTCGGGAGTATTTCAAGAACTCGCCAGCTTCGTCTCTAGTAGGATTATGATTCTTGCCAGCTTTGTAATTAGGGCCGGCCCTTGACGTAAGCGAATAAACAACTGCTTAGGGCCCGCCATCATGACAGTGGAATCCACAACTTTTTCCATCATCTTGACCATCGAATTCAATACATGTTCTACCGACGTGCCATGTTCGACGTCACATCTGAAACCACTATGGTCACCACCATGCTTAATGCCACCTCGTTCTGCCATGGCTAAAGCATTTCTCAGAAATTAAAGATGACGGCGTTTGTTGAGGAAAAAGTTACTAAAATCTTTTTGTTATGTTTTGTGAGCTTTTTTCTTTCAAAAATATATTTTATGAATATAATATGGTATTTCTTTATATTGGGCTTAGGGTCCTTGTATTGGTTTGGCCGATCCTGTTTGTAATAATTCTTGTGAAAATTTTTAATAAAATTTGGAGATGACAAAAAAAACAACACCCAAACAATATTTAAGGAATGCAAAAATATACGTACAATATTTAGATTCCAAGAAACTCCATCAATGGTGGAGCCATGACTAGATACAATGATTTTGTAAAACAATTCTATGAAATATAATTATTTATGTTGGTGATAAGAAACATCAATGGAGCTTCCTGTCAAAATAATCAACATTAAGTATGCATTATAATTTATATACAAAGCCTCTTTGTTAATCCTTCCTCCATGGATCTAGAATCTTGATCCACTCTCTACCATACTAATAATGATTTCTTCTTGAAATCATTGCTTTAATTTGTTCACTTTGTACATTACTATAGTTTATATCATAGCCAACTATATTAGATACAGTAAAACCTCTATAAATTAATAACGTTGGGACCGAAATATTTATTAATTTATAAAGAGTATTAATTTATCGATATATTAATAATTATTAATTTATAAAAAATTTTGTCTAATTTTTCAAAATAATTATATTTTAAGTAAAAAGTTAAAGATAATAATTCGTTATTTTTAGTCACATAAGACATTAAGAAACAATTATTGCATATAAAACCCTTCATAATTTTTGGATGCAATTTGAGAAGAAAATACTAACTGTTTTTGATACAGTAACAACAAATTATATATAAACTCCAACAAATGTAAAAATTTATGAATAAACAAATAACACTAGAATCATACTTTACTCAAATATCTTATTTATATGTTATAAAATTTTATGATCATTAATTTATGATATTGATGGGATCATATATTTATATAAAATTTTCAAAAAAAATATTATCTTATTAATTTATCGAATTATGTTAATTATTACACTGATCAAACTCGAAACCAACAAAATTTATTAATTTATGGAGATTATTAATTTATCTAGTATTAATTTATAGAGATTCTCCTGTAGTTTACATTACTAATTTGATTTATAGTCATATCTCCTAAATTAAAAAAAAAAGCATATCTCATAGTTTGAGCCAAAAAAATATCATAACTCGTAATTTTCCTAATCATTTGGCTTCCGAGAAATTTAGTGAATGGTGGAGTATAGCGACAATGACTTAGTCGGTAGCAATATTTTACAAGAAATATCCATCCAAGTCGACAGAGTCAAGTCAACGTTCTATAAAAAATTTCATCTTCCTCTTTGTTTATCCTTCCTCCATCGATCTAAGATCTTCATTCATAAAGCCTCTTCCTCTTTGTTAATCTTTTCCCTTTGAGTTGAAGAAGATAATAGAAATCCATGGAGGGAGAATCGCAGAATGGTGGATCTGCTCCACGTGGCAAACGAAAGCGTCCACTTCACTCCGAGAATTCACTTCCTTCTGCTAAGCGTCCACTCTTTACCCGTATAATGCATTCTTCTTTTTCCCTTGGCTTCTTCACGTTTTTTTAGAAAATTCATATTCCAACAAGATAACAAAGATACTAATTCTTCTTCTTCTTCTTCTTCTTCTTCTTTATCTCTTTTACCATCTCCATCTTCTCTATCTACTTCATCAGTTCTTCGATCTTCTTTGTCTCAAAACTGGACACATCAAGTCTTTCCGAGCTTCCGCGGGGAAGATGTCCAAAGAGACTTTCTCAGTCATATTCAGAAGGAGTTTAAAAGAAAAGGAATCACTCCATTCATTGGTAATGAAATCCAGAGAGGAGAATCCATCGGTCCTGAACTCATTAGCGTAATTAGAGCATCTAAGATCGCGGTTGTCTTGTTCTCGGTGAACTACGCTTCTTCAAAGTGGTGTCTTGATGAGTTGATGGAGATCATGAAGTGTAGCGAAGAGTTGGGACTAACAGTGAAAGTGGATCCATCTGATGTAAAGAAACTCACCGGAGATTTTGGGAGTATTTTTCGAAATAGTTGTGTGGGTAAAATAAGTTAGGTTATTAGGGGATGGAGACTAGCTTTGGCGAAAGTGGCAACAATTTCCGGTTACGATTCTCGCAACTGGTTCGTTTTTTCAATCTCCATAGCTCTTAATCTTTCTTACACAATTTGTTTTTGTGCGTATACATATATAAATAGTATACTTGGGAAGTTTGTTTGTTAGGAAACTATGATTATTAGCAAGATTTCTAGCCGTTACTTATAGGATATGTAAGTATTTATGTTTTCCTTTCTCCTTTCATAATAGGAAGAACCCATGTAAGTATTTCAGAAGAGAAAACAGTAGATTAAATGCTTCTTTATTTTATCAATATATATATATATATATATATATAATAAATGTGTATAAGAAAATTTTACATGAATTTTTCATGGATTGATTAATCCTCCTCCTTCTATAGGTATAATGAAGCGGCCATGATTGAAACCATAGTCATTGATATTTTGAACAAGTTGACTAATTCCATACCATCGAGTGATTTCGATGGCTTAGTTGGGATGGGAGCTCATATGAAAAATATGGAATCAACGTTATGTTTAGATTCAGATGAAGTGAGGATGGTAGAAATTTGGGGTTCTTCTGGGATTGGTAAGACAACCATTGCCAGATTCTTGTCTGAACAGTTCTCTAACAGTTTTGATCTGAGTGCTTTTATGGAGGATATCAAAAGTTATATGTATGCAAGGCCAGTGTCATCTGATGACTACAGTGCAAAGTTGCACTTACACAAACAATTTATGTCCCAGATAACCAACCAGAAGGATATCGAGGTTCCTCATTTAGGAGTTGCACAATACATGTTGCACGACAAGAAAGTGATTGTTCTTGATAACATCGATCGGTCAATAGACCTAGATGCTATTGCAAAAGAAATTCGGTGGTTTGGTCCTGGTAGTCGTATTATTATCACAACGCAAGATAAAAAGCTTTTGAAGGCACATCGCATCAACCATATTTACAAGGTGGATTATCCATCAACATATGAAGCTTGTCAAATCTTTTGTATGTATGCCTTTGATCAAAAGTTCCCTGAAGAGGGTTTCGAGGAGCTTGCATGGGAAGTTACACTTCTTTTAGGTAAACTTCCTTTAGGACTAAGGGTTATGGGATCCTATTTCCGGAATATGTCTAAGAAGGAGTGGAAAGATACTATTCAGAGGTTAAGGATTTGCCGTGATGGAGATATTGAGAGCATTTTAAAGTTCAGTTACGATGCTTTAGAAAACGTAGAGAAAGATTTATTTCTTCATATAGCCTGCTTTTTTATGGTGAATCCATTGAGACACTAGAAGCGATTCTTGCAAAGGAGTTTTTCAATGTGAGGCACATCTTTGACACCTTAGCTGAAAAATCCTTCATATCCACTGACTATAAGATGATAGAGATGCATAATCTGCTAGTACAGTTGGGTAGAGAAATCATTCGTCGTGAGCTTGGACAAGAGTCAGTTCGTGAGCCTGGGAAACGTCTATTTCTCGTTAATGCTAAAGAAATATGTGAAGTACTGTTTGTTGATACATCAGTAAGCTTTCACATTTATCCTTTCATTGCATTGCTCCCTGCAAATTTAATTCATCTGATAACTAATTCTTTCCATCTGACTTCATTTGTTTTTTTTTCAGGATAGTAAAAATGTTATAGGCATATTTGGCAACTTATCTAAGATCGAATACAAGTTAAATGTTAGTGAGAGAGCCTTCAAGAAGATGTCTAATTTTAAATTCTTAAGATTAGGCTGCAAATATGGCCATAGCAATAAATTGTACTCATTGCAAAGTTTGAATTATCTATCTCGAAAACTGAGAGTACTAGAATGGGCACGCTTTCCTATGACATGTTTGCCATCCAATTTAATACGGAATACCTAGTGAAAAATGATATCCATTTCAGCAAACTTCAAAAGCTGTGGGAAAGCAAAAAGGTACGTAATTACTTTGTATTCTCTCCAATTTTAAAGTTTTAGTCTTTCTTTTGTTTGAAATAAGTTTTAGGCTTCAAAAAGAGTCATCTAAACACTCCGTTCTTCTATGTTGCCTTTATTTGTTTGTACAGCCCCTTAGAAACCTCAAATGGATGGATTTTTATAGTTCAGAAAATCTAGAAGAGCTACATGATCTTTCAACTGCTACTAATCTTCAAAAAGTGAATCTTACTAATTGCTCCAGTTTAGTGGAGCTTCCTTCCTCTATTGAGAATGCCATTAATCTCAAAATATTGATTCTCTATGGATGTTCAAGTTTGGTGGAGCTTCCCTCCTCTATCGAGAATGCTACTAATCTCTTGCACTTGAGTATCATATGGTGCTCAAGTTTGGTGGAGCTCCCTCACTTTATTGGAAATGCTATTAATCTCCATGATTTGTATCTTAGTAATTGCACTGGTCTTGTGGAGCTCCCTCATTCTATTGGAAATGCCACTAATCTCATGAACTTGTCTCTCGATATGTGCACTAGTCTGGTGGAGTTGCCCTCCTCTATAGGAAACCTTCAGAAATTGTATTATTTCAGTTTGACAGAATGCTCAAAGCTAGAGGTTCTTCCGATAAACATAAACTTGGAGTCTCTCGAAAAACTTGATCTCACTGATTGCTCTTATTTGAAAAGGTTTCCTGAGATATCCACAAACATCAAGTATCTCGAGCTCATAGGAACTGCAATAAAAGAAGTGCCTTTGTCGATCAAGTCATGGTCTCGGCTTGATTACATGAGTATGTCATATAGTGAAAACCTCAAAAGTTTCCCGCATGCTTTTGGCATCATCACAATACTACACTTGTACGATACAGAAATACAAGAAATTCATCCATGGGTAAGGAGAACCTCTCATCTTATGGAACTTATGCTCAGCAAATGCAAGAAGCTGGTGTCACTGCCACAAATTCCAGATTCCTTTTCATATCTATATGCTAGTAATTGTGAGTCTCTGGAGATACTAGATTGCTTTTTTCACAATCCAAAGATTTATCTCAACTTTACTAACTGCTTGAAACTGAATAAAGAAGTGAGAGAACTCATCATCAAGACTAGTAGTAAATGTGCAGCCTTACCTGGTGGAGAAGTGCCTGCACACTTTACTTACCGAGCTACGGATGGCACTTCCATGAGAGTGAATTTTAATCAAAGGCTTCTTTGTACAACCTAGAGATTTAAGGCTTGCATCAAGCTAGTTGATAAGGGTGTCATTGGGGCTGGTGATAAGAACATAGTGAAGGTATACCATCAGATTATTTACAAACATAATGGCCTCACTCTTTGTGACAAAGCAGCGAATAAGTTTCTACCTGTTCTTTTATCAGAGCATCTGTACATAATAGATGTTAAAACAAAGACAGCTTTCACCGAGATTGATTTTGAGTTTAGTGTGGCATCTGAAAAATGGGGTATAGGAGAAGGGGGGTACTCCAACTCCCTGATAAAGACAAACACTGAAACTGAAGTTGACCGAGAAACATCATGAGAATATGAGTTCAAAGACAAATAAATGAGGTAAGAAATTAGTGATGAGATTTGGTCTTGATTACTTATTGTTTAGTTTATTGTGAGTACCACCCTTCTGGTGTTCTCTGCTTAATTATATGGTTTGAATACGGATTTGTCCTTCTAACCAAAATGATGTTGTGTATTATTAATCTGTTGTAGCTACAAGAAAAAAAAATCGCAAGTGAAGGAGATTGCACTTTGCTATTAGTGTATGAGAGTCCGGTTTTTATTGTAAACTAGGTTAATACCCACATATACACGTGGATTGTTATTAAATGCTTGCAACTGCAACCGCCCGCAAACACTATGTTAATATTTTTCTAAAATATTTATAATTTTTTCAAAACCTCCTCTTACCTATATGATGGTTTGAAATGTTTTTCATACTCTTGTATTTTTATTCATTTGAAAGTAAATTATAATCACAGATTTCACTATAGCTAACTTCTATTATTATTTCTTTTGAGTCCTCCTCAGTCTTTTAATCGTAGCTCCAGTGGCATCCTAAATGATACTATGACACTTGATAACATTTTTAGTACAAGCACCATTAAAATGAGTAAGGGGCTAATTGGTGTTACTGTGACATTTTCAATATGTCCCATTTAAATTTTTGTGAAAGCAAGGCCCAAACCACTTGTTCTAGCCCATTAAGCCCACTAAGGTTAAGAAGAAGAGTCTATAAATACACATTCCCTAAGGCTCCACCTCACTTTTAGCACCACAAAGAAACCCTTGCCACGAGAGAGAAGAGAGAAGAGAGAATAGAGAAAATAGAAGAGAGAATGGAGAAGATCCACCAGCGACAGTCGACCGCTGCCACCGATATCCACCACTGCCGCGGGTCAACCACCACCGCCGCCAAACTCTTCTTCCTTTGCTCCACCAGTTCCATCAAGCTCATGCAAGGAAGAAGAAGATTTGAAAAGAGGATCCACATTAAGGAAAGAATCAGAAGAAAAGGAAAGTCATAAAGAGAGAATCTACATAAAAAGAAAAGAGTCAGTTAAGGTTCCAGGAAAGGAAAAGAAAAGAGAACATGTCTCCTGGGAAGCACTACGCTTGCTCCTCCTCTGAGTAAGAGATGCACACGGAAGCTAGGAACAAAGGACAGCCTTGGATAACCTACCACATCCGTGAGATTGCAAGAAGGAGGTGAGAGCTATGATCCACAGTTTTTCCTTCTATGCTAAGTGCACTGTAGCATGTATGTTTATACTTGGATTGGGGTTGAGTGTGGTTAGGTTGTTAGATACAATGAGGTATCATTAAAGAAGGAACAATAGTAGAAGTATCATTAAAGAAGGAATACTAGTTGTAAGCCATTAAAGAAGTAAAAGTATCATAAGTATCAGGCAGTAGAAAAAGGAAAAGGAGTATTAAGAGGAGTAGTTGCATGCTTTATTGATTAGTAGTCAATTGTAGATCTGGTTTGATATCATTGTTCATGAGTTGTTGATATATTTGGTGTTGTTAATGATTGATTGATATGCATATGTTCTTGAGATTAATGAGAATGTGATGATAGGTTATTAGATCTATGTGCTTTGTATGATACTTGGAGGTTAGATATATTTTCCATAATATTAGGATGTTAGGAGTTCATGCATATGATGCTAGGTTGCTAGACTTGTATTGACATAAGAGGAGATCTTGAAAGTGAAAGAGGAAAAAGGTACAAGAGGTAGGGGGACCCATGGCTCCCAAAAAAGGGAATCTGGGCATCATAGAGCTAGAGTTGCTTATGCATATATGATTATTAGTTGAGTGTAGAACTGTAGCACCAAAGAGAGCGGGGGCCAAGGAAAAACACCAGAGGTGATACAAGTTGCATGCCGATCTGGAGTATGCTACCAAATGGTACTATACATAGCAGCTCGAAAATGGCTGACAAGCTAGGAAAAAGAGGCCAAGGGACCCATGATAGTGGAGGGCATGTATGGAGAATAAGCCCATGCATGCATGAAGTTTACATGAAATATCATGTTTGTGTATAATTAATTGCTCTACATATCATTGGTAGATGGATGTTGTATGAAGAGCTAGGTTGTTAGATTGCCTACAAAACCTAAAGATTCCATAACTTACAAGAAAATCAGACCAAGCCCAGCCCATTAACATCAAAATAACGAAAATCAATTTGACACTCAGCCCAAAAACAAAAACAAACAACTCATCTAATTTGTTCTAGATTTCTTATTTTTCTTCCTTGCTCTTCACTCGTCCTCATCCATTTCACTCTATCTGAGGAAAAGATGCACACGGAAGCTAGGAACAAAGGACAGCTTTAGATAACCTCCAACATCCTTGAGATTGCAAGAAAGAGGTGAGAGCTATGATCCACAGTTTCTCCTTCGATACTAAGTGCACTGTAGCATGTATGTTTAGGCTTGGATTGGGGTTTAGTGTGGTTAGGTTGTTAGATACAACGAGGTATCATTAAAGAAGGAAAAATAGTAGAGGTATCATTAAAGAAAGAACACTAGTTGCATGCCATTAAAGAAGTAAAAGTATCATAAGTATCAGGCAGTAGGAAAAGGAAAAGGAGTACTAAGAGGAGTAGTTGGATGCTTTATTGATTAGTAGTCAATTGTAGATCTGATTTGATATCATTGTTCATGAGTTGTTGATATGTTTGGTGTTGTTAACGATTGATTGATATGCATATGTTCTTGAGATGGTGATAATGAGAATGTGATGATAGGTTGTTAGATCTATGTGCTTTGTATGATACTTGGTGGTTAGATCTATTTTCCATAATATTAGGATGTTAGGAGTTCATGCATATGATGCTAGATTGCTAGACTTGTATTGACATAAGAGGAGATTCTTGAAAGTGAAAGAGGAAAAAAGTACAAGAGGTAGGGGGACCCCTGGCTCCCAAAAAGGGGAGTCTTGGCATCCCAGAGCTAGAGTTGCTTATGCATATATGATTATTAGTTGAGTGTAGAACTGTAGCACCAAAGAGACCGGGGGCCAAAGAAAAACACCAGAGGTGATATAGGTTGCGTGCCGATCCGGAGTATGCTACCAAAGGGTACTATACGGAGCAGCTCGAAAATGGCTGACAAGTAAGGAAAAAGAGGCCAAGGGGCCCATGATAGTGGAGGGCATGCATGGGGAATGAGCCCTCAAAGCTATTGACACAGTTGGAAGAAACCTTTTCTGAGATGGAGATTGAGTGGTTTAAGACTGACTGCCAGTTCATGCATTTATTTCACATGTCAAGGGAGAAGAATAGGAAGTTAATGGGCATGTGGATGCTTTTGATGCGGACTGTGTGCCTTAAAAACGCAAAGTATGGTGGTTTGTTGTCAACATAGTTCTTGTCTAGTATTCGCTAAAAAACGCAAAGTGTGCTAATTTGTTGTCAACGTAGTTCCTGTCTAGTATTCGCTGAGAGAGCATGTACTCATTTCCGGCCTTAACTGTAAAATGTATCCACGAGATCGTAAGGAGTTAGGGGGTTGGGACTTTGTAGAGAAATACTTTAAAACCAAGGTGATATATCGGAAAGAGGTTAAAGAGAAGATGAATTTGATGGAAGAGGATGCGGATGGGGGTGCTCTTGTTCCTTAGCTCCATCACAAAAATTAAGGCTAAGGTATTGTTTCCCATAGAGTCGTTCCTTCTTCGAATAGTGAATATATGTTTGCAAGAGCTTTCCATGGGGGAGATACACTTTTGAGAACTGTGCAGAAGTGATCAACCATATGATGCAATATTTCAAGAGTAAAATCAAAGATGGTGTTACTCACATATTTCCTGCATTTACCATTCCTTTGGAGGTAATGCTGTCCCTACTTTATCTTTAATGAATTTGGTTTATTCATATTGTTTATATTATATTTACTAATGCATTGAAACATTTTTTCGTAGCTTTTGCCATTTGAGGCTATCTCGTCTCTGCGGATGTGGTATTGTGAAGATGTTATATCAAGTTGTAACTGTCCAAGAATACGTCAGAGGAAGTACATAGCGACTGGAAAAAAGGATATCCGATACATGATATCAATGACACACTTGATGATACAAAGGTGAAATTGGTTATTTGTAGCATTTGTAAATATTTTAATGTCATTGGAGCTAATGGTGTTTTGTTTCTAATGTAGGATATTTATAGCATTTTGGAAGCTAGGCTGATGAAGAACAACTTTTGCTAGCTGATATTTGGGATGAAAACTGCTCTGTGGATTACAGTGATAAAGTTGTTGAAAGCATGCAAGCGCATCTCGACCTTGGGAAGAAGACTTTTTGGAAAGAACTCTACGACCATGATGTTGCTTCTAGGATAGTACAGAAGGTTGCAGAGGAAGAACATGTTCAAGAACAGCCTCAAAATACTCCTCCAGCACCAGATGGGTATTTAGAGTTAAAGTAGCTGATAGAAGCTCGTTTCAGCCAAAATTGCATTATGATGGAAGTGACGAATGAGAAGCTTGAGGTAGTTGCTAGACATGTAAAGGTTCTTCAAGATGAAATAAATATTTTGCAGAAGAATAACAAGGGGAAGGAGAAGGTAGTGGAGGATGATGATACATATTATGAGTAGCCTTTCGATGACAATTGAGGTGTAGGTCAGAAGCAAGACATGTAGAAGGAGGCGGTCAGAGTTCTCCAGTTGCTGAGCATTCTCTAGTTCACGAGCCTTCTCTAGTTGCTGAGAATTCTCCAGTTCACAAGCCTTCTCTGGTTGTTCATCCATCTCCAGTTGGTGAGCCTTCTCTAGTTGCTGAACTTGTTGGTGAGTCTCCTCGATTTATTAGGATTTTTCCCTTTGTCAAACTTGCTTATGATCCGGATAGTGGTCTGGTTGGTGTTCCTTTATCCTTTGGTAGTGATGAGCCGTTAAGACCAATTTTTAAGCGCACTACGATGTCAGCTTCTAGGAAGGCATATGAAAAAGAAGCAAACTTGTATGCAGAAGAAGTGAATGAAGAAAAAGCGAAGAGGAACAGTGAAAAGTCTAAGTATCGAAGACACCCCTACACGGAAGAGAAGAAGAAGAAACAGAAGAAGGGTAACTAGCTGAAGTTTATGTTTTATTGCATATCCTGTTTATGTGGAACTTGTTGGTTTGATTATGTATTTTGGTTTGATTGCATATTTATGTGGAACTCGTTCGTTTGAGACCATATAGGTATAACTCTAAGGTTTTTGTACAACTGGTACAACATGTTTAATTGTTGTAGGATTTTATGTTAAGTACTAATAATAAAGTTAAAATTTTTAATTTTGGATGTTAAAAATTGATGACAAAAAGTACCTAGGATTCCAAAAAAAAAATGCTTGGATCTGTCAAAATTTACCTGACAAAAAGTACCTAAGATATGACAAAAAGTACCTAGGATCTGACAAAAAGTACCTAGGGTCCGACAAACCCTAAACCCTAAACCCACTACATTACATAGTTGTACTTAGGTGTTGAAAACTTTAATTAGTTGTACCACACTTAAAAACCTAAATTTTTAGTTTTATTTATGCCATTAGCTTAATTAAATGCATTTACGATAGTTTCATAAATAAACATGTGTGAAAAAAGTTTTTCACCATTTTGCTAATTTCAAGTACTTCACATCTTAACAAACCTTAAGAGTATATGACATATGTTTGTAAAATATGTTGTTATGTAATCAGTAACCTAAAAATTGATTTTTTCGATTTCTTATATAAATGATACTGATCCTAAACAAACAATAGTTAACAAGTACATGCGTTTCAATTACAAATAACCAAAATAAATATCAAACTAAACATAGTTGCACCACTTAGTTTTTCTAGTTGTACCTTGACAGGCCCTAAACACAAACTAGTCATTGTATTTCAAATAACCAAACCGTACAACCAGAGCAAGACAAGTATAGAAATTAAGGGACATTTGTTTCAACATTGCTGCATTGAAACCAGTTATACATGCCTCCTCCACTTTGAGTCGATCCTCTTCTACTTTCACTCGTTTCTCCCCCACTTTGACTCGTTTATCCTCTAGTTTGACTTGTTTCTCCCACAATTTGAGTCCGTCCTCACCCTATAACACGAGACCCTCTCCCCCTCTTTCTTCTGCTATGTTCTCCTACTGACGGGTACCTTTTTCTTGATTTTTTCCTTTTTTCTTTTCATAAAGTGGAGGTAAGGCAATCTTCTCTTGTATCTCGTCAGGAATAACCCATTAATTCTGATGGGGAACTAGAAAAAGTGTCATGCAGTATGCCAATGCCCACATCTCCACCCAATAATATTTGGAGCACATGTAATGTACTTCGATATCTCCCTTCACGTTTTTTATAGTTTCTGCCAATGCATGGTCACATGGATATTTGTCAAAATCAAAACACTTGCAGCTGCAAGTTTTCCTTGATAAATTGACCATATAAGTATTCCCATCGACTCCAATGACAGAGTATTCAAGAAGAAAACTGTTTAGCTCATACACTGTCAATTTGTTTGCTTCAGCACATCTTCTATGCATTATAGTCTCCACAAAAGGAACCAGTTTTTATGTGGTACAAACTTCTACGAAACTCTTTTGATGTTTGTTAAACCAGTCTCCCACTTTTGCTATAATCACATCAAACATTGGTAAAATTGCATACAACCTTGCAGTTTTTAAAACACTATTAATAGATTTCACAGTATTAGTTGTCGAGAGGTTGTACTTGTCTCCTAGAAAATAACATCTTATCCATTTTTTTACTTCAACACTTCTATGAAGATACTTTGCTGCAGCTGGGTACCTCATCCGAAAAGGATTATAGAGTTTAAAGAACTCAGCTTCTGTATAAGCTTATGTGCATTCTATGAACTTTGTAGCAACTACATCTTTGTTGACACCGTAAACACTTGCTTTCACATTTTGCGACAAATGATAAATGCAATATCCATGTTGAGATAATGGGTAGAATTCATTTATGCACTTGATGATACTTTGGTTTCCATCAGAAAGAAATACAATTTAAGGAGAATCCAGCACAAGTAATTTTAATATTTTCAGAAACCAATCACAACTTGCATCTTTCTCACCTTCAACCACAGCAAAAGCAATGGGATAATGGTGATGATTGAGATCTTGAGCTGTAGCAACAATTAGGAATCCACCGTATACAGTCTTAAGGTGGGTACCATCCACAACGATCACTTTTCTCATGGCTTAGAACCCTTCAATGGAAGCGCCCAACGCGAGAAATAATACTTAAACCTTTGACCTTTGATGCTCATCTACTTCCACACGTGTAACTGTTCCAGGATTCTCCCTCTCTAATATGTACAAATATGAGCACACTAGCTTATAACTCTCATCCGGGCTACCCCAAAAATAATTTGCAGCTTGGTGTTTTCCTCATAACGTGATTGAGTATGACACTTCAACGCCAAATCTTCATTTAACCAGTCCAACAAAAGCTTTTGGAGTTGTGATTTTAAATTGACCTAGATAGTCGTCATGCAAAACAGATGCAACTAATCGTGGTGTGCATTTCCTCCTATTTGGGGTACTACTTGTCATAGCCTGAGAGTATATATGCATCTTCCTATGTGTTTTTATCGAGAAACAATTAGTATTCTTGAGTTTTACAGCTCATAAAGACCATTGCAACCATTGATTGCTTTACGACATTTTACTACAATATAGCTTTGTATCCGAGCTGATTGTAGCAAACTCAAAAAACAATTAAGATATGCAACTTTTTCAAGTATATCTTTTACTTCCTTTTTAGTTCTAAAATCTTGATACAAAGATACAGTAATGCCATCTTCCCATCCAACATTTACACCATTGTTCACCATCACATCATCTCTTTCTTCTACAACATGTGAAATCTGATTCTGTTCAAACAGTTCTTCATGTTGCCATGCTTCATCTCTGTAAAGAGAAACTATACCACCATCATTAACTAGAGATACCACCCTACCACTTCAAACTAACACTTCGGTACTTGCACTACCAACACTTTCGTGATCCTCTCCTACAATTTGCTTACGCCCCTGAGTTTCCTCAACATCTTTCACAACCTCTACATGCAACATATTCCTACGCTTCTGATAATTCAGTGTCATAAAATATGCATAAACTTCTTCATCATTCGAGATATATGATATAGTTGCAATGGAATGTAACTAACTATCAACTTCCTAGTGGTTTTGTCTACCATAATCTTCTTGTATATGCTACCGAGCAAATCAGAATATGTGATCTCCTCCATAGATGTCTTTATCACTAAAGGGTATATTTTATTTTCACTTGCAATCACTTTCGTGTCAACTCCATTCTTTTCATATATCCTCTATAATCAAAATGTATGATTGTGCATGCAATATTGTTCATTTTCTCCTGCAAAAGAATTAAAAAAAAAATATGTTACTTTTCCGATTTTAGAAATAGTTGTACCAAGTTGTGTCTTTTACCAAACGGTTTTGATGTCTATCTACCTAAGATTTTGATGTCTATCTACCTAAGATTCACTACGATTCCACTACGGTAACCCATAAATTACCAAGGATTAACAATGTAACACTCTAATTGAATAAAGAAACTAGTTTTATAACCTAATGAAGCATAACCATCAATTCAAGAAAAATTTTAAATCTACAATTTCCTTATTCAAATACCCATTAACATTGAATGATCATACTTTATTTATGCCCGAACAAAACAACAAACAATCATTAATATAACAAAAATAGCATCAGGAAAATACCTCAAAAGAAGCTTCCATTTCTTCTTCAATGGAGGTTTTCGTTGGTTTTTCCGTGGGAAGAAGAAAGATGAAGAAGAAAAGTAGGTATTTCATTCCACATGACTATTTTTAATTGGTCTCATTTAATTTGACCAATAAATTTCAAACCTAACAAATTCTGTCTCTCTTTTCCACCTCACCAAATTTTGAATTAATTTTATTTTTGGTTGAAATAATCATTTTAAAATGGGAAGTCATTAACAGTATATTAGGTATTCAACATTATGAAGTATATGTAGATTAGAAAGATGTGTTGAAATTTTTTTTTCCTTCATTAAATGTATCTCAGCCTTTTATCCGGATATAGGTTATAATGCATTTATTATAGTTAGAGAATCTTGTTGTGGAAGAGATTGTTCTCCTTGGGTAAACTGTAAAACTATTTACTCAAGCCTCCTAATCTTTGGATGCAAGTAATCTGGTCCGATTTGGGGCAATTCAGAGAACTGGAGATCGGGATGTCTCAGTTACGCTGTTAGAACTTTTACTGGGTTTTAAAGTTCTAAACAATTAAATCATAAACATTCAGACTTTTTACTCTTTTTTTTCTCTAGAGTTTCTACAGTTGTAACAGCTTACTTTTTTTATTTGTTCTTAATTTTTTTGTTTTTTTCTAAAGCCACAAAAACAAGACTTAGAAATGGATGTAAGATTAATTTATTTCAAAACTGTTTTTTTCACCTGAGTTCTCCTTCTCCATTGGAAATTAAAAAATTTCATTTGACAAAATTAGAATAAAATCTAGGTGGCTAATTTAAAATAGATTTTGTTGTAAAAAAATTTAAATACTATTAATTAATAGTTTCTAGTAATTGATTGTATTAAATATATTTTATTAATTATTTACATCATTATAATTTAAATTATTAATAAATTAAAATCTAGTACTATTTCGTTTATCAATCAGTTTATTTCATTAATACAATAAGTTATATATATATATATATAATATTTTCATTAAAATATATTATGCATATTAAAAAATATCTAAAACGATTTCAACAAATAAAAAACAATTATTTATGAGTTTTTATTTTGTTCCCTAAAATTTTATTAATAAGAAAATTTATTTATGTTTTTATTTTATTACTTCCATTTAAATATGGTATAATAAAATTTATTTCAATGACAGTTTCTATATTTGGTTACCAATCAGATTTTTAAAAATATTATTTAAAATCACAGTTTCTACAGTAACAATTTCTAACAAAAGTTACTAAAACTAAAAATATACAGCAAAAAATTTAAAATAACAGTCTTAATCAGTTGGCCCTAAAAAGAGAAAGCCAAAGTATAATTAAATTTAGTGACGTTATTATATGTGTAGCCTGTATCTCAAAATCTTTTTGAAATTCTGGTGTTATAACTTTGACTTGCATTATGAATATAGACTTTGTGAAGCTGTTAGAAGAGACAAAAACATATCTATAAGTTGTGGAATTTATTTCTTAAGTATGATATTTTTAATTTGTGGCTTTTGATTTTAACTAGTATGTTAACTTTTTTGAGACGCTTGAGTCATTAAGTTTAAAATGAGTTTACCAAACTATCCATTATAACCACAAAATTAGTGTATTTTATGCAAGTTTTTTTTAGGAAATAAAATAGTAAAATTCAATTGATATAATAATAGTTAGTTGACCAAAAAAATTAAACACTTTAAAACAAAAGAATAAATAAGAAAAAGGAAAAGATATATAAGTATCAAATTTTATTGTGCCACGTATAATAGTTGGAGAGAACCCCTTCTCTTTTTATATATAGGATTAAGTCATTTTTGTTTAGCCATTTGAATCCATAGCTTGAAAGTACTTTGAAAATAAAAATTGTCTCATAATCACTTTTGCTAGTTTAAGTCCAATTTTTAGTTTCCTTTGATATGGTAGCGAAAGCTCTTTCCTTTTACGAGTTATGTCCATAAGTTGTACTCTATTGTGTCCTAGTTGGGTGTCTTAATATGTAGAGGCTGATAAACCTGTGTATTCAAGTTTTTTGGATAAATGATAAGTTGAAGACTTGAAGTTGAGCCAAAAAAAAGTCCAATTTTTAGTTATCTAGTAAAAATACTCAAAAAGAATTCCGAGTGGAGTTGAATTAGGATTATATCAATTAGAGCTCAAAATTCTACACTTCCAATATATCAATTAGAGCTCAAAATTCTGCAAATATCCAATGGGTTAGGCTCATAAATTTTTAAATGGGTTAAATCAGGCCCAATAAATATTATTTTGTTAATGAATCTACTGCTCTTGACTCTTCTTTCACTCTCCGTCTCTTTCCAGAAATTTGAATCGTGCTTCTCAATCGAAGTTTTCACAAAGGGGCTTAGAGTTGAGGAAGACAGAGTAGAAAGAAATCAATGGAGGAAGAGTCACAGAATGGTGAAAGTGCGAGTCCGACTAAAGAATTGGCGGTGGCGGTAGTGGCGGTGGAAGAGGAGGAGCCGATGGTCGGACCTGGACCTGCTCCACGTAGCAAACGCAAGCGACCACTTCAATTCGAGCAAGCTTATCTCGATTCACTTCCTTCTGCTAATATGTAAGTATGTCTTTGTGCTTGTAACACTCTCTGTTCCTTATCATCATCCTATTGAGTCAAGTTTTTGAGGTTTAGGGTTTTAAGTGCTCTTGATTTAGTTTAAATCCTTATTATTGCTTCGAATTGAGCTTATTGGTTTTGGATTTGTTTGGAATAATCCATGCGATTTTGTAAACTCTTGTATCTTTTTGTTTCTTTAGGTATGAGAAAAGTTATATGCATCGAGATGTAGTTACGCATGTAGCTGTTTCAGCTGCTGAGTTCTTTATTAGTGGAAGCATCGATGGTAATGTTTCATATGTTTTTTGATGTTTATCCGATTTTTAATTCCTTTCTGGTTTTGTAATGTGACTAATGTCAAAGCATAAGAAATATATATACTTTTCATAATCTAGGTCACTTGAAATTTTGGAAGAAGAAAGGTGTTGGTATCGAGTTTGCTAAGCATTTCCGTTCCCATCTCGGTCCAATTGAAGGTTTAGCGGTGAGTATCGTCAATGATTTCTAATGTGAACTCTGTTTTTTGGGTTTAAGATAATGTCACCTCAAGTCTATGCATATGTTCCATTTATGAAAGAGTAGCTTTTTTTTATATGAAGATAGTTGAATTTGGGGAAATTATAGTTAGATTTGTTATGGTTTCCTGAATTTATTTCTAGTTTTGTTATCAACCATGACTCGTTTCAGCAATGCAGGTTAGCATTGATGGTTTGCTTTGCTGTACAATCTCAAATGATCATGCTGTTAAAATATATGATGTTGTCAACTACGACATGATGGCTATGATCCGTTTGCCATATATTCCTGGTGCTGTTGAGTGGGTTTACAAACAAGGAGATGTCAAAGCTAAACTTGCTGTTAGTGACCGAGACTCATCGTTTGTGCACATTTATGATCCCCGTTCTGGTTCTAACGAACCCATTGTTTCGAGAGAGGTTTGTATCTATCTGTTTATCTTCTGTTATTCTTTCTTGGCCGATCATATTGTCCAGAGCTAAACAGTTCGGTATATCTTTGTTTGTATAGATACACATGAATCCAATTAAGGTCATGAAGTACAATCCTGTTTCGGACACAATGATCTCTGGTGACACAAAAGGAATCATTGAGTACTGGAGTGCATCTACGCTGCACTTTCCTGAGGATGAGTATGTCCTTCTCCCTTCTCTTATCCAAGCCCTTTTTATTCTTTCCATTTTGGTATTGTTCGTTTTGTATTATTTGTAGGTTAATAACTCTTATAACATGTCTTATCAACTAGACATAAACACAGAGGAGCATACCTGTTTCTTGTGTTGTTAATGTAGTTAGATTTCATATTGATGAGAATGACTTGAAGAGGAGCCTGTAGTAGAAACATTTAGTTGCTAAACTTTTCAATGTGTTTTGATTTGATCATCTTTAGAATTTAAGTTTGGTTGATACTGGTTCCATTTATGCTTCACATGTTGACCTTTTACTTGGTGTTGTAGGGTAAACTTTAAACTGAAGAGTGATACAAATCTCTTTGAGATTATAAAGTGCAAAACAACAATCTCTTCCATTGAGGTACTACTTATGTGGCATTTAGTATCTTTGGTTTGGCTATTTTCCTTATGTCCGTAGAATGCAGCTATTAGCAATTGATATGTCAGGTAAAATAGTGCAAGCTTTGGTCTCTAAATCTAGTGAAATTCTTTTCAGGTGAGTCCAGATGGTAAACAGTTTTCTGTTACATCTCCTGATCGTAGGATTCGTGTGTTCTGGTTTAGAACTGGTAAACTGAGGAGGGTATATGATGAGTCACTTGAGGTAAGATTACATATTCTATGCTCCTTCCTTGCATGTTCTTTTTGACCTTAATCATTTGTGATTAATGATCTATTCCACTGATGTTATTAGGTGGCCCAAGATCTGCAGAGGAGTGATGCTCCATTATACAGGCTTGAAGCAATTGACTTTGGTAGAAGAATGGCAGTTGAGAAGGAACTCGAAAAAACCGAGAGCGCTCCGCAACCCAATGCAGTTTTTGATGAAAGCTCTAATTTCCTTATATATGCCACTCTTCTTGGTATAAAAGTAAGAATTCCACTTACTGTTTTCGTTTTAAATTACCATAGACTAACATATCAGTCTAGATATGATAAATATCCTGTCTCACATGAAGATAATACAATCAACAAACCTAGAGACCCGAGCCTTTAACTACTGGCTAGCCTTTAGTTAGGTTACTAAAGTAACAAAAATTTAATATGGTTACTTTTTTGTAACCAGTAACCATATGTAAAGTAGTTATGCTCTCTGTCAATACAGTGCATACAGAGGGAAAGAAGCTTTGGGATTTTATCGGTAGTTAGTGTCCAAGGGGGAGTAGGAGGAGCTTTATTATGAACATCCTCAATTAGTTGTATTTCCAGCAGATCATTTTATTAAAAACAGGACCAGTTTTTTTTAGTTTGATCATATCAGAACTCTTCCATGCGTAAGAAACTGAATCATAAATTCATAATAAGCAACTGACTAATTTTCCTGTCTACCCTTTTGTTCCCTAGGTAATAAATTTACACACAAACACAGTTGCAAGGATCCTTGGAAAAGTGGAGAGTAATGAAAGGTATCTGAGAGTTGCATTATATCAAGGTGATCAAGGAGGCAAGAAAGTCAGAAAGATTCCAGCAGCTGCAGCAAATGTAAATGAAAGTAAGGAGCCTTTAACTGATCCGACTATCTTATGCTGTGCCTTCAAGAAACACAGGATCTATATGTTCAGGTACTTGACTCAAATCGTGCATAATTGACTCATGTATATGTTGCGGAACATAGAAATCTGTTTTTGCATCTTTAGATTCTAATTTGAATTTGAATATCAACAAATTGGTTTCTGCAGTCGGAGAGAACCAGAAGAACCTGAAGATGCAAGCCAGGGAAGGGATGTGTTCAATGAGAAGCCTGCTGCTGATGAACTTATGGCTGTCTCAGATATTGGAAACTCAGCGACAACATCTCTACCAGAGAACGTGGTATGTTCTTCATAATCCACCATGTTTGCAACCATTTTACTAATCATTATGTAGTCAGTGATTTGTATCTTTAATACAATAGTTCTCTTAACGCCCCTTTTAAATTTTGTTTTTGTCTTTATCCAGATCATGCATACCACGATGGGAGACATTCACATGAAGCTTTACCCAGAAGAATGTCCTAAAACTGTCGAGAACTTCACAACACATTGTAGAAATGGCTATTACGATAACCACCTTTTCCACCGGGTTATCAGAGGATTCATGATACAGACAGGAGATCCTCTCGGTGATGGTACTGGAGGACAGTCAATTTGGGGTAGAGAATTCGAGGACGAGTTTCACAAAAGGTAAAACATTTCTTACTTCCATGCCTGCTTTGAGTTTAGCCGTCCTTTAAAAAAACAAAACTGGATATAAATTAGTTTATTATATACTGTTCTTGGCAATGCAGTCTACGGCATGACAGGCCATTCACAGTGTCTATGGCAAATGCTGGTCAAAACACAAACGGGTCGCAGTTCTTTATCACAACGGTGGCTACACCATGGCTAGACAATAAGCATACTGTATTCGGAAGAGTTGTGAAGGGAATGGACGTCGTACAGGTATGATTTGAAAAACAACAAGAATGTGTTTTTGCTTGTTGGCTTAATGTTACTTTGTGTCTAACTTCAAAACCAAATGACAGGGAATAGAGAAAGTGAAGACAGATAAGAACGACAGGCCTTACCAAGATGTTAAGATACTTAATGTCACTGTTCCTAAATCTTAGCTTCTCTCAAAGATAGTGAGGAAATCGTTGCTGGATCCATTCACCATGATTGGTTCTGAACTGGGAAAGTTTGATCTTGCGATGAAATCTGAAATTGGTGGTTTATCTGAGATGGGTCGAACGAAGTGTTGGAGATGTTTTGTTGTGCCCGAGCAGATTTGAGTTAATGACCTCATCTTCTTGATACTGTTTAACATTATTTTTAATTTTATCGAGAACAACTTTATGGAAGTGTTTAATGAACAAGACTTCAACTTCCTAGTGGTTACTTCGATTTGGCTTCTTGTAAAAGTGATCTCTTTCATCTAATTCATCCAATTTTGGGTTTTATATTACGACAATGTGTTAACTTATGACTATTTAGTCATTTCTTTTGGTCAAGCATATGACTTCTTATTTGTGATTCCTATTACGTATAATTTTTATTAAACAGTCAATTAATACTTGCACGAGGATATACATCATAATCTAGCCACTCCTCATACTAACTAAAAGCTATATTAATGATAGGGTCATACCAGATTGATTTACTAAGATATACAGACAGATGCAGATTCATCATGTAAATGCAAAATGAAAATAAACCATGAGATAGTAGAAAAATTCAACTCTTCTTGCTTTCATATCTAAGGAGCAAAAATTTGTGATCCAAGAATCTTTGATAACAAAAGAACTACAAGAGAGTACTGAAAGATATCAAAAACCAGATCCACTAAAGAGTAGAAGAAAATCAAATCTCGACGCATTTCCGTTAGGTGAAAATCTTACTCGAAAAGACTGAATCCCATGTCCTGCATCAAAATCAAGATTTAGACCAAATTCAATATCATAACAAAGAGTAAGAGAAGCTAATGCTAAAATAGAGAAATGTTTACATCATCAGACTCCTCTTTCTCTTCCTTCTTGGTTTCTTTCTTCTCCACAGCTGCGGGAGCAGCACCACCACTAGATGGAGCAGCTGCAACAGCCACACCACCACCAGATGGCACAGACGCCAACTTCCCTCTCCCCGAAGCAATCAGCTCAGTAATGTCCTTACCACTCACTTCTTTCAAAAGAAGCTCAATGCTCTCTCCATCAACATCAGCACCAACTAACAAAACAAAACACAACAGTGAGATCATAATGCAATTCATATTTCACTAACACAATAAACCCATAAATCATCTGTGACAAAACAAAAGCCTTTGAAAATCATAAACAATGAACAAACCTATGTTTTCTCTTGATCAGAGATCTACACTATTAAACAACCACAACAGCAACAATACACAACAAACCCATAAATCATCTGTGACAAACCAAAGGCCTTAAAGGATTTATATTACAATGAACAAACCTAAGTTCTCTTAATCAAGAATCTAATACTATTAAACATCAAACAAGTTTGATAAGCACTTGAGAAGCAAACTAAACCTCTTACAACTAAAATAAAGCAAATGCAGGATATTATTAACCTAAAGCTTATTGCCATTATCATAGTTGGGCGTTTCTCAGTAACAAAATCTAAACCATTCAAACACATTAAGAAACGAATTCAAAACACACAAATTTTACCAGCTCCGATGATATTTTTGATATTCTCAGAAGAAGGATTAGCGTTTCCGCCAAGAACAGCGAGGAGGAAAGCAGCGACAACCTTCATTTTCTGGAATTGATACACACAGCCAAAGAGAAAAATTAAGATTAGCAGAAATGGAATTGAATGAAAGAGTGTGAATCAGAGATATTGAAAGAAAGAGTACCAAGAAGATTTGAGGAGAAGGAAGCTCCAAGCTGTGGCGCTTTAGAGTGTTCTGAGAAGCGAGAAACGAAAATGGAGGGTGGTGGGTGTGTTATTCTTATATAGCTAGGGTTTTTTTTCTGGCTGTTCCATCGTCACATCCTGACCGTTAGTTATATACATTTTCCGAATTTACCCTCAGATTTTTGGTTTTCGTCAAAATTCGCCACGGGTTCAACCAGTTCAATTATGAACCGGATATGGTCGCGTCCTCAGAATTTCATTTTGGCTATCAACTTCTTCGTTTTTTTTAGTTTTTTTTTTTTTTTTTTTTTAACTATGATCAAAATTAGGAGCTGACGATTAGATTTTCACAGAACTAATGTCTCATCCTATATCCATCAGTAATAGGAGTTTTAATCCTCAAATATCCTAATTTGAAAATTCAAAATCTTACTACACACAAATATTGGTTTCGACCGGTTTTAATCGATTTACTAATTACCAAACTATTTTTAATCATCTAATATAAAAATAAACTGAATTTGAACCGATTATAATCCAATTACAACAAAAAGAAGCACTAAAATAAAAAATCCCCAAATCCAAAATCAAAATAGTTGTAAAATGATTGTAAGCAATAAATCTAAAAGAGATTAAGTGTTAATGGCTTGCCTCGTTTTCAGAATCCGTAATTCCTTATAGCTAACGAAAATCACTTAGCTACCTCGAGTTTAGAAACCCAGAAACACGCGACATCTAAAGCCATGAGAAATTCAGCTTTGAAATGTTGGGTTCTTCCTGTAGAAATTGAGATTAAACACCATTGAAGAACAATTAAACACCATCAAGTTAAATTGGTCACTTAAAAATTTCAATCAAACATGGATAGATCCCGATTTCTAAATTCGACTAAGCTTAAACACCATCGCGAACACCAATCTAAACATCCGAATCTATAGAACAATATATAGAGAGAGAGACAAAATCAACTCACAAGGACTTTCCCGTCGAATTCGACGGAGAGGATCAAATCGGAGCTTTTCACTTCTTCCACCATCTGGAGAGACACCGTCGAAAAAGACGTCGACAACCAAGTCCCGTGGGACAAATGGTACAGCTCTCTCTTTCCGAAAGGTTTCAGACCTGGACACGGTGAGGGAGAAGATGGATACTGAACAAAACCGAGCAAAACTGATCAGCCATCGGGAAAATCCTGAAACTGCCTCCGCGTTTCCTCGGTGGTGCTCGCGGATTGATGCTGTTAGAGATATGCCGCCATCTCCCTTCAGATTCATCTTTTAACTAAAAGCTTACTTTAGATTTATTTATTTGATTGTTGTGAGATGAATTAATATGATATTATTGATTAGAATCATTGTAAAATTATTTTGATTTTGGATTTGGAAATTTTTGGGTCTGAGATTTTTGATTTTAGGGTTTGTTTTTGTTGTAATTGGATTATAATCGGTTTAAATTCGGTTTATTATTATATTAAATGGTTAAAATTATTTTGGTAATTAGTAAATCAATTAAAATCGATATTTGTGTGTATTAAGACTTTCAAATTGAGGGTATTATGGATTACAGCTTCTATCACGGGTGGATATAAAACTACATATGGATATAGAATGATACCTAGTCTTGTGGAAATCTGATCGTATATGATAATTCACATGTAGAAATATATCATCGACCCAAAATTAGGCCTCCACATTCGGTTTTTGGGGTCAAATCAGTTCAGGTTTTTCGGGTAGAGAAGTTTTGGACAGTTTTTCGGTCCGATTGGGTTCGTATCTAATCGGATTTAGATCGGATTTCAATTTTTTTATGAAGACCGAGATAAAACCGAAAACCATATAAGTGTTTATTTTAGATTTGGTTCTAAAATCCGAATGACCCGAAATACCCAGAAAAAAACCCTAAATACCCAAAAAAATCAACAAACCAAACAAGTTTAAAGTAACAAAAACAGAGATTCTCCAGCGGCAGTTTCTAAGAAAATATTTGAAGATTAAAAAGTAATGAAAAAGCAAGAGAAAGAACCAGAGGCGGTTCTCGTTTGAGAACCTGTTAGAAACGTTTCTTGACACTTAGTTTCACACGATTGGTCAAATTAAATTTTTCTAATTTAAAATTTAAATAAATAATTTATTTATTACAAAATAATTAAAATAATATTTTTGAGACACTTTCATCGTTTCTAAGCGTTGAAGATGCTCTAAGAAAGAAAGACCAATGTTCCATTCCAACATCAGTTCCGAAAACAAGAATTTAAAGACCATATTGAAAGTAGAAACACGAAAAATGGACCAAAATAAGTTCCAAAACACAGATCCTTCATCCTTCATAGCTGAATCATAACATCCAAGTTCCAACAAACTAATCAAGAACCTGTGCAAAAGGATTTGTAGAAATTAGATCAGTAAAAAGTAACTATGTATAGAAAGAAAGAGATCATAGACATTAGTCCATTACACATTAGTATTCTACCAAATATGCATCCTTAAGCTTTGTTGAAGAAATACAAATCATATAACTATTACTCTATGAAAGCCGAATGAATAAGATCAAAAAGTTATTTTGGTTGATCCTTCATAGCCTATCAAATTGTGTTCTTCTCCTATACACAATTGTAATGGAGAATACTGTTAAGAGAATTGTAAAGAAGTTGAAACAAATACATTTCTCAACCGATTAAAAGTTTCTTCAATTGAATTGAGACTCAAACTCTACAAATTAACAAAACATATAGGTACTTAATAAAGATAAAACATAAAACTGAAAAGCACAATTAAAAATGAACTTAAAGAACATAAATTACCTTTTTGAAGCTTGTCTTGCAATTCAATATCATCAAGCAATTGTTGAGTAGTAATCACTCCCTTATCTCTTTTGTGAATTTCACACTTAAACCATTGTTCAGTGCACATTAAAGTCTTGACTATGTAGTGAGTCAAACAACTCCTAGATGGCTCTAGAATTCACTTGCTAGTACTAAATGATGGGTGGCTCTAGAATTTGCCTCAAAAGCAACAGAGGATACTTGCATTGCAAGTATATATTTAGGTATTGCAGCTAAAATCGTATACTTTGGGCTGTTGACCTTCCAGCATCCCAAGACATCATAGGTTATTCCAAGCGGATTAGGCTTTGGAATTTCCACTTTCTCCTTCAGATATAACTCCAACTCAGTACTTGCATCTTCAAATCCTAACTCATTTACTATCTCATTGTAGACATAATCCATTCTTTCATATCCAACAATAACACTACCTTGAACTTGATCATTGTTTAAACCCTCTTTGTCAAAAAAATCACTAGCAACATGATCTTGTGAATCTTGTCCACTCTGAGAAGATGTCCCATGCGATTGATTTGATGCCAAATTCCTAGCTGTGGTTAACTCTCTATTATATTCTTCAAATGATTTGCAAACTGATACACAGAGTTTTAACCCAAATAAATTCTGCAAGTGCACAGACAATCGCAGTAGTATATAAGGGATCGAATCCACAAAGACCAAGGTTACACTATGAAATTATGAGATTTGTAAATAAAGCTAAGACAAAATATGTGTTTGGTTGGGTAACAGAATTGCAAGTAATAAAGCGGTATAAAACTAATAAGGAAAAGCACTAGGTCAGAGTAATTCGCAGGTGATTCAGAGATGAAAACTTTAGCAACTATTCAGGATCGAATTCAACAGAGGTCCAGAACTCAAACATAAAAGAAAGACCGACCTACTCTCGTGGCGACAACTTTATCTAACAACCTAAATACCTAAACTCTCGTTTGGACCTAAAGATGTAGACAAGCATTAACGAATGGGTTCAATATGTTCACACTCAGCCGTACCAACTCTCGTCACCTACGGTCTAATTGCTCACCAATATCTTTTCTAGCAACCTAAAGCACTCTCGTGAATAGGTTTAACCTAAAATCATAAACTAAGTGATCAGTTTAGCCTAAGCATTAAATTCAACTAGAGATGAAGACAGTATGTAGTTATGCATCCTATTTGTGCTCAATTTATCATCTCATGAATACTTTTGAAAAATCCTAATCTAGTTAATAGACCACTCAGACATGGAAGAAGTAAACACATCAATGAAATAAAAGGAATTCATGAATAATATTGAAAGTAAAATAAGGTTCAGCTTCTGAAGTAGTGGATGATCTCCAAGTCTTAGAAATCGAAAACAAAGAAGATGAAAACAAAGAGCTAGGCGATGGCGAACAAGGAGGAGAAGGAGATAATCTCTAATCAGCTTCTGATTTTTCTCCAAGGTAAGAGACGTTTCCTTTAAGAAAAGCGGCTTAACCTATTTAATCACACCAAAATTAGATCAACTCGGGCTCCTTATTTTTCTCTGGTGGCGGAGCATGTGCTCCCGTGACCGTAGCACGTGCTCGCGTGGGAATTCGGCCCTTTTGCTGCAAATCCATTTCTTTTTGCTCCAAAAGCCCATTTAGCTCCAGTCCATCCAATCCATGCTCCAAGACTTCATTCTGACCTAATAAGACTCAAAAACGACTTAAAAGACACTAAAAAAGACTAGAAAACATTAGTAAATATGGGCCAAAATCATCATATATCAACTCCCCTGGACTTAGACCTTTGTCTGTCCTCAATCAAACGAGAATCAAAGAAGGTAAAGAGGGGCAGCACATAGATTAGGTGAACCTCAGAAAACCATGACATCAACCACAATCTGTAGACCACATACTTCATAGCACGAGAAACAAGTTTTTACCAAAAACTCACCCAACATCATCAATCATCCCTGTTTCATAACTGAATCTCAAACACAGAAAAGCTCATCCTCCAGATAATAACTCTTTACATAAATTAAGTGGTGGTGTGGCTAGACATAGGGTTACCCTATTTTTTTGTGGGTGCTAGACATAGCACAAAATGATACGAGAAATGGACTAGTGATGTTCACAACCTCTAACCACTCTCTTCTCCTTTCTGAAACAAAATCCTCTTCTTCTTGAAACTCCACTCTTCCTTGGGTCTGATGACATGTTAAAGGGTACATTTTTGAGTTACTGAATTCACCACTTTTCATTCATTCATTTTTCATTTTTTTTATTTAAAATGAAGAGGGCTCTACATACGTATGTATCCCCTAACACGAATATTTTGAATGAAAGGTGATCATACCCAAATGCACACTCATTGGAAAATTGTCTAGAACATGTGTTCGGAGCAGGTGCTCCACTTTTCTGGATCGGGTGCTCCGCCTGATGATTATATTCTTCCGTCTTCTACTTACTAATCTTCAGCAGAGTGAATTAGAGGTTGCGTCAGTCCTTTTCTCTGACCCTTTTGCACCTGTCTGCACATATAAGACTAAAAACACAAGAATGCAAGAGGTTTAGAAAGAAGGTGAGGTGCTTGGAAGATACTAGCTAAAAATGAGGTAGCTATTCAGGAGTAGCAAGAGTGGTAAAATGAGTAAAAAGTCCTGAATATTGGTTTCTTTCCCCTAGCCTAATGTCTTGAATGAGAAGATTTAAAGTTCAGATTAAGTCCAAATAGAGTAGAGTTATTGCTTTCCGAATAAACCTTACTGGAGAATGAGGAATCCGAGTGTGGGATGGTTCTGGTTTATCCTTGTACTCATAGTTCTGCAGTGATAGTCACTAGAAAGGTAGTCAAAAATTCAAAATGGTTTAAATGTATCATAGATTCCCAATTCCCATAAATGATATTTTTCGCCCATACAACTAAATGACTCGAACAAACTGACTCAATAAAAGAAAAATGCAGTAGCTGCTTCTGACACTGACTCGATAAAACAAAAGAAAGGAAGCAGCTGCACCTGATTCGGATTTAAACAAAGAAACTAAACGAAAACATGAAAAATAAAACTCAAAGAAAAGAAAATAAATTAGCAATTGACCTCTCTCCCAAACTTAAATCACACCATCTCTGATGTGAAAAAGAACTAAGGGATTAGTCAAAAAACAAAAAGAAAAGAACAATGGATAATACAATGGTGAAAAAAAAATAAGAGAAAAAGTCACCGTTTTGAAGCGGTATCCGAGCCATCGCCCCTAACTCTCCTCTTCCTTCGCCTCCAAGGCTGGCTGCTGTCGGACATGTTGGGCGAGGGGTGAGGCTGAGCATCTGGGCTGCTATGATGTGGCAACATCCTCGGGCTAATGTCTGCATGATCCGCTGCATGAACCTGTTGTTCTTCCGCTGAGAGGCGACCATCCATCGCCTGTACTTAGTACCAGGATCATCGGAGATGGGCAGAAGATCAAACTTGCCTTGCGTGGTGGTGCCGTAGTAAGGCAATGCGAGGTGAGGTGCAGACATATCTCCGTCGTCAGCGTGGTGCGGCAGAGCTCTGGAGGAGTTAGCTCGTCCATGCTGAAGAACGTCGGGGGCGTGTAGCCAAGAGATCCGGATCTGGGCAGAAGGCAAGGCTGTCCGCCGTGAGGAGCTGGATAAGTGCCTTGTTAGGGAAGGGACAGAACTGGGGCTCGCCA
The DNA here is from genome assembly GCA_028015245.1 of Cardamine occulta. Lineage (NCBI taxonomy): Eukaryota > Viridiplantae > Streptophyta > Magnoliopsida > Brassicales > Brassicaceae > Cardamine > Cardamine occulta. Next base: position 7,273,316 of record CM051381.1, read on the forward strand.
TCGGCATCGAAGAACCGGTATGTAGTCAGGTCACGGAGGATCTTGGAGGATACCAAGTGGTTGGTATCCATCCGCTCCATCTTGGTGACTTAAGTGACGTTGGAGAGATCCACGCAGAGGTAGTGGAAGAAGGAGGTGAAGAGGCTCCCGATACGCTTAATCCGTGGTTGGAAACCACCGGTGGAGCTATCCTTGATGGTGCAAATGATTTCCACGAACCGGATGCCGAGGTTGGCTCGGTAACCGTCGACTCTCCCCGTATGTCCATGACCTACCAAAGTGTTACAACCCTAGTACAACATTAAAATCACATCGAGGTGTACCTTATTCCCGACATCTCGGTTGAATAGCAAGTTGCTAAAGATCCGGGCGCATATGCGGACTGCAGGGTAGCGGATGCAAGTTTGGCTTGCCGAGTTAGAGTGGTAAGGATCGGAGGCGATGGTCTCCCAAGAACTGCTAGACTGTGAGAACTTCTTGGGAAAAGCCAGCTCCTTCACCTCGTGGTGGAACCCAAAGGTGATGCAAAAATTTTCCATGCCGATGCTATACTTTTTCCCATCGGCAAAAAAGGAAAAGGTGACCTCCTGAAATGTTGGTCTCTCTGGATTGGCGTAGGTGAGATGGGCTGTGGCCAAGCATTGCCGCGTGAGGTCCAGGAAAATGACATCCTCCTCCAAGATGAAAGTCATGCATTGGGCGTGGTAGAGGATGTGTTGAACCTCTTCGTGGATGCCCAATACGCGAAGGCTTTCGCTACACATGAAACACATCGGCTCGATCTTTATCCAGAGCAATTGGTTGTAGTAGAAAGATGCTATTTGGTCCCATTGGATAGAGAACTGCGGCGGTAGACTATCAACGGGAAGGGAGAAAGCTTCATTTTCTGCACAGGGCCACAGATGCGTGATAGGATGCACAGCCGGAGGAGCTGGCGTGAGCTTTGACCTTGGTGCTCAAGAAACGCTGCTTGAGAGGCATGATAGTGGGGAGTTCGGCGGCGGTGAGACGAGATGGGAGTGCGAGGATTGGTGCGGCGCAGCGTGAGGGATGTGGTGCGTCGGTGGAGGAAGCGCGAGCGAGGTAGAGGTAGTGCAAGGGAGATCACGAGAGAGAGAGATCCGATGGTGTGGGTGTGCGAGCAAGGGAGGCGAGCGCGAGATGTTGTGTGCGGTGGTGAGTGAGAGAGAGAGAGATCTAGAGAGGAATAAGAGAAAAAGAAAGAAATAAGATTAGTTTAAATAGGGAATGAAAGTAGGGGTGTGGTGGGGTTGTGGGGCCAGTTACACTCTTTAGAAATCGGACCTCAACTTATCCTGCTCACGCATGCAGAGCACCTTGGTGACCATGTGGTTGCGGACTTTTTCAGGGTGCTCGCTGTGCCACATGTCCCCTCCTTTTTTTATATAAAAACTGAAAGCAAAAATTAGTAATAAAATAAAATTTGAAAAATATGTACAGAACCTTACCGGTGGGTTGCCTCCTACCAAGCGCTTGATTTAAGTCTTTTAGCTCGACTTGGTTAGCCGTCTAGCCTTGAGGAGGGTTACCCAAGGTGGTAGATCAACCTTCTCCAATGTATGACTCAGCTAGGTAGGGCTTGAGTCGCTGACCATTGACCACAAACTCTTATCCTCTAATGTTCAGCAACATTACGGCTCCATGCGGTCGAACCACTTTGATAGTGAATGGACCGGACCACCTTAACCGCAGCTTTTCTGGAAACAATTTAAGGCGAGAGTTGAACAATAATACCTGATCGTTAGGGGAGAAGTTCCTGGGATTGATCCGCTTATCGTGGTATGACTTGGTTATCTCGTTGTAGATCCACGAGTTATCATAAGCCATATGCCTAATTTCTTCCAACTTGTGTAACTGCATGGTCTGTCTTTCCAGTGCAGCCTGCAGGTCAAAATTGAGCATTTTCACTGCCCAGGTCACCTTTTATTCTAGCTCAACCAGAAGGTGACATGCCTTACCATACACCAAGTAAAACGGCGTGGTCCCCAAAGGCGTCTTATATGCGGTCCGGTATGCCCAAAGTGCATCTTCGAGCTTTGTAGCCCAATCTTTTCTTGTCATACTCACGGTCTTCTGCAGAATACTTTTGATTTCCCTATTAGAGATTTCAACTTGACCGTTGGTCTGAGGGTGGTAAGGGGTCGAGACTTTGTGCTTCACGCCATTCTTCCTTAGGAGGTTCGCAAAAACTTTGTTGATGAAGTGGAAACCTCCATCGCTAATCACTATCCGCAGAACACCAAACCTGAGAAAAATAATGGATTTAAACATCTTAACCACCACCTTAGCATCGTTTGTAGGGCTTGCCAAAGTTTTAACCCACTTGGACACATAATCGACGGCAACCAATATCTTTTCTAGATAACTAATTGCTCACCAATATCTTTTCTAGCAACCTAAAGCACTCTCGTGAAGTGCTTTAACCTAAAATCATAAACTAAGTGATCAGTTTAGCCTAAGTATTAAATTCAACTAGAGGTGAAGACAGTATGTATTTATGCATCCTATTTATGCTCAGTTTATCATCTCATGAATACCTTTAAAAAACTCTAATCTAGTTAATGGACTACTAAGACATGGAAGAAGTAAACACAACAATGTAATAAAAAGAATTCATGAATAATATTGAAAGTAAAATACGATTTAGAATTCTTCTCAAAACAATGTAGTGGATGATCTCCAAGTCTTAGAAATCGAAAACAAAGAAGATGAAAACAAAGAGCTAGGTGATGGCTAACAAGGAGGAGAAGAAGAGAATCTCTAAAGAGCTTCTGATTTTTCTCCAAGGTAAGAGACGTCTCCTTTAAGAAAGGCAGCTTAACCAATTTAATCACGCCAAAATTAGGTCAACTCGGGCCCCTTATTTTCGGCGGAGCATGTGCTCCCGTGACCGGAGCACGTGCTCGCGTGGGAATTTGGCCATTTTGCTACAAATCCATTTTTTTTGCTCTAAAAGCCTATTTAGCTCCAGTCCATCCAATCCATGCTCCAAGACTTCATTCTGACCTGATAAGACTCAAAAACGACTCGAAAGACACTAAAAAAGACTAGAAAACATTAGTAAATATTGGCCAAAATCATCATATATCACAAACTTCCTTTTGTTCCTTGGATCAAATACATAACTATAATCAAAAGCTTATTTATATTTCTCAACCCATCCTAGTACTTATCAAACTTCTCTCTCATAGTCATTGCTTTTATCTTAAGCTTTTCATCAGTATTCTTGCTCAATGCTATAAGATTTCTCTCAAAAGTCCTTAAAGGAGCTTGCAGAAGTAGATGCCGAAACCACTTAAGTAGAGTTGTAAAATATGACCAGAAAATTTACTAACATCTCTACGTCATCCAAAGCAGCTTTAGTTGATGGTCCAATCCTTGTATTTTCTTCTACCTTTTCAATAAAATAATTATTATACAACTTGTCTTCAGCTTCCATTTATCAAATGCCAACTTGAACTTAAGATCTCTTGTTAACATCGGATAAGTTGAATTCCACCTACTTTTGCAGTCCAAAGCTAAATTACCCCATGTCATCCTTCCTGATTCTTTTGTTCAAATACCTCTAATCTTTTAGTAGAAAATCTGACATATTGGACATCATTCCGAATTGTAGACACACTTTTACTCATCTCATGTAGACCACCATTCACAACTAAGTTGATAATATGAGCAAAACAACGTAAATGCATGTACTCACCACTTAAAACCAATGCATCATTCCCTTGTAAAATGAATGCATCCTTAAACTTCCTCAGAGCAGATGTGTTAGCAGTGGCATTGTCAAGTGTAAATGTAAAGATCTTCTCTTTTCCCCTTTCAGCCAAACACTCAAGAAGAACATAACTTATAGTCCAACCTTTATGGTCTAAGATGTGCTTTAAACCTATTATAAACTTCCTTAGGTTCCAACCTCCATCCAAAAAATGTATTGTGATGACCATGTAGCTAGCTCCTATAGTGGGAACAACCCATATATCGGTTGTAAGTGAAATCCTCTGCTTATTAGCTCTAATCACCTTCATCAGATTTCTTTCTTTTTCACATACAGCTCCACAATGTCTCTAGCGGGTGTTCTTCAAGAATGCGGCTTAGGAAGATTAACTCGAGCACACAAACATTTCCAAGCCAAGCTTTCAGTGAATGAAAGTGGCAGTTCAGCCAAAACAAGCATTTTATTATTAGCTTCCCTAACCACATCTTCAGAAACTTTTGACGGTTTTATATTACTAGCATCACCTTCAGAATTCAAAGTATGTTGAGTCTGAGTGGTAGTGGCAAGCCATGTGTTATAGTCCCTGTAGATTCCTAGATGTTTATCCAAACATGTGGTTTCATACAATGATGGACAAGCCATTATTTGACCACAGTAATTACATGTGCATTTATTCTTATTGTCTTTCAATCTTGTATAATGCTCCCATACCCACGACCTTGTATAGTAAGGCCTTTAGTAGCACAATTCTTCTAGGACATAGATAGAACCGAACTATCAGCAGTTTTAGGAAAGCCTTTCCTTTTCTTTCCAGGTTTAGGACTAGTTGTCTCAACATTATCTTCAGTAGCATCATCAACATTTGGAATATAGAAACACAATGTAAGATTATAAGTCTACAACAACAGTCTAAGTATAGAAACACAAAACTGACACAACCTCAGTTTAGAAACACAAAGCTGAATATTTCAGTCTCTAAAACTGAATCTAACAAAAACGTGCTAGTCTTTTGAATCTGGTGAAATTTTGCTTCAGTTTCACCCAATTTATTTTCCTTAGATCACTTCCAATTACATGAACCTGTAGTTATTTGAAGATCAAATTTATTTTCTTTAATATTATTTACAGATCAAATAAGTCCTTAACTAAATCTGGTTGAGGTTTGAAACTACCAAGTACTAACTAGACGATAGAGTTTGAGTTATCATTTACTAACTAGATATAAAACCAAAAACAATTATGAATTATAAGTTAAGAATATCGAAATCGCAGATTTCAGTTATGAACTACAAAGTTAATTAGACCTGAAACCTAAAACAGTTATGATTGGAATCGCAGATTACAAGTTTCATAGGCTAAAACAAAATAAACAAAGATTAAAGAGAAAATTAGAGAAGTCTCTTAACCTGTGAGTGATTTCTCGACAAAGCCGATGGAGGAAGAGAAATTAGAGCTGCAGGTACTCGCTGTGAATCTTGTGGTGATCATGTATCGTGGAGGTGAATTAGGGTTTCCAATATTTACTAATTGGGGTTTTAAACTTAAAATTTTCAACAGATCGAGAAGAAGTTGAATCGAAAAGAAGAAGTTGAATTGAAAGGCAAAAGGCAACTGATCACGATTATGGCATATATTATTTATGTAAATAAATGTAATATATATTTTCTTATGTATATATAATATATATATATATATATATATTGTATAGTTTATTTCGGGTTTATTTTGGGTAACCGATCGGGTTTGGGTTTGGATAATTCGGATAGAAATATATCATTTTGGACAAAAGCGTCAGCTTCATCACTCATGGCACGACGCCATTTCTTATTTTTGAGAGTTTGAATGTAAGTCTCCGGTTCGACTTCAGTTAGTATCGCCGTAAGTATGTACTTCAGGTTAGGTTTTAATATACCATCTTTGGACCGAGTTTGCATTGAATGCTGATTAAATAGTGGTGCAGCAAGGGGTTGTGTTGGTGGTGGATCAGCTGGAGCCGCCACTTGGTGATTAGAAGTGATCGGTGGTTCTGTCGACAAAGTGAGTGCAGATAATAGGGTTGTGGTTACAACAGTTTCCCCATAGACAGGCAAAAGAGTTGTATCCGAGGATGAAGAATGGAGATTATGAGTCCGAGGATGAGCAGCTGGAGATTAACCCAATTGAAAGTCAAAAAGCATCCTAAGACGTATAACATTCAATGGCTCAAGGATGAAGGAGAAATGAGGGCGAAACACCAAGTGGAAGTGCCTATTGTCATTGGAAAATATGAGGATGAAATCTTGTGCGATATTTTACCAATGGAGGCTGGGCACATACTTCTTGGTAGACCATGGCAATCAGACCAAAGAGTGGTACGTGATGGCTTCACCAATCGCCATACGTTCGAAGTCAATGGAATAAAGACTACTCTAGTGCTGTTGCCGCCTCATGAGGTATATCTCGACCAAATTCACTCAAAGGGAAGCAAGAGCTAGGTAACAAAGCTAACCTCTTTGCTATGATTGGTAAGACTCAATATGATGATCATTTTGACCCTAAACTATTTATTCCTTTGGGTAAAATATCTTGTGACCCTAACCTTGCACCGGTACCACCAAGTGAATTTACTAAATTTTTGCAGGTTATATCATTAGGTAGTAACCCCGGGCAAGCACAGCATGGATCACATCATCATAGAATAGAGCCACACTGTAGTGAAAGAAGTGATCGAGCTAAAGAAAATAGAGAACAAAATGCTAGCAAAGTCTTTGAGGAGTCCCGAACCAACCCGCCTACCAAGTACTTTGCTTATGATGGCGAGAAAAAGCTTCCCATCTATGAAGTTGTGTTCATCAACAAAGCCATGAGATACTACCAGCTCAAGCCATAAGTGTTTCAGAACACAAAGGACCCCCATTAAACTCCGAGGTAAGTTTTCTATGATTTCATTTATTTAAGGTTCTAACTTAGTGTTGTTCATGGCAGACCAAACAGATTTGAAGACAAATCCTTTTCAACTAGGAGAGGATGATGCAATTCTAGGAGGCTCCAAGTACCTAGAACATGTTGAATTGGCACTAAGGAGGAAGAGGTGAGCAAGCAAGGAGCAAAAGGAGTAAAGGAAGCACTACTCGGACCCAAGACTTGTCTCCGGACAAAAAAGTTTCATCAAGACTTTAGAGTCTTACTCCATCAAGTGAAGACTCAAGAGGATCCCCCGAGCAATGAGGGATGTGTCAAGGCCACCTTGGTCATGACACACACTCGGAAAAGTAGTGCATAGCCATATGATCCACTCCCACTCTTTGTCCCTTAGCTTTGTTTTGTCCCATGTGGTTTTCCGAGTGAAGTTTTTAATGAGACTTGTGGCTTATATATTCATCTTTGCCATCACCTAATCTGATCCATTAGGCCCATTTACAAGATCATTTTGGGTGTCTATCTCATCTATCTTATTTCTATTTCGAATTCAAATTTGAGTTGTTATTTCTTGTATTTCCGAGGTGGTGTTTTCCGAGGCATGTCTCGAAACCACCTCCTCGTCTCCTCTCTTTTTCTCTTCTCTTTATAACTCACTGAACCTCTCATTGTATTCAAACTCTTTCAAGATTAGATCATTAAATCGGATTTCGTGTGTTGAATTTGATTCTCTTATGTAAATAAATAGAAAAACGTAAAAATATATACAACGGTTTTCACACCTTAGAGAGTTTTTAGAGTGAGTATTTTCGTCTCTATTCTGAATTCTGTACATGATTTTTCTCTGGGGTCAAGCTCCCTATTTATACAAACAAAGAAAAACCCTAGAATTAGAAAAATAGAAAGTTTGGAGGCGGTCCACCGATCGGTGATTAGTTATTCACCGATCGGTGGAGAAAGTCTTTGGCACCGATAGGTGACAAGCCATCACCGATTGGTATTCCATCCCGAGCATGCTCCGGCCGCGACACAGTTTATCTAGTCTTCAGTACATTGGCCATAACTCTTGATTGCACCGTTAGATTTCATTCAAACCACTTGTAAACGAAATATAACATCCTTATATAGCTTTTTCAAAATATGAGCAAGATCTAACTGTGGGAAGTATTATATCGGAGGCCAAACATCTGACGCTTCTGCACAGTCATGAATCTCTAATCATCCAAAATGATCCATTTCCACTCTAAAACCTTCATTTGGACTCCAGCAAGTGTGCAAACCTATACATACATAAAATACCAAAAAAAATATTGTCCTTATTGAAAAGATACAATATTTGTTAATAAAATGACTCTAAAAATCCATAGTAAATAGTGTTATCACTTATTTAAAGAATCATTTGTTTATGGTTACTCTTATTATTAACTCTTGTTTTTAAATGTGTAAGATGATGAAGAGAACAAGTTTACCATTTCTGGAATGATGAAGGTCATGGGAACTTTCACCGACCAATTTGGCAACTCGGGCAAAACATTTGATGCAAGAATGGATGGTTTTGATGCGAATCTTGCTGCAGTTAAGGAAGATATCCGTGATCTGCGAGAGCAAGGAGAGAAGGGCAAATCTAAAAAAGTTACTGTACCAATTCTAACAAAAAAGAAGAGAAACATGATGATGAGGCGACTAGTAAAACACCAGTAGTAGAGGCAAAATTATTTAATTGCAGATTTATTTTGTTATTGCTGCAGCTTTATTTAGCTTTTGCCACAGATTTATTTAGGTAGTATTTAAGGAGATTTTTATTACATGTTTAATGGATTTTTAACATATTTATGCAATCATGGTTGGTAATGGAGACCAGGGATGCATCAGATGGGCTTATAGTTAGCAAAGTTGTTAAGAGGGGATTGAGTAAGAGTGAAAAAAAAAGTAGAAAAGTGTTGTGACGCTCCGGTGGGGAAAAAGAAAGATATCAATGATTTGCGAGAGTGAAGAGGAAAGGGCAAATCAAAAGAAGTTATTGTTACCAAATCTAACAAAAAAAAAAGAGAAACAAGATGATGAAGCGACTAGTAAAACACCAGTTAGTAGAGGCAAAATTATTTAACCGCAGATTTGTTTTGTTATTGCCGCAGCTTTATTTAGCTTTTGCCGCAAATTTATTTAGGTAGTATTTAAGGTGATTGTTTTTACATGTTTAATGGATTTGGTAACATATTTATGCAGTCATGGTTAGTAATGGAGACCAAGGATGCATCAGATGGGTTTCCATTTAGCAAAGTTGTTAAGAGGGGATTGAGTAAAAAAAGTGAGGCTCCGGTGGGGAAAAAGACAAAGAGTAGTGAGGCTCCGGTGGGGGGGGGGGGGAAAGAAAAATATTGATGAGGCTCAAGCAGATAGTGATGTTGTAGACATAACTGAGAAACATAATAAAGAAGACATGGAAATGGCATCGAGTTCCGAAAAAGGGTTGTCAAATCCGCAAGAGGCCGATGCTAATAAGGCTATGGATGAAAAGATACCTATGCAAAACTGAGTTCCACAATTGGTGCATTCTCAAAAATTACCATACAATGTTAACTCTACTGTCAAACGCATTATTCCAAGTGTTATAACTTCTACACACGAGTATGATCCTATGAAAGATGTCGATGAAAACAAATTGCATAAGTTATTTGATTTATATACATGGATGAGTATCTATCTAATTTCCCTTATTTTATTTACTAATCCTCATCGACATAATTTGAAATTTGATAATGAATATTTTTTTTCTTAAAGGGAACAACTACTTGGAAGCATCAATTCAGATGTAGAATTCTTTAAAAAGATTATTACTCCTATGAAGGAGTGGAATACATTCAATTATATGTGGATGGTTGCATGATTCTGTTAGTAATTTATTTAGCTATTACTGCTGAGATGTTTTTGCTCATGTGGTTGTGGATTTATTTAACTGCAGAGTTATTTGTAAAATTATTTAACTGCTGATTTATTTTTTTGCACTCGCATATTTATTTAGCTTATTGCTGCAGATTTAATTTTCTTTTCTCTCTTATTTATTTTCATTTTTTTTATACAGCACTTGGCTGCGTCAATGACAATGTTCCGCAACAGGTCTATTTGTGCTTTTTCACCTTTCCACAAAAGGATAGGTTTCATTGATCACTGGTTCATCACTACAATGGCTAATGATTTCAAACAGGTTTAGCCAAAGTCAAAAAAATTCTTGTTTGACATACATTATATGAACCAGATTAACGGTTTAGCTCCTTTTCACTCGGCGACAAAGAAGAGATGGTTTCATGATATGGATAACTTGTACAGTTGTGTTAATGTAAAAAAGATTATTGGATTGTTGTAGACATTAACTTTCTGAGGGAGATGATATACGTCTATGACTCCGACTCATACCAAGGACAAAGAAATTGTTGTAGCATAAATCAGATTTGAATAAGCCATCTTATTGGAATTGAGAGACCAGTAGGTTGCACAAAAAAAAAAAAAAAAAAAAAAAGAGAGACCATCCATACTTAGAAAATACATTTCATGCTTATTGAAAATGAGAGACCAGTATAATTATCAAATAAATAGTACATTCCACTAGAAAAAACAGGAGAGATGTTTATTTTAAAAGAATTACGTTTCCAATACAAATTAAAAACAATATACTTTTTCATCATGAGGTGGCTTGTTGATGATACATGTGGAATTCAATATAATGTGTATGGTTTTATTTTTTAAGCACGTGAGTAATGAGGCCAGGGATGTGTATATTTGTTAGATAATCTCCCCAATTAATGCCTTTTGGGTCGAAATCAAACATCATTTTTTCTGAATTTTTGCTTCCCTCTTTCTTCTGATTGGTACATAAGCTCTCAGTATTTCTATCATCGAATCTGAAGAAAAACAAAATAGATTATTTGTAAATGTATAAAACACTACTTCAATTTTATAGTTGTGGATAAAATTTTTAGAGAGGTTAGTTTTGTAACATAAAACTAATATTTTGAAGTAAACACGTACATGCCCTTGAAGAGTACATAAGGCTCGTAAAGCTCTACCAATCTCATCACCAACTCGATTTTTCGGTTCTTGTCTCCGTACTTATCCCCTTTTCTCCAAGGATATATTATATCAATCAATTTTAATAACTGATTAAACAAAAAGAGAATTTAACAATGATCAAAACACTATCAACAAAAAATTTACTATGAGAAAACTATTTAGTTTTCTTTTGTTAGGTACTCTCTTATTTTAAAATAAGTGTCGTTTTAGAATTAATATCACTTAGATTTTCAATGCAGACTATTAGTAGATAAATTCTCAGTTGTAATCCTATCTTTCTAATGTATTAATTATAAGAGAAATAAAATTATGTAGTGCATTAACAAAGGCTAGAGTATAGATTGTAATATTTTTTTTTTTAATGTGTGAATAACACTTCTTCTAAAATGGAGGAAATAGTTATTATAAATGAATTAGCTAAAATATACGAAGTATACTGTATTTTAAATATAAAACTTCTCTCATTCATATAAGTACCTGGAGAGGAAGTTTGTAACGTAGGGTCATGTAGAGAGAAAACAAAGCCATGGTTGATATGAACCTCACTTTTGAAACGGTTATGAGCGAGCCATTGCGACTGCGTAAAGGGTTTTTGGTGAAGTACCGAACTGAAATCTCATGAATCTCTCCAAATGTAATTGGGTTCTGGTGAGATGAACCGACTTGGTACACCATGTGAACCCCTGAGCCTCCAGCATGTGTGGCTGCAGCCGTGATCATTGCATTTGACACCATATCCACTGGTATCTGTCAACATGCATAGCTGTCTTTTAGTATATGTATTTAGAGCACTTGAATAAACTTTCAAAAAAAATTGAAGTTCTTATATAAAAAAAAGCAGTTCATATAATTTTGGGATAATAATTTTTGGAAAAGGTCTTTTAATACATCAACTAACACATTAAAAAAAAGTGGCATTGGCTACAAATATCTATCACATAACATAAAGAATTTAAATCTAGAGGTGGCTAAATTTTGCAAAACATATGTATCGATAAATAATAAGGAACATGTCTAGTTCAACAATTTACCATATCGCAGACCGAGTTTACATCGACAAGAAAACACTTGAGCAATCCCTTTCCGTGTGCTATAATCACGCTGTCTACAGTTCTACATACAAATATCAGTAATGTGAATAGTTGTAACTAGTAAGAATACAAAGTAACTAAATAGATAGGTTAAAAATCTTTACTAATTCAATCACTTATAAAACTAAAAATATGATAACTTTTACAATTAAAATTCAGATACCTAATCTTTGATAAACGTACCTTAAACCTTCAATCCAACCAGGAAATGGTTCGGAAAGAGTGCTAGTAATCATTGTGGGACGGATGATAACGAGAGGAAGATTTTCTCTATGGTTACCAAGAAGCATCTCTCCCATTGATTTTGTGAAAACATATGTGTTTGGCCATCCATGAAGCTTTGCCCTAATCATACACCAAATTATATTTCATTCCATTGTGATAATTGAAATCTAAGACCATCTCCAACTCTTAAGAACCTCTATGGGGTTCTTATTTTGTTTTTAATATATTTTTATTATTTAATTATATTAAATAAGTAAAAAAAATGAACCAATTAAAAGTTAACATGTGGCAAATAAAATTCTTAAATGAGGGTTCTAGAGTTCTTATTTAAGAGACTCAAATGGTGGAATTCTTTAACTTTTTATTTTTTTATTAATTAAAAAGTTAAGAACCTTTTTTAAGAACCCTATTAAGAGCCTCCATTGGAGGCTCTAAGTATTTGTTTTTTAATCATCAACTACAGCATTTACCTTTCCATTCCGAGTTCTTTCATGGAGAGAGTAATGTCTTCTTCTGAACAATCTTTTTCATGGAGTTCTTTCAATCTTTTCTTCATTATTTCCCTCTCAAGGTTTACATCCAATTGAAGACCATTCTCATTACGAATCTCTTCCATGACAAATGGTTTTTCAGGTAGGAGACCCGGTTTTTCCCCGCAAACATAAGCTAGGAAAAAAAAGTAGAAGTAAGAATAAAAGTTTCAATAACCATATCATAGATTATATATAGGGAAAGAATTTATATACAGTAAAATATCTTTTAATTAATAAAAGAAGAAAATAATAAAAATATTTCAGTTTAAAATCTAACAAATTTTGATAGCACAATAAGATACTATGTTTTAAAATTTCTATGCAAATATATGAACAATGAAAGAATTTAAATATATATACAAAACAATTTTTAGACGAATAGATAGAAAAAGACTCACCAGTGGAGACATGGAGAAGCAATTGAGCTTTAACACAATTTTTGGCAAAGTTAAGGACATTGAGAGCTCCAAATGTATTGATTCCAAGCCCAACGTCATATCTTGGTTTCATACGTATATAATAAATTTATATTTTATTAGAGAGAGAATAAAAAAAATTTATTTATAAAAAGGTGGTATTTAAAAAAGTCTTGTAGTTAGTACCTCTCGTCAAAGTTTGTTGTAGCTGCAACATTTACAACAACATCGATTTCTTTTTGCATACGTTCTCTGAGATTAGAGTCTTCTATGCCTAAATGAACCGTTGCGATGTCACCTGCGACCGGGACAACTTTTTCGGACAACAATTTATTCAAATTCTCACTGCCACGATCCTCTCTTAGCACCTTAAAAAGATCTTTCTCGAATGCCTGTTATAAGTTTAGTTTAACAGATCAGATGAACAAGTCTAAATTTTTATTTTTTTGTCAAACAGTCTAATTTTATTTATTTGAATATATCTTCATTCAAATATTATGAAGAAAATTAGGTTTAGTTGGCATACAACCTCTGTGCGTAAGCGTTTAGCCGCAGCTTCGTTGTCGGATGCTCTCACAACGAGGTATAGCTTCTTAACATTTGGTTGGACTCTCAGAATTTTCTCCACAAAAACTAATAAGATATTAATCAAAATAAATTTAAATCCGATTGGTTGTCATTATAGTGAAAAGTGTATTTATAAACTAAACTTAGTTATAAAAGAAAGAGACATCCAAAGTAATCAAGATGTTGACCAAAAAAAAGAAAAAAGTAATCAAGATTTTGACACAAACAATATGTGTCAATTTTATTTTGAATTTTTTTTCCCAGCGAATTCATTACTCACTCTAATGTATCTTGATTCTTGAAGAACATAAATTGATGGGAAATGAACCAAAATCAGATGGGATATTAAAGAACCTACCCTTGGCAAGGAAACCAGTAGCGCCAGTTACAAGAATTGTCTTGTTTTGAAGAAATTGAACACAATTGAATTCCATTGTTTGGACCTTTTGTCTAACTCAGAAGAATTGAGTTTATCTTTTGTTTGGTTACCAATTCAGAAAAAATAGTATAAGTCTGTGGCATGGAAACCCATTGTGAGTGGAAGAGTATTTATAGTAGCAAATGACAAAATACAAAAGTCTATAATACCCTCCAATAATCTTAATTTTACTAAATTACACAAAACCAAAATCTGTCCAATGTCTTTTAACTTTATACATATTATCAGAATAAAATATATTAGGAAGAATTTTGTCAAATTTTAGCTAAAGCTTAGCGTCATAAACGAAAAATTTTGAGACTATTTTATCTAAAAATTTTCAGTTACTTAATTAAAGTATCATATCTGGATTCTCTTAATTATACTTTCTAGAAATTAAATTCATACATTGTAAATCAATAGATAGACTAACTAACGAGGAGCTTCCAAATAAAGGTTCTTCATAGCCGCCCGACGTAAAGGTTTGACTCAGTTCTTTGTTTGTCATATTTTTGCATGCAAAATTTTGGGTAACTTTTAACAACTTTTTTTTTAGGTAACTTGTTTAATTGAAAGAGAAGAAAAGAAGAAAATCTATTTGTTTGCCTATAAAAGTCTTTTAAACATGGACGAATCACCAACTAATGTATATTACACTATATTCAATCATCAACTATTTTGATAAATTATATCTTTTAACAAAAAAAAAAACTATTTTGATATATTTTAACAAACAAATTGTTTTTGATAAATATTCCAAAATAATGAGACATCTCTTTTTTTAGAAAATGAAAAGTCTGGTACGGTATTTATTATGTTAGATCAGTTACGTATTACAGAAAAGAAGTAAGGCTCCCTAAGTAATTGAGTTTACAACCAATATTATAATGGTGCTACAGAAACGGCACTATTGAACAATTAGACTGGGATGCAATGCAGAAGTAGAAATATTTTTTACACGAGTCATATAAATTTAATTATTTTTATTTAATTATATTTTAATATTAAACTATAAATAATTAAATTATAATTTTGTTTTAAATGGTCTTAAGAACACTTAATTTTTTACCTAAAATAAATGATCAATTTTTGTTAAGAATTTTATAAAAACTAATATTATTAATTACGAAAAGTGTGAAAGTATTACAAACACTCCTGATTAAGTGTAATTAAATTAAGACTGTATATTCTTTGTAATTTTTATTTTCTTAAGAGATTAATTACTCGTTACCTTATATATACTTAATACAAATAAATCAAGAAAAAAATCAGTTGACCCGAAAAAAAGATAAAATGTGAAAAATCTCTTTAGTTTATTTTTCCTATTATAGTCTTTAAAAATATAAGAGATTTCAAGTTAATTTTTTTTTAAAACAAAAGAAGATTAACTAAAGAAAATTATATATTTAAATTTCTCTTATAGCGATTATCAAAAGTAAAACCTTTAATTTTCTGAATTTATTTAGTAAATTATACGTTAGCCTATTTTGTTACATCTTCTTTGGTATAAAGAGAACTACATGTAAAAATGTTTTATGTGTACGAGAATAGACTGAAAAATAGTTAAAATTCTTAGAAGCTGGGCATCTGTTTTTGTTGATTCACTAAAACTTAGAGAATACCAATAAAGTTAATTCGAATTTTCTAATGAATACAGGTAGATCTACAAATAGTAGATATTATAGGTCAACAATATGGGTCCATAAATAACAACAACATTTACAAGAACATCGAAAAAAATGAGGGTTTGAAAATTATACACATATGATTATATTTTTGAAAACAATATATGATATTTATATACTTATATTTGTGCATACTGCATAATACATGTGTATGTTGACGTAAAGATCGTTGGTCCTTCGCATGTGGTGTAAGCTTCAAAGGAGCCATGCATGTAGGCTCTTTGATTTATCAAATTGTTACTGCAGTTTTTCGTCTCTCATCCAAATTTGAAATTTTACGCGGCTTGTAACATCGCACCGTACCAAATAATGCTCTCTCTTTTTTTTTCAAATTCAAATTTAATTTCTCTCATTTTGTTTTTTAGTAGACTTGCATCACAAATCTAGTCAGATGATTTTGACACGATGCTCAGAACCTATGAGCTTATGAAATACGAAAAGTTGATGTCCAATCGTACCAGTCCCCTGATATGCCAGAATTTACGTCTAACTTGCTATCATTTTCACATAGTTTCATCTTGTTTTGCATCCCATGTTAGTGTTTAGATGCATGTTTTGCATGTTTTCTTGTTTCATAGGTTTATAGAGTGAAATATGCACCAAAAAAGTCAAAGGTAGACCAAAAGGGAGCAAAGGAGTGAGATCAAGTGTGAAGAGAAGGCAGCGGCCATCCGACAAGGAGTCACCGCCGCAGACCAGCTGTGTGATCCAGCGGCTTTGTGATGTTGTGGAGCTCCAGTGGTGTCTTGCATCGACTTCATGTCTCCGCTGTGAGACTGGACGAACCTACCTGGCATTTTGTCAAGGAAATGTCGCGGGTGATGTGATCGATGGGACATAGCGGCTTGTCGTAGCGGGATCACATCCTCGATGAAGCGTAGCGGTATAGTCCAGCGGCATCATCACACCGCTGGGATGCAGTGGCCAGCTCCCACGGTTTTGTGACGCTGCTGGTCGGTTCAGAATTTCAGATTTTGCCTTTAACCCGATTTAACAAGATAAATTTTGTATTAAACCAGTTTGCTTTTGTTTTGCTATAAATAATCCAAAAACCTAATTAAGAGGGCTATGCTTTGTTTTAAAGAAAGATCTTAACCACCTTTAAGCTTTCTCTCAAGAACATTGTATGATTTTCTATTTTTATGTTATCAAAGTTTGTTTTCCTTAAATACTTTTCATCTATTCATCTTGGCAACATGATTTATCAAAGATCAAGTATTTGGATTTGTTTTCATGTTGATTTGTGAGTAGTCATTTTAGAACTCTTGAGTTAGGTAGATTTAGGGTGATTGATGATTGATTAATGGAGTTTAGATATGGAATATGATAGATCCTTTATTAATGATTGATATTAAAGCTAGATTAACCATGATCAGGTTAGTTTAGACATTAGGCATTTTTACACTGTCAAGGTGTTCGATGAAATGCCGGAACCAAATTACAAAGAGCTTAACATTTCTAGCCTATGAAAACAGTTGATTAGGATGTTATGTGGTTAGTTAGGCTTATAAATAATGCTCCATGATTGCTTAATCACTAGAGTTATTGATGATTAGGTAGTTAAAGAAAAGATTAATACCATAAAAGTGGATTAGTCATCATTAGTGACCTAAAGCCTAAAGATTAGCTTAGCAAAGTAGATCAAAGCTCCATCAGTTAAGAATCCATCACCTTAACCTTCTATCTTTACTCTGAGAGTTCGCTTTCTCTTATTTGATTTTCAAAACCGATTTTAGTTTTTACTGCTTCTATTTGTTTATTTGCAATTAAGTTTTCTAAAACCAAAAACTTTGTTCACCTTATATTAAGTCAAAAATCTCACATTTTTAGTGATTTGAACCTTTTGTCCTTGTGGAATCGACAACCCTAAGTGCTATGCACGACGGGATAATTGAAAGCGATAAAAAGCTTGTTATCATCCCCTCTAAAGTTGATAAATCTTGGCATCATAGGGTTTGACTGGTTTAAAGCTTGCGGATTCAAGAGTTTGTGGAAACGGATGGTTACGGTTTCAAACGTTATTAAGCAATTTGTATGACTGGTTTAACAATTAGAAATATGTGCATTTATGAAAAATTACTGATTGATTGACAGTGATTGCGGTATTAAACGTGGTGTTTGCGAATGGTAGCGGATGAACCAATCAAACCCATAACCGCGACCGCTTCGGCAATGTAAACGCAATTTAGGTGTAACATATACGAATTTATCAAGGAAAGAAAAAACATATGCGGCACGATTTTAACGATTTTCATAATTTTCCATGACCACTTCTAATGTCACCAAGTAATTAAAAAAAAAATGAAATGTGTTAAATTATTATATAGTAATAAAAATAATATGCATTGATTCTGATACACGCTAATGAATTAATATGTTAGATTCATGATCCCCCCATAGTAATAAAAATAATATGCATTGATTCTGATACACGAGGGCTTTTAAATGAATTTATCAAAATGAAAACAAAATAACTAGAAAACATTATAAATAATTGTACGATCCAAGAAATACCCAACCCAAAATTTTTAGATTTGTATTAGATATTTTGATTGATTAAAATTTTTATATTAAAAATTTTATTAAAACCATAACTGATTAAAAAATTATATTAAAAATATAGATTATAAGAGGATTTTTTTTTTTTAGCATTAGTAGATTGAAATATTTGTTTGGCAGAACAATATAAAATTATCTTCTAAAAGTACCTTTATCAAAAAAAAATCTAAGGAGCACTTTCAAAACTACCATTTTGTGCTAACTTCTATTTGCTAAAATGGTACAAAATTAATGCAATTGAATTTATACTCATTTATTGTTTGATATATAGTGACGTTTCTAGCCCATTTCAACCTAAAAAAAAAAGAAAACATTATTTGCGAAATAGTACTGTAGCAAGAATTGACATTAATTTTAATTGTTTTTGGTTGACGAGAAACATTTTTTCTCTTGGATGTTAGGCTGAACATTTATTTTATAGAAGTAATGTTATAGTACCATAAATATTCAAAACGATGATCACAATTATTAGAATTTATATAATACATGTAAATATCCTACATACCTAACTAACAAATCAAAAGCTCTAAACTCAAACAAATCAATGTACAATATATTTTCTGTAACAGAATTTAACAAGAAAAAATCTAAACACTAAAAACCAAATGGAAATGGGAACCCAAACAAATCAATAGATAATATACTTTCAGTAACGGTGGTTAACAAAAAAGAATTTAAACTCAAACCCCCAAATGAAAGTGGAAACCCAAACAAATGAATGTGTAGTATACTTTTCTGTAACACAATTTAACAAGAAAGAATATAAACCCTAAATCCTAAATGGAAGTGGAAACCTAAACAAACCAATGTACAATATACTTTTCTTACCGAAATTTTTTAAAAAGGAATTTAAGCCCAAATGAAATTGAGAACCCAAACAAATCAATTTACAATATAATTTCCGTAACAGAATTTAAGAAGAAGGAATCTAAACCTTAGATTGACCATTTTGAAATTTTCACAATTAGTACCTCACATTCCTCAAATTGATTTTGAAAAGCCAGCATTTTTTTTATATCAAACTTGATCCATGCAGTCCATGACCATTACCAAATTATTCAGTTGCATGCTCTTCATGCACTTTAATATCCAAAATAAGGATTTAACATAAACTTATAGAGAAGATTTTTGCTCATAACATATTGACCACTTCGGAGAATTCACAAGACCTCACATTCCACCAGTTGATATTGAAAAGGTTACTATTCTTTAGGATCTTCTGAATATCAAATTCGACCCCTGCAGTCTGTGACCATTACCAAGTCATGTGGTCTCATGTTCTTAATGGAGATTAGGGGTGCAATAAAAGGATCGTACATCTAGTTACGTCTCATTGGAAAGATATTAACGACGTCAAAAACATGTCTGTGCATTCATTACTTAATAGCTTGATTAAACCACTGTTATTAGAAATATGCAATCCTTATTGTTAAAATTTAAAATGACGTAAAACTATGTTTCTGAAAACGTTTGGAGATACGATAGTTTACTATAATGAAGTAAGTCACTACCAAATATATATATATATATATATATATATATATATATATATATATATATATATATTGTTAAACCAATTCAGGACATTTGGCCAATAATTTTTTCCGGTACCTAAAGTTATAACTCTTCATGCCAAAAGAAGATTGAAATAACAATAATGTATACATTATTTGATTATTGTGAACTGATTTTTAATTAAATTAAATATAGATCTTTGAATGAAAAACTTTGAATTACTATTTTAAATTTGAAGAGATATTTTCCCCATAACCGGAAAATCCATTGAATTATTTCTACAGTCAGCTTCGAAAATTACATTTACACAGATTTGAAGCTGAAACCAATAAATGTAAAAGCAGTGTGCAAATTAATAAGAAGCACATATCAACGTTTAACATACTACTTCAAAAAGAGGATACATTTGTTTGGTTCGTTTTCCTATACTCGAACTAACTGAATTTCTTAAATCAAACCAAATAAAACGTGTCATACCCAAACTTACAGTTCATTCACTTCAGGTTTGTTCTAACTTCCTAGTCAGATTAGAGTCTTAATTTACGTTTATTTGATTGTCACTTATAATAGAGGTGACCAATGGGCGGTTGGGAAGTTGTCGTAAAACCGATAATAAATCTTTGTTAGACCATCAAACTAGAATTAAACGATATCATGCTAAGTTTCATGGACAACCAATGGACAGTAAATAGATTGACCCATACATATTACATACTAGCTAGTATTGATCATTTCTAACTATCCCATATTGGAACTTTAAAACAGTATGGTTGGGCGGCCTAGATGCTCACAATTCTTACTTTCACACATGTTTGCCTCGAACACATGTGACATGTTCATACATCTTCGTTAGTTAAAGATGGTCGGGCCATCTCAAATTCATCATATTTGTTCCATTACGTTCTATCCAAAAGCTCTAGCCATACTCAATTTGTCTCGACATACCCATTTCCCCAAAACATACAATCCTCTAGCAAAACTCTCCTATATACGTCAATTCGAAACTCACTTTAAAGCATATTATATTGAGGATCACCTTTTTTACTGGGGCCAAGACCTGAATAATTCGATCTCTCCTATGTTTTAGAATTTTTGACCAGTCCTCATATCTCTCTTTGAACTTGCACCGTCGTCGACCTACTGGAAAAAAAAAAAATCCTTGTTCGGCCTCGTGAAGGAAAGTAATTGTTTTTATAATTTTTTATAGTTAATATTTAAATATCAAAAGATTTCATATTTAAAAATGTTCATATATTAGAAATTTGAAATGATAGTTAACGTTTGAAGTTCTTTGGATCTTTCTGACATTCAGCTCCCCTTTAATAATAAATCTTTATCTATAATTAAGGTTTGATATTAGTAATCCTATACCAGGATGTACCACCAACTATACGTAATCAAACAAAATGATAAGACGAAGTGGTACAAAAGTAGTAGCATTACAATCTAAGCGGTAAAAATACCATTTAAAAGTAATTCTACAGTTGTAAACTGATATTACAAGAAACTCATCTACTCGTATTCATATAGATATATATATATATATATATATATATATTACCGCGATTCAACTTTTTGTTACAAAACGCATCTTATGTGTATGTACAAAACAAAATCATGGTTCTGTGCCGCCTAAGAAAATGGATGATCCAAACACACAACACACAAATGTCTTTGTGAAAAACCTAAATGCGTATGATTTAGTTGTTCTTGTTATTGAATACACGTGGATGTCAACGATATTTCAGACTGCACTCGACCAGTCTTTTGACCCCAACCAAATAACATGCACTGTTTGGTTAGGAGAGAGCTGTTCTCAGCCAAATAACATGTCTCGTCGACTTTGAGCATTTATTACAAGAATGAAGAAATGTCTTATGGTTCCGTAACTTTTAAAGACGTTTCAATCACTGATAAGTATATAACTTCAGGCTTTTCTTAAGAAGGCACAGGAAATTTCCGCATCTTTTATTTTACCTGATCAAAAAATAATTCTTCAATTTTTTTCAATTTTAGTGAAAAATCCCTTATTGTTGGTCAAAATCATGTTAATGAAGAAATATCCCATAATTTTTCTTTACGATTTTGTTTGAAGGACTTCTTTACTAAACACTTTGTATACAAAGAAATTGTCTTTTTTTCCCCGCAAGGACAAAGAAATTGTTTCCTTAATATTTACCAAAAAAAATCATTTCCTTAACTTAATTATAAGAGTTGATGGTTTAGTAGATTTTTTGTTTAAATTAATTATTTCACTAATATTGTTCAAAGTTGAAGGTTTAATGTATTACAGTTACACATATTGATATCACTATTTTGTAGATACCTTTTAATAAAATAGCGTAGAAATTATGATAAAATTGGGAATTCACAGCAAAATTTATAACTGGTAAATATTATAGAACTGTAGCCATTTTTTTTTATCGTCAACAGAACTGTAGCCATTTAAAGTGACAAAATCGTTTAATTTCTTTTACAATAAGATAGATAATGGTACGTCAAACAAGTTTAAGAAGAGTGAAGAATATCTAACATTAGAAGTATCTAACATTAGAAGATGTGAAGAAACTCTGAGTAGTATATAAAAGATATGAGGCAATCCATTTATTGTCCATTGGGTTTGAGTTAAAAACTGATAAACCTTTACAAAAACACTAAGCAAAGTTCTGACCTCTTTTTTTTTTTGGTAATAAAAAAAGATATCAAAGAAAAAGGTAGACAGTCCTGCCAAGAGGCATTTTTCGGTACTTATGATAATCTAAAAATTATAACCACACGTAATTGCTTTTGTCGATCTATCTACTCTTTGGAAGAACTTGTCAACTCCTTGTGCGTAGGCGGAGGAGTAGAGCGTGAAATCTTTTTACACTCTTGAAAAAAGATTGTTTTATCTCAACAAGACAATGACACACTTCTCCAAAGATCTTTGCAAAATCCAACTCACTCAATTCCAAAATCACTATAAAGTCCATATGCTATTTGGCACCAAACATGTTTGACCAAAGCAATGTACCTTTTTGAATATATAGGGATTTCATTTGCTCACTATAGTAAATTCTTTGAGTGTCAGATTTAATTTGGTCAAATAATTTTACAACCCTTCACAAAAGAGTAGAAGTAAATTTTTTTTTTTAATTATTATTATTGTATATAGAATTAAAGATTACTTTCATCGACTTTTTTTTTCTCAAAAAGTCCATTACACACTAGGAAAATAGTGAAATTCATATAGTTAAAATAGATAATAAAATATTATCTCAACTCTCAAGTAATATAATAAGAATGATTGTAAAAGAAAAAAAGAATGTAACAATCTTTGAATGGAATTACAAACAAGTCCCAACTAAATCACAATCTTTTAGTTAGCTTTTAATTAATTTAACAGACATTTTATTTACTGAAAAAAACGGATGCTGTGCCTAAATAATTTATATACACGTACCATATTCATTTTACCAAATATACACCATATAAATATGCAATACATACAGCCATTTTTTGTTTGACATCATTTGGATCAAATGTTTTTGATAATAACTCAACTCTTTCTATACAAAGTAATGCGATTTAGTGGAGTCTAACTCCGGTAAAATAACTATATACGTAAACCGTTAACCACCTGACTAAATGAACTTTTTTGTACATAAGACCACTAATCTTTTCTTTAAAATACATTGTATAGCATAAAAAATGCGGCTTCTTACTGTATATCGTAATCGTACATACTTTATTTTAGAACTTTTCGATGGCCAACCATCCATTGATATTCCCTCTGACATTATTTGATTTTGGTGTACCAATTTAGACTACTAGGCTAGTTTCTCAAAAATATATATATTTGGCATTGGTAACTAAATTTGATCACACAACATTCGTAACTAATCTTGAGTCACGCTATATATTAACTAACAATCTTTTCTTTTCAGAATGACAAATGACTCAACCAGATCACTCCGTGTACTCTTTAGGAAAGTTTGGCACGCAAGATGTAACACATTCGCTATGTCATTTGGGATTGAAATCCATATACAACCAACTATTTATATTTTCAAATTTTCTTCATATCAATCTTAGTTGATAACCGCGACTTTCTAGATATCATATTTATTTAGGGAACATGCACGAAAATGACATAAGCTATTTAGTCAATATACAAAAAGATAAGCGGCGAAAAACAAACATGCATGCGTAGATTAGCAGAAGAGACTGGTAAACAACTTGAGCGTCAAACAACTGTTTGAAAGAGAGGGACACATGTGGTATAGGTAAATGAATCCATCTTCTTTCATCGTATAGATTTATCAATATTGCGTAAGACATGTATGTACATCACAAAAAGTTCAAACACAAATTTAAATACCCATTTGAAATCATTGGTTACATTTGGAGAATACGAAAAATGGAAGATTAGAAGATAAAGATTCTTGTTACACAAAGAACATAACTCAACGCACGCCTTGTTTTTTTTTTCATCAACAAAAATACACAATTTTTAGACGATTCAACTAATGGGTTACCGAAAATGTAACATGCATCAAAATTCTAGTTTTTTAGTACATAGGTTATGAGGCCGGGAATATGAATGTTCATGATGTAATCGTCCCAATCAATAGACTTGGGATCAAATTCGAACAAACCATATACTTTTTTATTGATCTCCTTTGATTTCAACCGCAATCTCTCAGTATTCATATCGTCAAATCTGCAAAAACAATATAGCGTCTAAATAAACAATTTGGAAGAATGAATATAGAATAGATATAATAAAAATTTATGATGAAAGTTTATATGGATACATACATTCCCTTGAACAAGACATAAGGTCTATAAAGCTCGACCAGTCGCATTGCCAGTTTAATTTTGCGGTCAATGTCTTTATATTTATTTCCAGTCCACCATGGATAAACTATATTTATCAATCGCAACATCTGATAGTAAAAGAAAATATATGCATAAGAAATTGTTATAACAATTAAAAAGAAATACTATTTAATTATATCTTCAATTTTTCTTTTTGTACTTAGTGTTTCTTCAACGTTTGTTAACAAACGAAGACTATTTTTTCAGGATTCGCCATTTGGTAAGAAAACAAATAAAGATGTGTACCTGCAAAGGTAGCTTGTAGCGAAGGGTCATGTAGAAGCTGAACTGAGCCATGGTGGACAAGATAGTTCCTTTGGAGACTATGATGGGTGAACCATCACGTCCAAGTAGAGGATTTTTGGCGAAGTACCGAGCCGCGAGATCGTGAATATGTTCGAATGTGATAGGGTTCTTACAAGACGAACCCACATGGTACACGGTC
Organism: Cardamine occulta; assembly: GCA_028015245.1. Taxonomy (NCBI): domain Eukaryota; kingdom Viridiplantae; phylum Streptophyta; class Magnoliopsida; order Brassicales; family Brassicaceae; genus Cardamine; species Cardamine occulta. The sequence goes on from CM051381.1 coordinate 7,298,332, forward strand.
TGAGATCCTAACTTCCCCGTGTGTATTGCCGCAGCCGTGACCATTGCGTTTGCGACCATGTCCACAGGTATCTGTGAACATTGTATATAATGCATCACAACAAAATATATGTACTGCGTTTGTATTTAATAATAATCATAAAAATGGATAAATTGGCAATGCTCTTGAAGATAAATTGAGAAACAAAATGTGTATTTTGCGACACAATTACCATGGGATGTCAAGATATGTGATTTTTATTTATTTTATATGTTTTATTTTGACCGTGGGAGTTTTGGGCATTCGTCCCCTAGTCTCCCTCAGTCCTCGAAAGCAAGCTTTGGAAATTCTAATTTAAAAAATAATCATTAGTACCTAATATTGAATCCGAACAACTAATCCCTTTATATTACCACTAGACTACCATATTTTGGTTTTTATTTTTATTTTATTTTATCTGTTAGAGTTGGATTATGAAACTTAACATTATGTGGATGTTAGATTATGTTAATAGTACCACTATATATATACGTATTATTATACATGTATTTACGTTGGGACCTCCTATTAAACAACAACTCTACATAATTTATTCCATAATTATTTTGATTTTTCTTTCATACGTAAACGCAAACGCATATTTGGCGTTTAACACAATATTCTTCAAAATCTAAAAATCTAAATTAACTTGAACTTACAAGATCGAGGACTGAGTTTGGATCCGCAAGAAAACATTTAAGCTTTCCTTTGCCATATGCGACAACCACACTATCTATGGTTCTGAAAACAGAGCAAAAAGAGAGTGTCATGAACTTGACAAAAAATATAAGTCTCAAATGGTTTATATGTTCAAAACATAACCGGTGTACATTTACCTTAACCCTTCGATCCAACCGGGAAATGGTTCTGACAAAGTGCTAGTGATCATCGTGGGACGGATGATAACAATAGGAAGATTTTCTCTATGGTTACCAAGAAGCATCTCTCCCATTGATTTTGTAAACACATATGTGTTTGGCCATCCATGAAGCTTTGCCCTAATCATTAAGTTAACTTTGATTTAATATCAATGGATATTTTCAATTATATATAAGAACTAGTTTGTAATTTTAATACTGACCTTGACATTCCAAGATCTTTCATCGACTGTGCAATCTCTTCTTCCGAGCAATCTTGTTTCTGCAGTTCTTTCAGTTTCTGCTTCATTAGCTCAAGTTCGGTCTCGATAACTAATTTTCCATGTCCATTCAACGTCTCTCCCATGTGGAATGTTTTCTCTTGTAAGAGTCCGGACTTCTCTCCGCACACATAGGCTATAACAACTCAAATTTGAAGCTTCTATAACTATATGATCCGTTTATATATGCTCACATAGACATAGAATTCTTTTTTTTTTTGTGTGACAATTATAAGAATATCGAACTCACCGGTTGAGACATGGAGAAGCAACTGTCCTTTAACACACTTTTTGGCAAAGTTGAGTACATTGAGCGGTCCAAATGTATTAATGCTAAGACCAACATCATATCTTTTTTATAAATACAAAAAAAAAATTAAGTTAGATTTCAATATCTTTTTCAAAGTTAAAAGTTAAATGATATATATCGACCATATTTCGTTTTGCCACCTTTCATCGAAGTTCGTTGTGGCGGCGACATTGACAATGATATCGATCGCATTCCACATATGTTGTAAGAGATTAGAGTCCTTCAGTCCCAGATTATCAACTGAAATATCACCAGCAAGAGGGACGACTTTTTCTGACACTAAAGTTTTCAGATTTTCATCACCTAAATCGTTCCTCAGCACTCTAAAAAGATCTTTCTCCAAAACCTATAGTGTTATATTTCATGTAAGTCAGGTTATATACCAAAACATAATATAACATTTACATAGTATTAATATGGTTGTGAAGCTTATATAATCTTCATAAATATTGATTTATATATAAAGAAATGTTTTATTCATACCTCACTGCGAAACCGTTGCATGGCTGATTCATTGTCTGCTGCTCTCAAGAGAAGGTAAAGCTTCTTCACGTTTGGTTGTACCCTCAATATTTTCTCCACAAACACTACAAAAAATTTAAGCTTTTTATCAAAAAACAAAAAAACAATACAAAAAATTTAAAGTGAAATTTTAAAATTCGTTAATTATGTTGGGAAGTTAATAAGTTCAAAGATAAAAATTTCTAAGGAAATTCCGGAAGATGTGATGTGGTTAACCATCACAACATATCACATTAGCTAAACTAGAATTAGGTAGATTCCAACTGAAAATAGAAAGAGCCAAAACTATACGTAATTGATTTATGGACTAGAAAAAGAGATTGAATCAATGAAAGGTATATATAAATAGTATAATATCAAAAGGTAAGTCATGTAAGAAACATATGTATAATTTAAATTATGAGTGACAAAATGAAGATTATTAGTTTAACATTCACAGATTCATTAATACTGTTATACATGCCATGCAAATGAAATTCAAAATCCTTAATTCAACCATAGTCCCTAAAAAAACTAACAAAAATATTGGATTGAATCATAAAATCGGTTTTGTGATACTTTAGCATAATAATCATGTACCTTTGGCGAGGAAACCGGGAACACCGGTGACGAGAATGATCTTGTTCTGGAGGAATTGAACGCAATTGGGTTCCATAGAAGATACTGATAAATTTTATTTAATGAAAAAGCAAGAAAAATTGATTGTTTTGGATCAGAAGACCTTCGGAGTCGAGGTAGATTATATACACATAAATGTTGACCCGTACTGCTGACCCATCATACCTACTATTTGTAGATCTACCTACATTTACTTAAAACCCCAATATTAAAACTACTTATGAATTATATTTTAATCAAAAGTATCAAAAGTTACATATCCAACTAGAACATGCTCTGAACTTTCGGAGCTCCAAGGCGAGAAAACAAATTGTAACCCATCTTTACAAAATTAAAAAAATTAAATTTTTAATTAATACAACAAGTTTCTAATTTAAAATGAAATTTTGAACGTTAAAAATAAACACTACTTCATTTAAGCATCTTCAAGTCGAATATGTATGGATATTAAAACATAGGAAAATTAAAATTCTGAATTTATTTATAAGCTACAATTGAAATAAGGATTGAGTTAACCAAGTGATTGCTGGTATAGTAGTTCTCACTTGAGGAAAGAACTGTCTTGTTTGTCTGTTAGAATCTCACATCGGATATATAAATGGACTAGCACTAATATATAAGGGATATGAGCCAATCTACTAATTGCCAATTAGTTTTGAGTTGAAAGTCCATAAAACTTAACATGATATCAGAGTTTCGTTTGTTGACTCGAGTAGAGTGGCCCAAGAAAGACTTATTACCCGTCATAAAGTGAGATTCGGTTCGAGATTGGCTGATACGATCCATCGTCTCGAGAGGGTATGTTAGAATCCAACATCAGATATATAAAGGGACTAGTACTAGAATATAAGGGATATGAGCCAATCCACTCATTTCCAATTGATTTTGAGTTGGAAGCCCATAAAACTTAACATTGTCTAAGTAGATCGATTCTTTTCAAGTGAAATTATTTAAATCACTCTATTTGACCAACCTGATAAATGAGCTACTCGACGACTACACTCATCTTGAAGGGACTAATCAGGTGGTAAAAACCACGGAACCTCTTGGTTAAAAAAAAAGGATTGAGATTTTTTTTAATTTATATATATATATATATTTTTTAGTCATGTTGCTATGTATACCAGTTTAAACTTTTATTAAATTGATTTAACACATTTAAGTTTGTTCACCACTATAATTATATATATATATATATATATATATGTTTGTATGTGGATAGTGTGTTTTTATAAGTTTAATAATGATATGAAACTGAACGTGGCCAACAAAAATCCAAGAATGCATGCCAGTTAAAAACAAGAGCAAACGATAAGAACAACAAAAATCAAATAAAAATGCTTAGATTTTGGAACACAAAAATAAAAGTGAACGAGTAAAGAATAGTGTTAGTTTGTTCACAGCGAGTTACCAGATCAAGCATTTAGATTGTAGACTATTCCAAAAGATTATATGTGGTGTCGAAAGTCCATGTTTCTTAGATTTATCGTTGGCTATAACTTTTTAATGTTGTATGAACTAAATAATTGTAGGTGTATTGAATTGGAAGGTTGGCGTTGTAGTGTGTACAGTGTCCTCTAATATAGCGCTATAACATGTCTAATTGTTTTTGTCAAACACTATTTTTATCTAACGTGAATTACTGTATTAAACGAGTGGGTTGGTCAGCAAAATAGCGGAACAACATTTGAAAAAAAAAAAAATCAGAAAAAAGGAAAGCTATGATTATGAACCAAACAATCGGTATAAGAGTTAAATGTGCATGAAATAAAAACTAAATCAAGCCTTTAAAAAAAATGAAATTTCTCCAGTAATGTTGAGAAAGCTGGCCATCTTCGAAAATATGTAATCATTTTCACCAAAAGAGTGTTGACATCTCATGGTAATCCACCATGCGCATGCATGCATGACATGGCCTATATAATATTAGCTAGGCACAAGGTTTTTCTTTTCATCAATTTTGATAATGCATGGGACATCTTCCTACCAGGAACCGTCTGCCTAATAGATATTTAGGATGGTTTGAGTTTTAATGAATTTTGAGAGAATTTGATTGAATTTTGGTGAATTAGAAAATTTGTAATCTAAAATCTCACATAAAATAATAGAATTTTGATTTTTATATTTTTAATTAAAATTTTTTTAATTCAATAACATTTGATTTAAGAAGATGTATTAAAATTTATGTTTGAATAATACATAATTTGTCATTTAAATACAAATCATCACAAATCTCTAGTTCAATACATCTCATAAATTCTATTTTTAAGATGTTTTCAATAACAGTGGATTTGATTTTATATGTTAAAATTATTAATTTAATAACAGTGAATTTTAAAATTCATATTTCAATAACACATGATTTGTTATTTTAACTCAAATATCTCCAAATGCTTCGTTGAATACAGCCCTAAAGATTTATGAGCTGCATGTGAAAATTTTCTAAATTGGATAGGAGCCTAATTTATTCTACTTTTATATCAGAATAAACTATGAATTATAACTTACTGCCCGTAAGATTTGTAACTTTTCGGTCAAAATTTAACCCAAAAAAAAAAACCCAAAATGGTTTTTGGGCTTTGAGTATGACGCTATGCATTGTAATCGAAGGATTTGGAGTTTGATCAAATGTTTATACATCTCAATTATTTATAAGAATAAGTTATGAAAATTTGTTAGATACGTTGTTATTCAAGTGTCAAGTTATATATATAAAGGAATTTAAATTTTCTTGCTTTTAAAGATTTTTATATGAATTTAAGTATTGCTTCAAGTTCTCAATGAAAAATAAGCAAATGGTGAATAGACCTCGTTAATTATATCAATTATTTTGAAAAAAAAAAAACAAATTATCTACCTTAAAGTCTTTGTTTGATCCACTATTAAAGAAACTTGTATTGTTCATAAGTTACGATCGAATGATAGAATTTAGCCAAGGACAAGGAAGAAACATTTGAGTTAAATTTGTAACATGCAACTGTCCCATAGGCGTCTATATATAGCTCCATGGTCCTACATGGGTTCGATTGTAACTGTACGATGGATGGCTCTTTTCAGACACCCGAGTCCTCAAATTCCATTATATAGGTTATACATATATAATGAATACTGGACTTCTAAAAAATTTGTTTCAAATAACGTATTTTATATAAAATTCAAGAGAAGATAGCAGGAAAATGATAGAATAAACAAAAGGTTTTTGGTTAGGGAGATATCAATTTCTGGAAATGAAGAATACACGCACAACGCTTTAGTTATAAGTTATATATGTATTAATTTTTCTTCTAATTTACTTTATTTAGTTTATATGATGAATTGTTGAAAGAGGTGGTAAAAATATCTAGAACATTATGTGATGTTTTATATCCGCTTATCTCAACAAATTTTACTTTATACCCGCATGTTACGCGTGTCTTATTTTACGTAGATCCTATTCTAATTTATTGTTATAAAATAGAAATATGTAAATCTATGCCAATTTAGCCAAACATCTTATAGTTAAAAAGGATATATAAGCATATAAAAATATGATTCGGTCTTTGGTTTGGTTGGTCATAAATTATGCGTCAATGACATAACAAGCTTAAACGTCTAAGAAACGTCAAAAATGTTGGGAAAACGACAGAAAATACCTAACTCACACGTTAGGAAGAAGTAAATCTGAGCTTATTGAAATGTTTCAAATCTCAAATTTTTAGACAATATAATTATATAATCTGCTAGAGTTTTAGAATTACAAGTCATCCTTTCTTATAATTTAGATTTGCTGATTTGTAAAGTTACACGGATTGTAACAGTTTACCATACCAGATATTTTTCCATTATCTTAGAGAACTTGATTTGCCTAATTATGCACGAAATGTAAACTATCAAAACTAAAAAAAAATTGTGTCATAAGTAACATCGCTTCAATACAATGGTTTCTTCATATTAGCCAAGGCAGTACAGAATTCTCATAGCGTACATATATACTTGCTTACTTTTAAGTTTATACGGTGGATAAGATATCATGGGATTAGTTCGGATTTCATATGATATTTCATCAATTTTATATCAGTTTGAAATATAAACTATTTCCAATGTTTACTCAAAAGTCAAAAGTCAAAAGTTGAAAAAAGGGGAGCGACAAAAAAAAAACTTTATTTTTTCTCAAAAGAGCGATAAAATAACTCCTTTTCCTTTTCAATATTCCGTTGCCGAGTTCTGGCAAGTGATATGTAGCCTTTTTATAATATTGTTGATTGTATTTCTCATAAAAATTCTAGAGTTTTATTGTATATTAAGAGCTAATTACGTCTATTTACATATTAATCTCGTTTCATAGGTCTTGGATGTAAAGTATACCAAAGAGGTAATCATATGGAGCTTATGGAGTCAAATTGGTGAAGATTTATCAACAAGGAGAGCTCCAGCGGTTGAGTGCAGTAGGGTCAGCACACCGATGACAAGATGAAAAATTTTACCTAGAGAATTGGTGGATGTAATGCAGCGGCATCACGACGTCGACAAGCTCCAACGGTTTGGTGCAGCAGGATCACAATGTCAGCAAAATCCACCAGTTTGGTGCAGTAGAGTCACAACATCGGCAAGCTTCAGCGGCTTTGTCCAGCGGCATCACAATGTTGGCAGACTCCACAAGTTTTGTGCAATCACTGGACCGGCCCAGATCACTCAATTTCATCCTTAAACCGGTTTGAATCTGATTTATCATGACTTGTCTTGGTTTAATGTTAGTTTATTTAGCTTCCTTTTTATTTTTTCTATAAATACTCAAAACCTAATTAGAAACACTTATGCTTTGTTTTACAGATTCTCTCTTTGTCTCTTTTGGGTTTTCATAAACTCTTGTATGAATCTCTTAATTTAAAGTATCAAATCCATTTCTTTTTTTTTAAATCTTTCATCTATTCTCTTATTAATCATGATTATGCATCTATCAAGCCATTGATTTGTTTTTTATGATGAAAAGTAAATAGTCTTTTAGATGAGTATAGGGTTTGATGATTGAGATGATTTGATGGATTAATGATAATGTTTAAGACTAGATCTTGGGTTGAGCTCATCAAGGCACCATCTGAGAAGTGATAATCACATTTTTCAACGCTATAATTATCCTATCGTGCACTATAGCACTTTAGGCATCGAACCATAAGAACTAAAGATTACACTAGAGATTCGAGATACAAACTAATATAGAGAAAATACTTTTAGTTTTTATAAACAAGAGATGAAAAGAAGTGAAATGCCAAAAGAAAACAAAAGAAAAGCATTGGAACATAAGTTATACTATCATAAAGACACATTTCAACAAATCAACAAATAAAGCAAGATATTGAATTAAACACCATCATTGAACATGGAATTTAAAATTATAACTAACCCACTTTCAAAACATTTTGTGTTCCCTTCTCTATTCCAAACCACCATCCTATCTCCCGTTGACAATCGATTGTGTGTTGCATGAGAGAACCACACACCTTTTTATTAAGTTATATGGGTTTTCAACTCAAAACCAATTGACAATGAGTGGATTGGTCGATATCCCTTATATACTAGTGCTAGTCCCATTATATATTGATGTGTTGTGTTTTTAGTGTCCCAACCCATTTAGTTTGTCTGTTATTTTGAGTTTTTGGTTTTATTTGAGTCTGTTTGCTACCGTTTTGTCGTGTTTCGGGTCGTGTCGGAGTTGCAGGGCTACATGGTTGAGATTTGGAGTTTTGAGCTGCATTTTAGATCAAAAAGAGCGAGATAATAGATTTGGAGCAGATTCTATTTAATCCTTGCAGAAGTCTGTTGAAAATCCGCAGAAGCCTGATTGAAATTCCGCAAAAGCCTTATTGAAATTCCGCAGAAGCCTGATTGAAGTCTGAAGTCCATCCAAATCTGATGGACTTTGATACCACGACCTAATTTTCCTATTTTATGGAATTTGGCTATTGTCCATTATTTCTTTATTTTATTATTAGATTATTTCTTTTATTTTATAAGGGGATAAATATCCCTAAGCCCTAGGATCTTTTTTAGATTATCTGTACGCTTTTCTTCCTCTTTCTCCTCTACGCTTTAGTGGATTCAAGTTTTATTTTCTATTCAGACCTCTTTGGATTTTTATTCTATTGGATCATGAGTTTTTCTTCATCATCTTGCTGTTCCTCTATTTCCATGTCTAAGTAGTCTCATAATTAGGTTTTAGGTTTCAAAGGGATCTATGAATCATTAAATCAGACATAAATAGGGCTTTATCATCTGTTGTCTTCATCTATCTTTGTTCTCATTGCTTAGGCTAAACTGATCAATTAGTCTTTGATTTAACGTTAAATCTATTCGTCAAAAGTGTTATAGATTGCTTGATGGGGCATAGGTGAACGGATTGTCCTTAGCCAATGAAAGCTGATGCTAAGATGATCCGTGAAAAATCAAACCTGTTCGTTAATGCTTGTTTAGAATTCTAAGTTCAAACGACAGTTTAGAATCTTAGGTTGTTAGATAAAGTGATTGATACCACGACAATGGATTGGTTATAAATTTATGTTTGAGTTCAAGACTACACTTATGAGCTCCCTGAATAATTGTCTGGTTCATGATCTTAGGATCCTGCGAATATCCCTACAGCCTGACGTTTTTAATTCATAAGTTTACATTGTTTTTATTTGCTATTTTTGTTTTCATCACAACCAACAAATCATATCATTTTCTTAGCTTAGTTTCACTCTAAAGAACTGTAGTGTAACCTTGGTCTTTGTGGATTTGATCCTATCTATACTACTGCAGTTGTCTGTGCACTTGCAGACTTCTGTTTAGGTTAAAACTATGTAGTATCATATATCTGATCTGAGATTCTAACACGCCCCCTCGAGATGATGGTTCTTATCAGTCCATCTCGAACCGAATCCCACTTTAGGACCAGTACTAAACCCTTCTTGGGCCACTCTACTTGGGTCAGTAAACCTGGCTCTGATACTATATTAAGTTCTATGGACTTCCAACTCAAAACTAATTGGCAATGAGTAGATTGGTCCATATTCCTTATATACTAGTGGTAGTCCATTATATATCTGATGTGGAATTCTAACACTTTTTTACCATTCTTTAGGTTGCACCATATCCCATATTTGATTCCAAGTGTCCCGTGACGAGAAAAGTTTTTTGAATTTATTTTTCTTGCTGCCTCCTCAACTTTGTTTAGCAAACATACCCGACATCGCCTTGTCCTGTGCAAAGCAATAACATATGCCAAAGAAGCAGATAATTGGATTCGCACTTCGATGTATCTTATATCTCCCAACACATCATGAAGTCGTTCAAGAGGAGACCAGTCATCAAACCAGAAAGACGTATCAACTCCACACCACACCTTAACCTTATGGAACTTCTTTGTATAATCCCTATACTTAATTAACTTTTGTCACATCCAAGATCATGCATTTGAATTCATCATTACAGACTAGAAGGAACCAACCCACATCAAATTCTTTTTTACCCAATCAACCCACAACGAGGATCTTGCCGAGACTAAGCGCCATATCAACTCATAACAACCCACTTTATTTGCCTCCTCAATTGAATTTATACCTAGACCTCCCTCTTTCTTTGGTCTACATACTTCCCGCCAAGGAAACTTTGCTTTTCTTGGATTTAAAATATGGTCCCGACTATAGGAAAACATAACCGATTCTCTCAAGTTATTTGATGCATGCATAGGAAAACATAACTGATTCGGTTTTTCCAAGACCCGATGCGACACCAAATCTTTTCTTTTAAAGGCTGGAAATCTTATTTGGACATTCTTCTTGTCGTCAGTGGTAACCCAAATATCTCACATGAAATTTTCTCTTGCTTTCCTTTTGTATTTCACTTTTTTTCATTTCTTGTTTATAAAAACCAGAACTATTTGTTATATTTTTCTCTATATTTGCTCTATAAAAACATGTCTTCCTGAATTGGGTGAGCTCAGTGACCAAATTCAAAATGAAGTTATCATTCACAATCATAAGTTTTGGTAGTCTTTTATCATAGACCAATTTCATGGAAACCCTCCTTTGCCGAGAGCCCTTCACCTTATCTTCAATGAGATATGGAGTAACAAGTATCATGATATTACAACCTCAAAATAGGGACCTTTCTCAGACGTTATTTGTATTCCATCTCCGACACCTCGAGCTCGAGTGCTAAACCAAGGCATTTGGCACATAAAGGGCCAAACTATGTTTGTTGCTGAATGGGAGCCGGGATTGATCCTGGTGATGCTTAAGCTTTCGGAAACTCGTATTTACCTTGAGTCAGAGGGGTTCCTCCCCACTTTTTCTCAACTGAAGGGTTTGAGCACGTAGCAGGGATGTTGAGACATCCAATATATTGTCCTCTCTCCACTATCAACATGAAAAACATGGAAGTTGGAATGGTTTTCACGATTATAAACACATCAAAACTTCTACCCGAAGCAGTATATGTTTAACCCACCAGTAGAGAAATACATCATGTAGAAGTTTTGAGCCCTTGGCTACCATCAATATGTTCACATTGCCTTCATGTCAGTCATAAGTCTATGACTCATGTCTCTGAAGGCTGTCCGAGAGTTAAGAAGAAATTAACTAAGCAGTCTAAAATATCAAAACCTAAGAAGAAAAAAGTTGTTGACGTTGCTGGGGAAAGTGAGGACACTAATCACGCTATTTAAAAAGAATATGTCATCTCTGCTCCAAACTAGATGGATCATAAGAAGACAAAGAAAGCAATTAATGATCTGTGATATGCTCGAGTTTTAAATCCCTAGAGCTACACCACAAGTGCACAGAAATATAATTGTAGTATAAAGGGGTCAAATCCACAAACACTCTGAAATTTCACAATAGATCTTTTCGTTTCAAAATCAGCTAAGCTAGATAAGAGATAAATTAAAAAACAATGCAAAACAGTAAATGTGGTTTGTTGTATTCAAGTGGAAAAAAGTCAAGTCCAGAAAATTTCTCAGGAAATCAAGTAATGCAGATTAATTAAACAGTCATGATCAAATTAAGTACCAGTTCTATAACTCAAATCACAAGTATAAAATTAACCAACTTTCGTTGCGAGAATTCTCTATATTTAAAACCTAAGAAACCAAATTTCTTTGCGAGACTTAAAATTCTAAACAAGCATTAAGAACAAGTTTGATTAGTTCACAAATTATCTAATCCAAATTCTTTTGCAATTATCCAATTTGCTCACTCTAGATTCTGTCAGATTTTAAACAACACCATCATGTCAGTTTAAGAACCTAAGATCTAGATTCTAGGTGATCAGGCAATGACTAGTTTTAAGAACAACCTAAGTGAAGAACTATCAAGTGATGAATCCTAACCAATCAATCAATCTACATTTCCATGAAAACCTTAATGAGAATCAATGAACTTAACAAGAGATCTACTCACATATATCAATTGAAATCAAAGAAATGAATTGAATAAAAAATAAAGAGAAACAGAAATAGGAGTTCGAAATCTTCTCTCAAGTGTAGAAAGTAGAACCAGCAACAAACTCTCAATCTCTCCAATCCTCTCTTGCTAAAAGTTCAACTCCTTTAATCTAAACCTAAAAATCCTAATTAATAGTCTCCAACACGATTTGGGCTCTTTTGTAAATATATAAAACTTCTGGGCAAAGTTGCATATCTTCAAAACTTGTTAATTTCTGCAAGTGGTGTCAGAATGTGGCCCGTGTTGATCGACACCCATAGGTGGTGTTGATCGACACCACTGGTCTTGTTTGGCACCAACTTCAGCTTTTCAGCAACAATGCTTCAAAATGCTCCAGAATGTCTAAATGATCCAAATTGTGCGTAAACCTGTAAAAGACTCTAATAGGACACTAAAAACACATAAAAGACTCAATTATAAACATATATCATAGCTTAAAATCCATAAAAACCATGATCTATCAACTCTCTCTGACTTACCTTTTGCTTGCCCTCAAGCAAACATAGAACTAAACCAGAGAAAGAAGTTTGAAAACACAGAAACTCATTTTGTCATAGGAGTACCACACTCACATTCACTATAGTAAGCCACTAGAAATTCTTACCTGACAGGATCCAGACCACCATGTACTTCACTGTAGACATTCACATCTTTCCAGATTCAATCCATAATTTCGCAACATAGTCCATAAGCCCTTCATTGATGGGTCTCATCTTTGACCTCAATTCTAAGAATCTTCTAGACTCATTCCCGTACAATACATGACAACTCAATCATACAACAATTTGGTACTCTTTCTCTCTCCCAGACATTATTTTCTTATTCTTTCTTTTTTTGACAAAGGTATAGACGAATAATGGTATCACGAAAAAATTTCTAACCTCGCTTCCAACATTCGTGTGATCGTCTCTTTCAAAGTACAATAATGGGGTCATTGAAAATTTTCCTATCCTTTTACTTAGAAAGAAAGTCATCTCATTATTTTTTTAAGAATAAAGGAGAGGAGTACCATTACTTTTTTTTACACAGATTGTCTGTTTTCAAGTATGAACGAGGAGTCAAGCCCTATGAACATCAATCACATCGATGAGGTAAAAGAAAAAATCAGAAATTAGCTCAAGGTTTAGTGAATTTTTCTAGTCAACTGGTCAGCCTTTGGTTTTCATCCATTAGTTTCGGATGTCAGTCGAGTTTGAACCAGTGGTTACTTAAGTTCTTGCAAATGTGGTAGTTTTCTCGAAAAATCATAGTTTCGTACTAAAGTTTTGACTCAATAAAAACAGACTCAACTAACTACAAGAAAAGAAAATATAATGTTTGTAACTACCTCTCTCATACTTAAAGAGCACTGTCCCTAGTGTTATAGAAGTATGAGTTTGGTTAAAAAGTAAAAATAAAACTTAGAGAAAAAGAAAAAAAATGAATGTTACCTAGTTGATGTCCCTGTGTTGACTGACACTCAGCATGGTGTCGATCGACACAGCCTTAAATCGGTGAAGGTGAGTTGGATTGAGTGGATGTGTCGACTGACACACATGGTGGTGTCGATCGACACACCCCATATGTATCAACACGGATTTTTGCATACTGGTGGAATCATAACCTGTAAGCTAATAAGAAAAACTCAAATCCAATCATCAAAAACAATAGCATAACACCATTAATCAAATTTTAAAGCTCACAGACTCATCTAAGACTCAATAAAGACATAAAACAAAGAAAAAAAAAAGTAGAACCAGAAAATCAGAGGAAGAAACTAATCCTCCTCGAATTCATCTGCCTAAGTAGGTACCAGGTCGAAGTCCTCATCATGAGCATAAGCTGCAGTGACAGTGGCCGGGTCTGGTGTGGGTGAGTGACGACGTCTGCGAGTCTGGGGAGTGGGACGTGCATACGTGACACTAGCCGCTATCATCTTTCATATTTGATGCATAGTCCTAACCATATATCTCCGGAAAGTAGGACCATCCTCATTACGTCTTGAGACTGAGCGAAGGAGTCAGGGATCAAGATGGAAACGTGACCGTGATGCATCAGCATCTGTAATAGATGTAAATTTTGGCAGTGGGTGCTGGATACCCCAGTAACGATCCTCTGTATCAGTAAGGATCCTCTGTATCAGTAACGATCCTCTGTATCAGTGAAAACCCAATGAAGACCGGGTTTCATCTAAGTAGCGCTCTTCAAATGGTCATGGTCCATGTGCAACCTATCAGTGTTTATGGTGTTGTTGCTCGTGACGATATCAAAATGTCTGAAGATTAGAGTTAAAAGACTCCCAACACCCTTAACCTTTTTTCCAGCAAATGCCTTCGTCTTTAGTGTACAGAGATTGTTAGCAAAAATGGCTCCCATGTTAAGGTTATCACACGACTCTTTCCACTCCCAAGCATCCTCGGAGATGACATGTCCAATCACATGATAAAGTAAAATGAGCTCATTCTTCCACATCTTACTGGGCTCGGCTTTGAAGAGGATGGTGTTCCCCAAAACAAGTAAGAGATACCTCAGGACTGGATATCTAACCTCTGTCTACTTGCTCTCCTTCGAATCATATACCCTGTTACCAAAGAAGGAACAAAAAGTATGGATGTCATGCCACTCGGGGTAAGAACAACTCGAATATAATCCTTTATGAACCCCGTACAATCCACATAAATCACGAATTGGAAGGTGATACCTCACTCCTTTGCACATGAAGGTGAAGACCCCTTCTTGTGCTACCTTCGCATACTTGTTGGTGTACTAAACGCGGTATGTAACTAAAAATTGTCGCACCAAATCCGGATAGAGGTTAAATTGCTTCGTAGGCATAGTACCTAACCCAATTCTGTGCAAAATTTGGAGCACATCATCTCGTATACGCATCGCCTTAATGGTAAACTGATCAATGAACCACGTGGTTTTTATCTCAAAAGACAACCACGCGTTATAGAAGAGCATGTCTGTTGAAACGATCTGGTTTCTTAGTTTATGTCTTGGGATCATACTCCCAATTGATCCGGCTTTTAATCTTCAAGTGCTTCACCTTAGGCCAAGGGGGTCGGATCATCAATTGTGGGTAAACTGGTGGAGGCGGTGGGGGAGGTGATGAATTTGGTGAGTGAGGTGGTGAAGGTAACAGTGGAGGTGGTTTAAACTGGATGTATCACCTTGTTGGTTGCGGGATTTCTTTGATTGCTTAGGAGGCATCTACATTCAAAGATAATAGAAACGGGAAATCCCAGAAGTTTAGACAAAACATGAAATTCACAAAAATGCAAAATGAAGTGCTATTCTCCACAAGCACCAGCCCATAGCATCAAATTCAATGTCAATCCAAGTAATACTATCCCAATTTCCGTTCTTATATGAACCGTAAGTTGATTCCATCACCAAACTAATGAATTGACAAAATCTCACAAATCGGTCTAAGGAATCACATGTCCAAGTTATATCTTGCCTCTAACAACCTAAATAGATGTGATTTAGCCAATGAATTAAGCTAAAAGAGGCAAAAATTGAAGATCCAACCTTTAGGGTTCAAAACGAAAATTGGGAGATTTGAAGAACATACCTTGGAATTAGATTGAATGGATTGTAGATATGGATTTTCGAAAATCCAATGAATTGAGCACTTTCAATCACTAATTTTGGTGAAGAAATAAGGATTTTGAAGATTTAGGGGATGGATTTTGCAATGGGGTTTGCGAATGGGAAGTGGAGAGGAAAAAGAAGAATTTTGTTTTTTATAACACTTACCTCATGGGGGTTAGTGTCGACCGACACTAACACCCTGATATGGTCCTTTCTTCTTTTTCCACTGGTGTAGACCGACACCAAGGGTGGTGTCGATCAACACTGATCTTTATAGTCGACAAGAAGTTCTGGTTTCTGCTTTTCACGATCCTAAACATACCAAAACAAAAACAAAACAAAAACAAGACTCAAAATTAGAATATATACAGACTTACCAGTGGGTTGCTTTCCACTCAGTGCTTGTTTAACGTTACGAGCTTGACTGTACTGTGGTCGTGCATTGGTGACATCTTTTTGAGACATAACTCCATAGACATTCTCCTTAGGTATGAAATCATCAATCGGGACTTCATCGTCAACTCTGATCCTTGATAAATGTTCACCGACTCCATTCTCAACTCTTTTCTTGTCCCGTACCTTAATATCAAATTTTTGAAGAAGAAAAATTCATGGAAGCAGCCTTGGTTTTGCATCCTTTTCCTGCATCAAGTACTTCAGAGCTGAATGATTTATATGTAGTATCACTTTAGAACCAACCAAGTACTGTCAAAACTTCTCAAACGTGTGAACACTACAGCCAACAACTCCTTCTCGGTATTTGCATAATTCCTCTGCGCGCCATCGAGTGTCCGGCTAGCGTAGTAAATCGCATGAAGTTTTTTATCCTTCTTATCTCCTAGAACAGCTCCAACTGCAAAGTCGCTGGCATCACACATCACCTCGAAAATTGCACTGTTGGAGCGTTGACCAATGCTTGTTTGATCTGCTCAAAAGCTGAATGACATTCAGCGGTGAACTAAAACTTCGCATCCTTACACAGTAAAGCAGTCAATGGTCTCGCAATTTTTCTGAAGTCTCTAATGAACCTCCTGTATAAACCAATATGTCCCAAAAAGCTTATGACAGCCTTAACAGAATCTGGTGCCTACAAACTCATCATAACCTCAATTTTTGCCCGGTCAAACTCAATTCCGTCTTGCGAAACTCTGTGCCCAAGAAAAATACCATCTTTGACCATAAAATGGCACTTCTCCCAATTCAAAACCTAGTGATTCTCTTCACATATAGCAAGCACCTTGCACAGGTTATCCAAGCACTCATGATAAGATGATCCATAAATATAGAAATCATCTATGAACACTTTCATGTAATCCTCAATCATGTCTGTGAATATAGACATTATACATCTCCGGGATGTCGCAAGAGCATTACATAGGCCAAATGGCATTCTGCAGTATGCAAAAGTACCATAGGAACATGTAAATATGGTCTTCTCCTGATCATCGGGATAGATAGGAATCTGAAAGAAGCTTGAGTATCCATCTAGAAAGCAGTAGTAAGGGTGGTTAGCTAACCTCTCGAGCATCTAATCAATGAATGGCAATGTTAAATAATCTTTTCTAGTTGCAGCATTCAGCTTCTTGTAATCAATACACATCATGTGTCCAATCACAGTCCGTGTAGGAATAAAATCATTCTTCTCATTCTTAACTACTGTGACTCCTCTTTTCTTAGGAACCACATGCACCGGACTAACCCAATCACCGACCGAGATAGGATAGATAATCCAAGATTACAGGAGTTTCAGGATCTCCTTCTTAACAACGTCCTTGAGATTCGGATTCAGCCTCCTTTGATGTTCAATGGATTACTTCGTCTTATCCTAAAGATGGATCCTATGCATGCACAAGTCTGGAGAGATACCTGAAATATCATCAAGAGAATATCCAAAAGCTTTACGATACTTGCGCAGCTTCCTTAGTGGTAAAGTGAGCTCTGTCTTATTTAAAGAAGCATTAACAATGGCGGGATAAGTAGAATTAGGTCCAATAAATGCATATGTTAGCCCGGTAGGGAGCTGTTTAAGCTCAATCTTTGGAGCTCTTTCCTCACTCTAATCACTCAGCCTCGTGGCTTTCTTTAGATTGCCAACAGGTTCTCCTTGAGTAATTAACCGCATCACGCTTTCGCTAGCATCCATCATTTTGACATACTCAGCATCAATGTTATCTAGATGCTCTATTCCCTACGTGGAACTGAGTAAGGCTCTCTCCAGGGGATCTTTGGGACGCATCTCGTGGAAGATCTCCTCTGCGAGAATACTGAGAGTATCCACGTAGAATGAGTGTCCATCGATGATGGGCTGTTTAACAAGCTTGTCCATGTCAAAATTCATCACTAGATCATCCAAATTCAGAGCTATCTTGCCATTTCTCACATCAATGAGTGCACTAGCTGTAGCCAAGAAAGTTCGGCCTAGGATAAGAGGATCCGTAGGCTTATCAGTGTATCGCAGAACCACAGAGTCGGTGGAAATCATGCAATCACCTATATGCACAGGCACATCTTCTAGAAGACCTTTCGGAATTATGATACTCTTATCAGCTAGAATCAAAGAGATCTTTGTAGGCGTAACACACGAATGTTGTATGCACGCGTAGTCCGCATGTGGCATGCTCTACACCGTTTTAACCATAAATCATCGTAAATAAGTTGTAACACCCAAACATGCATCGTCGTAAATCTGTTGTAACTATTCATCGTAAGATCATTGTAACGTTATAAGATTTAGAGTTTTAAACCCTTAAACTCTAAAATTTTAACCATGAGAGATATTAGATTACAAGATTAAGGATGAAGGTTGAGAAATATAATTTATTTTTTACCTTTCATGAATAACTTGTGTTGTCGTCCTTATATATGTTATATAACTTAACGAATAATCATTGAAAGGATGTATTGCCTATTTAACTTAAGGTAATTATCCTCCTAAGCAAAATCTATCAACTATAGGATTCAAAGATTCATTTTCCTCATTATTTTCAAACTATTTCAATTTTAAACAATGGATTTACATCGATTTCACTACGAATCGTCGTAACTTCGTAGGTAAATTAACAACCGAGTTACGATGATTCGTAAATAACATCGAAAAGTCGTAAACTCGTTGTTTAGTATACGACGATATCCAACAGCTTTACGAAAAAATCGTCATAAAGCCGTCTCAAAGTTATATAATTTTTTTTATGATCCCTAGTATAATTATTTGTTTTACTTATAATTAAACTCTAATTATTAAATAATTTAAATTCGTAAAGCTTTATAAATGATATCATTTCATAATATAATAATAAGTTAAACACATAAATAATTTAAAAGTTTATTACAAAAAAGACACACGAATTGATATATATTTATACTGATTCATTATCGGATGCTTTATTAGAATCTTCGCTTTGATCCTCACTTTCTTGAAACTCGTCATTCTGGTTGCCACTTTCTCTATCATATGGGAGATCTTCAAATTCAGCTTCTTCTGGATCAATTAGTAGAAAGTTATCTGTTGTCTGATCCGGTACTGTTGGTATATCAATACAAGCAGAATCTTGTTGCAATGGTGGTGCTTCATCTCCTATAATTCGACCTCTTTGCATCACTGTAATAGCTGATAACCAAGTAATTCCAGATGTTTTAACTCGTGGATATGGAATAAAGCTAACTTGTTCCACTTGAGATGCTAAGATGAAAGGCTCAAACTTGTTGTATCATCGTCCGGCGTTGACATCAACAACTCCAAATTTGTTGTAACGAACACTTGTGCCTACTTTAGGATCGAACCAATCACACTTAAACAAAACATATTTCATCTTCACTACTCCAGTGAATTCCACTTCAATTATTTCTTGCAAGATCCCATAAAAGTCTGATTCCCCATAAACTCGCTTATACCTGGACATTCTTGAAATATTGATAGTTCTAGTTTTTTCCTTGCTCGTTCTTCAGCTTGTCTCACACCAGCTGGACCCGGAAGCAAAGATCCTTCGTCATCCATAATTAGGTCAAATTCATTATGTGGCAGAATATGGTATTTATAGGAAATTTTCGAACTCGTTAGGTAGAATCGAAACAACGAATTTACAACGACTGAATATTGTAACGCTTTAACATCATATTAACGACGCGTTTACGGTGAAGATACTCCATCGTAAAATTTCTGGTTAATATTAAATACACGTGTTCACCTAACAATTCAATTTTCGTTGTTATTGGGTAGTTAATATACTACGTCGTAAACGAGTCGTTAAATTGTGACTATTGTACGACGAATCCATACTTCGTCGTAAGAGAGTCGTTAAATTGCGACTAGTTTACGACGAACCTAAAATTTATCATAAACGCGCTGATAAATCGTCGTAAACAGAAGTCCAATTTATGACGAAAATATTCGTCGTACGTTTACGATGATTGTCTTTTGAGTCGTAAATTAGTCGTAATAGCCTTTCTAATTTACGACGATTATATTTCGACGTAAATTTTCGTCGATACTGGCATGTTTTCTTGTAGTGCCAAATGTTGAACCTCATTGAAACCGTGATGCGGACAATCTCTCTAATAAGCCCTGAATCGCACCCAAGCAGCCTTGAATGCCTCAGTCGGTCTCTGCGTAAACTGAGAGATGTTGTTCCTCAAATCATCTGACTTCGCATCATCATAGAAGTTCCGCACTAAAGCCCTCTTGGTATCTTTCCAATTAGTTAGAGATCCCATTGGTAACTGCTTCAACCAATAAGCTGCTTCACCACTAAGAGAATGTGGGGAAAGCTTACAAAAGAGGTAGTCATAGCTGACTCCATTGTGCTTCATGCTAGTCATCAAGTCTTCGAACCTCTCGATGTGGTCCATAGGATTCTCATGAGAAAGACCATGGAAAAGATGCTGTCCAACGAAGGTGTAGTAGGATGGCTTCAGCTCAAAGTCAGTCCTCTGGAAAGTAAGAAGTCAAATCGCAGACCTGTTTACATAAAACTCATCAGGTTTTTTGTAATCCCTAAGTGTCATTCCTCTTCCTGCTCACGCTTACACAAGCTCTGGCGCATTCTCTGTGCCTGCAACAGCAACTGGCGCTATGGGGTTTCCATTCTCATCAAGACTCTGCCCCAGATTGTTGCACACATGGCCCTTTTGGTCCCTAAAAACACCAGCGTCATCCTGAAGTAAGATCATACGCTCAGCCATTTCCACTGGTTTTTTTGCTTTTCTTCCTGCTCGTTCTAACTTTGGTAGCTCCTGATTCGGTAGAGACAAAAGCAGACTGTCTTTTTTGCTCATGGTAGCGTGCTTAGGCATGCACCTGAAACACACAAGACAAAAACATAGAACGACGTAAGTAAAACTGAAAAATAAAAACTTAGTCAAAATTCTACACTTAAATCTATTGGAAACAAGAGTCCCTAACAACGGCACCAAAACCCTGATAGTTCTCGATCGACTCCACTGATCTTGTTTGGTACCAACTTCAGCTTCTCAGCAACAATGCTCCAAAATGCTCCATAATGTCCAAATGATCCAAATTGTGCGTAAATCTGTAAAAGATTCTAATAGGACTCTAAAGACACATGAAATACTCGATTACGTACGTATATTATGGCTTAAAACCCATAAAAACTATGATACATCAGTCTGATTGCTAAGCAAGAGAACATCAAGACTCTTAAAGGCAAGGCTGTTGAAAACGCTATTATACACGTTTTGCCTAAAGCCTTAACAAAGATGGTAAGTTAGTGGTTGATATCGGGCTAGATCGACAGGCAAAAGCTGTAGGAAAGTTGATAGTGTAAGACTTAAAGGAAAATTCCCTCTCAAAGAAAGATTTGACTAGTAAAAAAGAGTCGTAAGCACCTCCTCCTCTTCAGATTCATTGGAAATAGAGGATTCTTCCTCAGTTCTATTAAGATTTGAAGAAGAGATTAAGAAGAGTAGAAGACTCCTTATACTATGGTTTTAACTAAGAAAGAAAGAAAACAATAGCATAATTTCACTGAAAAAAGTCCCCAAAGTCTACATCAAATCATTATATATGGTAGACACCTTTTGCGGTAATATAAAGGGTTTTACTCAATCTATTAAGAGGAGAAGCTTTAAGAAATGGTTAAGGCATAACATGCCTTCTTTTGGTTTCTTAATCGAGATCGTGTTCGGCTTCACAAGTCTAAGAGGTATATACAGTCAGTTTTTCCACAACGGAATTTGCGTACAACTATGAATTTGTAGAGGTATGCCGAATTTGGGTTCTTTGGGATCAGTCATTCAAGCTTTATATCCACTCGGAGTCGAAGCAGATGATCGCTTGCGTTGTTCACCTTCCTCACTCTTCAAAAGAGGTAGCAAAATATCTTTTATTTATGATATGAACTATAATTATGGTCATAGGAAACTTTGAGACGAGATCCAAGTTCTTGCCAAAATTCTATCATCACACTCCTCACCCTTTTGAGAGTTCCTCGAGTAGTACTCGAGTCACACAAGATATTTCTTACCTAAGAGATTGTTTACTTACTACTAGATTGGAAGATTTATTCTTTAGAGGTTTTTTATCCACCTGGTAGAACAACCAAGAAGCAAACCCTATATCTAAGAGGTTAGATTGGATATTGGTTAATGATAATTGGAAGCTTGAGATCCCTAATGCTTTTGCTGAATTTGGTGACTTGGAAGTTTCGGATCATAGACCAAAGTTGTTTAGTTTTGGGAAATAAGGTCAAAGGCAGGATCCCATTTAAGGTGTGTCACTTTCTTTTCCAACATAAAGAATTTCTCCTTCGCACATGTCTTGACTTTTTGGTAAGGGAATCATATCTCAAGACCTTCTATGTAGAGACTCAAAGATATTAAAGTTGTTGAAGGGTATACTGAAGGATCTAAACATGGATTTCTTCTCGGAATTGGAGAACATGGTTAAAGAGGCGCAAGACTGGCTCTCTACTTATCAAAACAGATTTATGAATGATCATCCTCATACCTGGTAGGTCTTAAAAATATGGCTCAAAAGAAGTGGCTTGAATAGCTTCGGTAGAGAAGAAATCCTTGTATCAGAAGTTAATGGTAAAATGGGTGGAGTGTGGCGATAGAAACACTAATTACTTCTACAGAATGGTGGCAAGTCGAGCAGATCACTCTTGTTCCTATGAAGAATGAAGATGTAGCCTGAATGACTTTAGACCAATCTCATGCTGCAATGTGCTGTATAAATTCATCTCCAAGATCCTGTCTAGAAGGTCGGTTTCTCTAATACCGTTTTTTTATCTCCAATTCTCAATCTGCTTTCATAAAAAGAAGGCTTCAAGTGGAAAATGTGCTTCGAGCAACTGAAATGGTTCATGATTTCAATAGAGGATATATGTCTTCAAGAGGTTTGTTAAAAGTCGATTTGAGGAAGGTTCTTGACTTGGTGAATAGGGATTTTATGGTTAACGTATTGGAGGTAGCCAAGTTTCCCCCTATTTATTAAGACTTGGTGAAGCAATGTATGACAACCACTTCTTTCTCTATCACTGTATATGGAGAGCTATGTAGATACTTCAAGGAAAAAATTGTATTGTGGCAAGGCTACCCTCTCTCCCCACCCTTTTTTGTGATGACTACGGAGATTTTTTCAGGTCTTCTGAAATTTAAAAGTGAAGAAGGAAATATTGGCTAACACCCGCTAGGAAGGGACCCCATGATCAATCATCTAGCTTGTGCTAATGATATAATGATTTTCTTTGACGGAAAGGCATGTTCTTTTCAGACAATTACTAATACATTGGATCAGTTTTAGTCTCTATCGGGTTTCTCCAAGAACCGAGAAAAGTCAGCTATCTTTCACACATGTGTGACCCAAGATGAAGTCCAGTTTGGCTTCCTATCTGGTTCATTCCCCTTAAGGTACATTGGCTTACCTCTTCTTCACTGCAAGTTTTGTAGGTCAGACTACTCTCCTCTTATAGACAAAGTTACAACAAGGTTCACTTCTTGTTCTATTATCAAATAATTATCCTTCTCGGGCCTATTACAACTAATCTCCTATGTGGTGTATTGTTTGGTAAACTTCTGGTTCTCGGTTTTTTCCATTCCATAGGCTTGTCTAAGAAAATTGAAAGGTTATGCATCAGGTTCTTATGGTCTGGTGACTTAACCAAGTCGGCTACTGCAAAGGTGTCGTGAAAAAACGTTTGTCTCGCAATGATAGAGGATGGCTTGGGCCTCAGAAATCTCATAATCTGGAATCATGTATTGATCTTGAGACTAATATGGCTGCTTTTCTCTAGTATTGATCTTGATGATTAGGGTGGTTCTTCTTTGCATATTACTTCTTTTCATTACGTTGTTTATCAACATAAAATCCAAAACTATTTACTCTATATTAGTTTTGTATTTCGTATCTCTACTGTGATCTTTATGTCCATGTGGATTCGATACCTAAAGTGTTACATCCAACACATCAACACACATTTAGGTTTAGTTGATGTGATTATCATAATACCCACCCCAAAAAAATAGTTTCCACATAATTAAATCTAAAATAAATATTCTGATCTTTAATGTCTTAACAAATTATAAAGTTTTGGTGCGAGGTAAGACTATTGACCCAGGTAATAAGAAGAGAGCTCCATTTCAAACTCTATTCAAGAATTGAGCTCATCATGTCTACTAATAAGTTTAAGAAATTTCTGAAGAATATAGTAGTGAGTGTATGCGACATTGGGTCTCTCTCAATTCATCGTCGAAATTTAGAATGCTTCTTCTGATTGGGCCTTAACTTTAGTTTTTTTTTTAATTAACGTTGGTTCATCTACATTCTTCTATGGGCTTAAAATCTACATTCTTTATTAATGCTGTAATCTTACTACTTTTTTTTTTCTTTTTTTTTTGAATTTTACTATTTTAATTTAATGTAAGATTTGTAAAAAAAAATAACATGTAATATTCCATTGCCTTGAGATCAACAATATCATATAGCCTTCGCAGGTCCGATTGTACTTAGTTTACATATATATACTTACTAACTTAGAACAACAATAAGAAAAAGATAATACAAATGAAATCATTTGAAGACATACGTAACCAATCCAGGAATATGTGTCTTCATAATATAATCGTCCCAATTGACAATCTTTGGATTGAAATAGAAAATCTCGCTCTCCCCTCCCGTCAATGGTAAATGTTTTTGAAGTTTTTCTGTGTTTGTATCATCGAATCTGCATGTATATATAATTTTGTTAAGACAACATGCATCTATATGTATTTTCCCCTTTTAAATCTCAAACCGTATTAGGTCAAACCAAAAAGAGAAAGCGGATTGATAAAAAAAAAAAAAAAAAAAACAAAAACAAAACATTTACATTCCATAGAAAAAGAGGTAAGGCTGATAGAGATCAACAAGCCGCAGTACAAAACTTATCTTTCTATTGAAATCCCTAAATTTCTTCTCCAACGACTTCCAAAGTATCTTGTTCAGAAATTCAAGTCCCTGTAAACCAGAATAAGTCATACCAATAACTAAGATTTTGGAACCCATTAAAACTATAAATTTACTGCCTGAAAATATGGTTAAGAATATTTACCTTCAAAGGAATTAAGTAATGAACGTTCATGTATCTATGGAAACTAGACATAGAATTCAAAACCTCTATTTTCTTGACCCGAACCACTTTCCCTTCTTTGTTGGTCCATGGTTTGGTTTTGAAATACCGGTACGCGATTTCCGGCATTTTTTCATTTTTTAATGGATTTTTCATTGAAGAACTCACATGATAAATCATCTCTTTATGTTTACCAGCATGAACAGCCATTGATACTAACATCGCATTGACAACCATATCCGTAGGTATCTATTCCATCAAATACATCAAACATATCAAATAAAAAGCGATTTAGTTATATATTTATGGAATTTTTCTATGTGGACACATATATTATGATACATAAAGATGTAATTAGTAAGTACCAAATCCGAAACAGCGTTAAGATCACCAAGGAAGCATGTGAGTTTGCCAGTACCATACCCAAGAGCTAGACTATCAATTGTCCTACAGACGAAGAGTTGTTACTTTCATTAGTTAATATTATTTTTTCAAAATAATAATTATTATCAATCATTTTTTTAATCTTTATTTTCTTATTTTTACCTGATACCCTCGGTCCAACCAGGAAATGGTTCTTTGAAGGTGCTGGTAATAATTGAAGGACGAAGTATCACAAGCGACATATTTTCTCTTTTTGCCCCAACGATCATCTCCCCCATTGCCTTCGTAAACACGTATGTGTTTGGCCATCCGTACATCTTTGCCCTGTTTAATGAATTTCTATATTAAAGAAATTGAGAATTTTATTGGTCGATGAGGTAGATAACCAAAAACAACAGAAACTATTTTGAGATATATATCATCTTCTCATTCTTTTGTTTTAACTATTATTTTTATATTAATTGACAAAATATCTCTAAGTTAAGAAAAATGTATTGGTCATATGTTTAAAAATATATATTCCGGTGGCGACTGTTAATCACATGTTTGTTTTGATTTGAAACATAAAATTTAAAAAATCCGTGAAATGATTCATAAATCTCTGAAACTTTGACAAGTTTTCTACTCCCTTGTGTTTCAAAATACATACTGTTTTACTTAAAAATGTACATTTTAAGAAATTTATTTACTTAAAAAATATTATTTAAATTTGATTAAAACTTCAATCAAATTATTGAAAAAAGACCGGAGAAAGCAAATAAATGGTTACAAAATATCAAACAAATTCAAAATTTGCATTTAAACTTCTAAAACATCATATATAATGAAACAACATAAATTTTTTAAAACATCTTATATAATGAAACAGAAGGAGTATATTATTATAAGATTTTGTAAAAACCTTTTTTCTCCCCTCGGAAAGATAAACTTATTTTAGAAAATTTTAAAATAGATATATGTTATGAACCCTAATCCTCAATTTCATTTTCAAAAGAATATTCTAACAAACCTAAAATGTAACTAGGGTTCACCTGGTGAGTCCGAAATCCTTCATGGCTTGTGTGATAGTCTCAGGCAAGGCTCCAGTGGCTTGAAGCTGGCTAAGTTTCTCCTTAACCAACTTCTGCTCTTCATTGATGTCTAGGCCGATGGTTCCATTTAACGTCTCCCCCATACGGTATGGTGTTTCCATAATCAAGCCCGATTTTTCACCACATACGTAAGCTATATACACATAATTATGTTCTTAGAAATAAAATTGGATTAGATTTAATTTAATATAAAAAATTTAATATCTGGTTAAGTTAAGAAAGGGAGCATGGGTTAAAGAGCGGAAATGAAGATTGAATTCCTAACCAATACCGAACATAGAAGTTAATTAGCCTATCCGGTTTTAAACAGATAAGACATTACGATAAATGCCAAAAGATTGTCAAGAAAATGAAGTTGGCAAAGTATAATTGACGTATATATTATATATTTCATTTTCCGTCTAATAAACATATAAATTAATTATTTTTCAAATTTTTTGTATGTGTATACCTGTCGACACATGAACAAAGACTTTAACCTTAGCACATCTCTTGGCAAAGTTCAGGGCGTTGGCAGCACCCAATGTGTTGATCCCAAGTGCTACATCGTATCTGAGATTGATTAAAATATTTTGAAGTTTGACATTGTTAGAAATTTCACATCTAAATTTCTTTCTTCTATTTTTTTATAAATATTTTAATGTTAAAACAAAAAGTAGAATATAATATAAATGTTATGAACCAATTCGTTTAACCCTAATTGGATTTGAATTAGAAATCCAGAAATCAGGATAGACACCATAACTGTAAAACATATCAACTACTACTATCTAAATAGATTGGTAAATTTTAATTATGAATATATAGATTGATAACGTATTGATTTCAGAATAAAAATTAGAAATCCTAACGAAGCGTTTGGAAAACAATTTTAATTAGCGACCTCAAATCAGTTGTTGAATACATTTTTTAGCGTTGCGGTGATAGTCAATTTCATTTCATAGTTTTGGTGGACCATCTCATGTTTCAAATAAAATAATTGAATTTTGTCATTATTATGCTCTAACCTTTCATCAAAATTGGTGGTTGCAGCTAAATTAATTATTGCATCAAGTTGGTGGACCATCTCATCCAAGTCGGAATCTTGATGATGAAGACCCAAATCATCAAGGCAAATGTCTCCATTCACAATATTGAGCTTTTCCAAGATAAGATTTAGATTTGGTCCATACTTTTCCTTCACCACCTTATACAAGTCCTTTCCCAAAATCTACAAACGTGTACGACATATTAAGGTATATTAACTTATAACACTTGTATTACTTAATCAATCTTAAAAAAAAAAAACCACTTGTATTCATTCAAAAAATGCTGGTAAGTGTCAGTGTCAGGATCTGAGCTTCCAAAATACTGGAAGAGAATTTCAATATTAATAGTGAAAGAACTTTATTTAATAAGATATATATATATATATATATATATTCTTTTACAAGTTTAAAATATAGCTAGCAATATTTAACTTAAAATAACAAAAGTGCAAGCTTTTTGCGGGGATAAATAATCAATTAGAAAAAGCATAATTAATACTGCAATATTTTGTTCGAGTATAATTTGAAAACAATAATAAGTGCATATATTATCAGCTGTGAAATGTTATATAATTATAAGATGACTTCAGACAACATACGGTGTGAATTAATTTAAGGAGAACAAAATGTACAACTCTTATAAAACACGAGCTAATGTCAGTAGCATAATTAATACCGTATTTACAATTTCTTTGATTGCATGATTTGCATCAAACTTAGCAAAGTATAGTAAGAAGTGGATACGAACCTCGTCGTTGAACCTCTCAGTAGCAGATTTTTTGTCTGATGCTCTTAGAAGAAGATATAGTTTCCTCACGTTTGGTGCAACCCTTAGTATCTTCTCCACAAAAACTGCATACATATTAACAGAAAGCTAACATAAAAATAATGTATAACTAAGAATATCTCGTATTTCATTAACAAAAAAAGAATACATATTGTATTTATTAAAAAAAACTAAGAATATATAGTTTATAGTTTAATTATTAAAATTACTTGTCTGTCAATACATAGAAAAAAAGAAGTTTTTTTTATATATATAAAAATTTCCCCCCGACAGGATCAGATGCACAAAAAAGAAAATTAAATCTAAAATCCAGTTGAAAACAAAAGTAACACGCTACAAGGAATATTCTTACCTCCTTACGTAATGATACGATGATCTGCAAATACATGCATGCTTGGGATATATAGTCTTATATGTACCCTCCAATATATTAGCCGGTTCAATTATTTTTGGGTCATCGATATGATAGTTTTCTTTGGTTCACCTAAAATGACTCGTATAACCTTTGGTATTTATTACTCTTATTTCTAGAAAAAACATTGTTTAAAAAACATAATTTTTTAGATTTTTATTTATTTTTAATTATTATTGATGATAAATTGTAAATTTTTAAAAAAATAATTGAATATTAATATTTGTTTAGAGTTATAGAAAATAGTTAGTCACAAAATAATTAATTTTTAATATATTTTTTTGATATGTGGGAAAAGGTTAAAAATATAATTAATTAAAAACAGATGGAGTATTTAATTCTTACATCTTGACCACTACTTTGAATTAAATATAACTTTAGATCTCCGACTAAAGTTTGATGAGTTTCTGTGAAACTTAATACGGCGGTTAATGTTTAAAAAAATTCCAAAAAATTTCAGAAACTTAAAACTCCGATTATTTCACATCCTGAACAGTACCTATCGATTAAAAAAAATTGTCATCCATGAACCAATAAATTCCAGTCAACTCAATAGTATTTTCATAAAAAAAAACGAATGTGTTAGTTATTTAATGTATTTGCGAAAACGTTATATGAGCATATTTATCCGAAAGAATAGTTAGCAATATATCTACAGCGAGGGAGGAAAAATGAGACGGAGAGAGAGATTACTCTTTCCTAAGAAACCAGCAGCTCCAATCACCAATATAGATTTGTTTTCAAGGTACTGAAGAACACTTACGACCTCCATGTCACTCGACATTGTGTGTGTTAATGTGTTGCTATTAAGTGAGAAAATATTCGGACAAAGTAGTACAACAATGTTCTGTGGCGAGTTCAAGATTTTATGATGGCTTTTTATAAAGGCAAACACCAACGTCAGCACCGACAGAACTTTAATAAATAAAAAAGATACATTTAAAATATATGATTAACGTCGATGAGGACGAATGTCTTGCACGACAATCATATTACCAGAACAAATATCATTACCAAAATTTTATCTATCTTTAGGTATGACTAGTGTAATGTATAGAAGAAGAAAATTTATACTCATATATCAAAGAGAAACTTGTTTTTTTTTTTTTTGATGTATCAAAGATATATATATTTTCAGTAGATAACTTCCATTTAGTATTTGTTGGCAGAGAAAAATAGAAAATTACTCTTTTTCCTTTATTTTATTGTCAGTATAGACCCAGAATAAATTAAAATAAACAAATTTCTATGTTTATTTGACCAGTGAAATCTTTAATAAATAATTTATCCAGTCATAAATTAATTAAAAAATATATATATTTTTGATATCTTGTATTTTTTCTTTTATGTTTTAGATAAGAAAGTACATGAATAAAAGTTCATTTTTTCCTTTGAATGTAATATTGATCATCCAAACAAAACTGGATTATTTACAAGAGTGAAATTCCACAACAAGATAAAAAGGAGAGTTTGACAAAATATAGCAGAAACAGAGCTCAACATGAAAAAAAAAAAAAAAAAAAAAGATGATTTTAGGGAGTGTTGCGAACGGTGAGGCATCTTTGGAGAAGCTCATCATCACTGCCAGCGGAGGTTTTCCGGCGAGATTGAATTATGTAGCGGATTACCTTGTCAATTGCATAGATAAGACGAAGTGTAGATAGAGGTACATGATCGTGATTTCTTCCGTTTTGCTCACGCCAAAGGTGTCTTAATGTCAGTTGAACTCTTAGATGAATTGATCAAAACTTTTCTGATTGATAAAATAAAAGATTACAACTTGTTTCTTATATAGAAGACTTGAAACAGAAAGAAAGCAAATAAAACAGAGCACGACTCAACTAAGACAACTAACTCCTAAGAAACAGCAACATGATTAGCACTTGTAGAAACAAACGAAGATCCTCTAACTCTGATACTTGCAAAAGTTTTATTATTGTTTTGACCAGTTCCTAACATACCTTTCCCCAAACTGAATGCGGTTAACGCATTGCAGTTTAACACTCTTGAACTCCAAGCATCCTTCTCATCTTGACAAATGTTTCCAGCTTCAAAGGTTTAGTCATGATATCCGCCACTTGATCTTGAGTACCACAATGAACCAACTTTACTTCTTCTTCTTTCACTACCTCACGTAGAAAATGAAATCTGACCTTGATATGCTTAGTTCTTCCATGTAGAACCGGGTTTTTAGACAATTTGATCGAAGAACTATTGTCACATAGAATCATCACACACCTTTCTTCAGACTGATTGAGATTGCTGAGTGTCCTTTTCATCCACAAACATTGAGTTGCACAGAATGATGCAGCAACGTACTCTGCCTCTGTTGTAGAAAGAGTAACAATCGGCTGCTTTTTCGAACTCCACGCTACAGCTGCATTGTTAATAAGAAATACGTACCTTGAAGTGCTTCTCCCACTGTCTATATCACCCGCAAAATCACTATCTGTATACAGCAGCCCTATTTTCAGAGTTCCTTTGACATACCTCAACACCCTTTTGACAGCCAAGAGATGAGTAGCTTTAGGTTGCATCATGAATCTGCTCAAGAAACACACAATGAACATAATGTCGGGTCTTGTAGCTATTAGATACATTAAGCTACCGATCAGTTGCTTGTATAGCGATGGGTCTGCATCATCTCCCTCCATGTCCTTTGATAGTTTCGTACCTGGAACAATTGGGTTGTTTACAGGATTACAATCCTCCATTCCATACCTTGATAAAACCTCAGCCGCATACTTCTTTTGGCAAAGAAATATCCCATTCTCACTTTGAGAAACCTCCATGCCCAGAAAATAACACATCTTTCCTAGATCCGTCATCTCAAATTCCTTTTTCATTGAAGCTTTAAACTCATCCCAAATCTCTGGATCATTGCCGGTGAAGATCAAATCATCAACGTACAAGCTTATAATAAGTATTCTTCCTCCGGATTCATTCTTAATGAACAACGTGTGTTCAAGCTCACATTTTTTAAAACATTTTTTTTGTAAAATACTCCTCGATCTTGCTATATCACGCTCATGGGGCTTGTTTAAGCCCTTTTCAATTGATTCGATCTCTACATCCATCGCTTCCCTCCATTTCTTTTCGACGGCTGCCTCCTCATAAGTGTAAGGATCATCCTGGGAGATAAACATCGCCACATATTGTAGTTCTTCTTCTTCTTCCTCAATTGGCATGTCTCCTCTTCCATAATCTTGTAGATATCGCGGTGGGACTCTTTCTCTTGATGGAAATCGTGGAGCAGCAACATTGTTTGTCTCAGGTATAGCATTTGGCTCAGCTACAGCATTTTGCGTTTCAGTATTTTCTTCAATTTCACCATCTGTTTCAGCCTCTCGAGTGATATTTTTTTCGGACCGCTCTGCATTTTCTTCAATCACCAAAACATCACTTGCTTCTTCTTCACATCTCATCTCCCAATTCCAACTCTGTTCCTCAGCAAACACTACATCTCTGCTAACAATCACCGTCTTTGTCACTGGATCAAACATTTTATATGCCTTAGAACCTTCACTTACACCTAAGAAGACATATTTTTTCCCTCTGTCATCAAATTTCACATGTT
Source organism: Cardamine occulta (assembly GCA_028015245.1). Taxonomy (NCBI): domain Eukaryota; kingdom Viridiplantae; phylum Streptophyta; class Magnoliopsida; order Brassicales; family Brassicaceae; genus Cardamine; species Cardamine occulta. The sequence goes on from CM051381.1 coordinate 7,330,814, forward strand.
TCTGGCTTAGGACATATGCATATCCAACACATACGAACACTTTGAAGTGGTTGACATCTGGTTTGAGTCCGGTCCAACACTCTTGAGAAGTCTTGTCTTTTATAACTGCGGTGGGACACCTATTCAAGATGTGATTGGTCCAGCTTGCAGCCTCACCCCAAAACTTCTTAGGCATTCCTTTTTTAATAAGCAGACAACTTACCATATTCATGATGGTTCTGTCTTCTTTTAGCAACTCCATTTTGCTGCAGCGTGAAAGCGGCGGTGACTTGTCTTTTGATCCCATTTGATGCACAAAACTCATTAAATTCTTTTGAAGTAAATTCTCCACCAGGATCACTTCTTAAACATCCTATCTTCATCCTTGCTTCATTTTCAACCTTCACTTTAAAACTCTTGAATATTGAGAAAGTTTCACTCTTCAAAGATAGGAGGTAAATCCAAGTTTTCCTACTGAAATCATCAATGAAACTGAGAATGTACCTCTGCTCTCCGACAGTATTAGGCTGAATTGGTCCACACAAATCTATGTGAATGAGCTACAATTTTTCTGTTGCTCTCCAATTTGCTTGTTTCGAGAATGTCTCCCTATGTTGTTTGCCTTTAGTCCACACCTCACACACTGAATCAGTCTTTTCAATTTGTGGCAGACTTATCAACATCTGCTTCTTTGATAAGTTTTCCAGGCTCTATTGGTTTAAATGCCCAAAACATTTATGACATAGGTTTGATTCATCATGTGAAACTTGCAGAAACGACATCTCTGGTACCTCCGCAAGAATCACAAACATCCTATTCGCTGTCATGTCAGTATGTATGATCAATCTCTCATCGTTGAGAAACACCTTGCAGCTTCCGTCTTTGATGAGAATGGCCACCTTCCTCTCTTGTAACTGGCCGAGACTCAACAAGTTTGTTATTAATTCTGGAACATAATATACATGTGGAATAATATGACTTCTTCCCTTTAAAATAACTTTTATGCTTCCATGTCCTTGAACTCTAAGTTTCGTGTCATTTCCCAGCCTTACGGTATGCATAGGTTTTTCATTGAGATTAATAAACCAGCTTTGATCTCCTGTCATGTGGTTTGAACAGCCAGAGTCTAAGAACCACATGTGATCTCTCTTTGATTTGTTTTCTTCAACAAATGCCATAAGCAATAACTCTTCTTTCTCATTCAGCTCAGCATAGTGTGCAGAGTTGTCCCAAGTAGAGCATTCTGATTGATAATGCCCTAGCTTATGACACCTAAAACATTCAATGGTGGCTCTGTTACACCTACCACGTCCTCTTCCTCTAGAACCTCCTCTTCCGCGACCTCAACCTTCATATGAGACTTTGAGAACCTGCTCTTCTTCCGATGGCCCTACTTTCATTCTTTGTTCATGAACCAACAGACTACTTTGGAGCTCGTCTAAGGTGATTACATCTAGGTTGTTTGATTTTTCAATCGAACAAACCACATAATTAAATCTCATCGTTAATGACCTTAGTATCTTCTCTGAAATTGTGTTTTCCTGAAGAATTTCACCACATGTCTTCATTTTCTTCGCAATCGCCAGTGTCCTTGCAAAATAACTATTCACCGTTTCTCCTTCTTTCATCTGGAGAGTCTCGTACTCCTTTCGTAATGCTTGTAGTTGTGCTCTCTTCACTTTGGTGGATCTCTCGAATTTTTGCTTCATACTTTCCATATCTGCTTGCTTGTATCGGTATTGAGGATTGTATCAAGGATTTCTCTATTGATGAATTGATAGAGAAAATTATTGAGTTTCATATCCTTTAGCTTTTGTTCGTCGATCACCTTCTGTTGTACCTCCGTAAGAACAACTCCTTCCACCGTACTTATCCCAGTTTCTATGAGATCCCCATACTCGTTCGAACGAATGAAATTCTTCATCAGACGTGCCCAGTGATCATAGTAACCATCAAACCTTGGAATAGCCGGAACTACGAAACCTTGCACACTGTTGCTATCTCCCATCGAACTTTCATTTTCTCACTCTTCTCTCAACTACTCAGGCCTCTTTGTGATGAAGCTCTGATACTAATTCTTAATGTCAGTTGAACTCTTAGATGAATTGATCAAAGCTTTTCTGATTGATAAAATGAAAGATTACAACTTGCTTCTTATATAGAAGACTTGAAACAGAGAGGAAGCAAATAAAACAGAGCACGACTCAACTAAGACAACTAACTCCTAAAAAACAGCAACATGATTAGCACTTGCAGAAACAAATGAAGACCCTCTAACTCCGATACTTGCGGAAGTTTTATTATTGCTTTGACCAGTTCCTAACAAGATGGTATATAGTTGCTTGGAACGCTAGTCGTAGAAGAACATTGTCTGCTTTGATTTGTGATTACTGATAAGAGATTATAGTGTGTATGAGCAGTCGAGAGTGATAGAAAGGCCGAATAGCTTAGAGCATATATAGATGTTTAAACCATGTAGGCACAAAGGGCATGCATAGAATAAATGATCACTGGTTGTGTTCTGCTTGCCATATAGAGAAGAATGATGGGGTATGCCCCATGCCTGTGTTCAAGCACCCATTGAGAGCCTATCTCGAATCACTAACCAAGTAATGAAAGCATAGCGCGAGATTGAGTAGGAAACCCAGATGACTTTCGAACATGGTACATGAGAACCTTTGCATTGAAATTTCTCCCACATAGCTTTGGTAGAGAACATGTTCTTGTAGTAATTGTCTCCGTGTTTCCATAGCATTACATATGGTCCATCCAAAGGGTTTGGAGGCGTGTAGGCTAGACCTCAGAAATGTAAGTCTCGGCAATGTAAGTCTGAGATTTTCGCTGAGCGGTGGATGCCAAGGATATGAGTACCACGAGCATCTGCAATGTCAATTGGGACGCCCAATTTGTAGCCGGTTACTGAACCAAGAGCTTGTAAAAATATGGTCACAAATCTCTTTTTTTTTAAACTCCAAAGTGAGAGACCGTAATTAAATAGCCTTTTTCCAATTCCATGATCCTCTTGTGCTCTCCTTAACATCCCAGAACAATGAACCTCTCAAAAGATAATGATGAGTCCAAGCTATGTTAAAGATTAAACAAAACAATGTAGATTTTTTTTTCTTATTTTGCTAGTTTAGAGCATCCTCATTGGGTGACATTCTCATAAGAGTATCTCATATATACTCCATATATTTCTAAAACAAAATGGTATTAAAGGTGGGATTTTATCCTCTTACCTCACAATTTAGATTGTACATTCATTACTATTACACCACTTCTATATAACAAAAATAAATGTAAAAACTAAATATTATATATTTTTACCAGTGCTGCTGACCCACCCCACATAGCAGACCCTGCCTAATTTACCATGTGGAAACAAAAAGTAGAATAATCATTTCAACTTTTTAATCTATACAATCAATATTTTAGAAACAAGTAAAAAACTCAAAACATGATGCTCTATTTTTCTCTTTCATGTTTAAGTGTTTTTTTTTTTTTTTTTTGAATGATGAGATACTCTCGTGGGGATGATCTTATAGAGCTTCGCTGTTGTCATATCCCGAGTTAGTGACTTATTCGTCTACCCCGTCAAAGAAAAATCGTTTCTCGGCCTTTTTCTTTTTTTTTCTTTTACCTTTTTGATGATTTCCTCATCTTTCTTTTCGAATTTTGCATCAGTGACTTCTTTTCGTGAGTCACGTCCATGAAAAGTGATATGAGGACGCTGTTTGACAAATCTAAAATGTAAAATTAAAAAAAAAATTGTAAGAAAGAAACATAAATATAAAAAATTACAAATATATCAGACTTATTGGCGTCGAAGTAGGCTTCTTAACTATCTCATTGATATATCCCTGAAACTATTCACCCACGATGGTTTTAAATCTTTTTGTAGACTCGATGAAAGTTAATAAATGAGTTAAATATTTATTAAGTTAAAAAAAAAAATAATAATTCTCAACTACACCAACTATAGACAATGCCATACCTACACAAACTAATTTAATGTTCTTATAACTATATGAGCTATTGACTTTGCATAGTGACATATACGAAGTATCATGTGTCATGTGCGCAACTACACAAACTATTATGACATACACGAAGTATCATAAATTATAATTATATGCGTGACACCATAATTATTTTTATTATTTTAATTTAAAATCATCAGATATGCTTTTAAATATAAATATATTTATATAATCTATACTATACAAAAGTTGAAGCTATAGTGTTCATAAAACATCCACATAGGATTTAAAAGGCGATACTATTGGTACACGTCAGCGTCTCTAAATTAAAATCTAACTTTTACTGAAATCGTTTAAAATTAAATTGTAATATTTCCTTAAACCTATATATTATATAAAAGAAAAGAAAAAAACAACAACATATTAAAATAAAAAATATAAACTAATATTTCTTTAATTCATGTAAAATTAAATTTAATATTTCTTTAAACTTGTACTATCTTATTATATAAACTTGGGTTGCACTCACGAGAAGCCGACAAGTGTCAAAATTCTAATTCACGAGATTATGACACGTGTCACAAATAATTCAGATCTTGCCATATGTCAAATTCATAATTTATCTAATCAATAAGTAAAATTCTAAATAGCAGGATCATGCCATGTGTTAATTGATTGTTTAAATTTTGACACATGTAAAATTGTATAATTTTTGTTTTTCTAAATAAAAAAAGAAAACCAACAAAAAAGAAAAAAATATTAAATAATAAAATAGAAAATTTTAATTATTATTTTTCTAATATATGATAAATCTTATTATTTCAATAAAATTTAAACCCTTTTTAAAATTTAAATTTTTAAATTATTTAAGATCTAATAATTGTTTTGGTCAAATAGATCGACCCATGAACACATAACGTTTTTGTAAGAATTTTATCATCGTAAAATAATATGAATTAATTAATTGCATGAATTCAATAAATTATAGAATCAAATATTCACAGAAAATTATAACATTAGATTTTTAGTGAGAAATATTTTTCATGAATGTAAGAAAACCAAACATTAAACAAGTTTTAAATGCAAAAAAACTCAAATAAATAGGGTAAACAAACAGAAACTTGAGACAATATATGATGGGAAAAACAAAGAAACAAGAATACAAACAATGATGATTGTTGTCTACTTGCAATTTATAAGAGAATATAAACTATGCATAGACATAGAGACATAGAGATAAACCAAATAGGCAAACCAGTGGCACCAAGAGTGTCAAGAGATGATCTTATGTACAGAATACTAGGAGTACTAAAATGAGATTCAAGATGTGCTAAATAGTTTTATCTAATTCATTGACAAGAGTTATATATAATTGGCAAAAAAAATCAAATTGGTAAGAAAAATGCTTAATATTCTTAGTTTACGAATCGAAGAAACAACACTTATATTGGACATTGAAATTGAAGCAAATATTTTCTCCATTGAGAAAAAAAAGTGTGTAAATTATCGCAAGAAGTCATAATTGTTCTCTCCTAACAGAAAGAAGTAAAAAAAACAAAAATTCACTCAAAGAGAGTTTGCAGAGCCAGTTCATACACTAATAAGTCCGAGATAAGAATAAAATCGAGAAATGGTGACGGAAGGGCGAAACTAGAGGATGTTGTCAGAAAATGCAAGGAGACAAGAAATAGGAAAGGATTTAGGCGAGTGAAGGTGCGAGAGAGAAAATATATTCAGTAAGGAACCTATATAAGATCTTAACCAGAGGACATCAAAAAGACACCGAAGATATTTTCAAAATAACATTTTGCCTAGATATAAACGAGAGCATAGCTGCCATTCACTAGATCTGTTTTTCAGATCTCAAACTAGGCCTTGACATTCATGTTTGGTTAAGGTCTTTAAGCTTTTCGGGTTTTGTGGCTATGACCCGCTCAGGTATTTATAATTTTTGGTTTGGTTCGGATACACGAAATATCAGAAAACAAATTGGTTAAATTTGAATAAAATTTGGTTAAATTTTCAAAAATATAACTAAGAAATTTCACATATTTTGGTTATTTCAGTTTAAAAATAATTGATATTTTTGGATTAATAATTGTTAGGTAATTGAGTTATCTGAAGTTTAAATATAATTAATATTTTTTAGGTATATAATTTATTTTGAGTATTTCGAGTATCCATTCGGTTCTTGGTTAGGTTCAAATTTGATCCTTCGGATATAAGAGTTTAGGAATCATTCGAATTTCTGTCGGTTTGGATTCAAGTTTGGTACCCAATTTTTGGGTTAGATTCGGTTTGGTTTTTGATTATGGGTAATTTGTCCATGCTTATCTCACATGGTAGCTGAAAAAAAAAGATGAAACCAAAAACTACGGTAAGTGGTATATATTTTTAATATGTTAATAATAAAATTGTAATATAAACAATTAAACTAATTTATTCATGTAAAAAAATAAACTTATGTAAATAATTCTATCCTATAACAAAACGTGTTTTCCCTTAAAACATTTTAAGATATATCACTAACAAGACATATTTACTTTAATGGTTTTGTTTAAATTTAATTTAATTTAAAATTAATAAACATGCCCATCGTACGGGTCATAATCTAGTATAAAAAACGGAAAAAACAACAACATATAGAAATAAAAATAATGTAAAATTTTGTTATTGGAATAAATAAAATTAATCATTACATCAAATAATCCATTTTAGTCTCACAATTTTGTTTTTAAATATTCTATTTTATAAGTTTAGCCACATCTACCAACCCACAAAGAATTTTAAACATATATCCCATCACAATAAAAAAATAATGAATCATTAGATTTATAAAATAATCCATATATTTGTTATTATTCAATTTTTAAAGTATACTCAAATCTATCTATCCACATAAAAATGTTTATGGACTACTGGAAAGAATACCAAAACATAATTAAAATCGTAAAGGATAAAAATCATGAGAAATAAGTATAAATAGAAATAAATAAATAATATATGAAAAAAACAAAAAAACCATACAAACAATAGCATTTTGTAGAAAAAATAATTTATGGAGTAGAAAAAATAAGGAAAAATAATTTATGGATGATGGATGATTAACATAATGGAATACTAGCATTTTGTATAGACTCTAACTTATATTTTCCGTTAAAAGAAAAAAATAAGCCTCTAGCTAATATTTAAAGGTCAAAGTTATTGATGATTAATGTAATGAAAGCTTAGCATTTTGTATGGACTCTAACTTATATTAAAAGGTTAAATTATTGCATATACGCTTGCATATGTATATCTCATACATGTTCATATGTGTAACTACTTTTTATTTATTTAAAAAACTATATTTTGTTTTGTTTTATATTTTCATTGTGTGTAAATATTATAATATTAAGGTAATTAATTAATGTGCATTTGAAATTTGAAATAGTGATTACTACCGGCATGAGGATTGCCTCATGCTGGTTTAGAGGTATACCGTCTACATGTTTCTTTTTTTTATTTATTAAGAAAGGAGGTTCTTGAGAATTTTAAAACTTAGCATTTGATATATTTTGTATTGGATCTTAGTGGTGCGAAGCGATGCAAAAAAACACTTAAGTTTTTAAAGAACGGAATAAAAAAATATAATTTAATAATATGCAATTTTAAAGATTTTAATTACTTTAAGACTCTAAGTTTACAGTGGGTTTAAGATCATATCGTCGATCAATCTTCTACGCTTGGTTGATTGTGTTTGCGAAGAAATTGAAGCATTTTTAAATATTTTAGATGTCTTTGCTCAATCACTTCACTTGCTTGGAATTTAGTTAGTTACTTCTCTTCAATTCAAATTAGATTGAATGTGAAAATGAGACCAAAAACAAAAAGAATATTAGTCGACAATGTAAAAAGTTTGTGGTATTTGGTTCTTATGAGACAAACTTTGGAATCATGGATACAAAAGTTATTTTTTTATTGAATGTTTTTGTAATCATTGTTGTTTTCAGAAAATTAAAAATAGAGATGTAGAACAAAGAGGAAACCAAATCTATTACAAACTGCTCTATTTAGAAAACAATTTGGTTATTCATCATTTCCCAATTATCTCTTACATAAAAAATAGAAATTGTTTAGTGGTATTCACTTCTCAAACATTCTCTATGAAAATATATGTTTACAGAAGTATAAAATTATAATATTAATTTTTGTAGACCCACCTTTGACAGACTTCAGTTGAGTAACAAAGCGCCAATACATTATGATAATACAATGGGCCAAGCTATAAGGCAAGCATGATCATGAATCTAATGACTTGAAGTTATAGGGGAACAATGAAAGAGTCAAGTTAAGAAACTATTGATTTGAATCAATGATTTAATGGATTACATCCAAAGAAAAAAAAAATAGAAGACCATGAAAGCTCATTCGTAGTTCGGAATGATTTCCTTTGGTTTTTATATACTATGTAATTATGTATTAAAAAAAAGAGAATAAGTAATTTTTACACTTTTTGTGTCAGCAAAATATAAAATTTAATATAAAATTGTAATTTCTTATATATTCCTAGTCAAGTAACATATATGACAAACAAAGTAGTTTCTTTAAATCAATTAAATGGCTATATATATTACGATTTTTTATAAACTTTTAATATTAAAAAGCTAATATACTAACTAAACATTAAATTAACAAATATTTACCACAATACATAAATTATTGATTATTGATAATCAAATTCTTTTCCTACATTTACACTGCTAAAAATTTGTGAGCTATGTATTTAAATTAATTAAGATATTTGTCTAATTTTTTGTTTTGAAAATTTATGAGATTAAAGATGTTATAAAGTTTGATTAAATGCATATTATTACAATTTTTATAAGTAATCTATAATATTTTAATAAATACTAGTGGTCCTATAAATTTTACCAAAAATATATTAGAAAACAATCCACGCGTATCGTGGGTTCAAACCTAGTGAATAGAATAATTGATCAAAATATCAACAAAAATAAATTTTATTTTAAAGAATTTGTGTAATATTTTGGAAATCATATAATAAATATGTTCTAAAATATTTATTAAAAATCAACTTGAAATGTTTTATATTACATTTTCTTTTATATTTTAAAAATAAAATTTATCTTACTAATTTAATTTTTATCTAATGTATAAGTGGACACGAATTTGATATCCTGAAATTTCAAAATACCAAATTCGATCTGTTAGATCTGAAAAGCATTTAACCAGATCTGTCCAAAATAAGTAAAAATTAAATAGTAATATAAATTTTTTTTTCTCTTACGTCTTCCCGGAGGACGCTTATAAGGCGTAACATCAATAGTAAAATAATATTTATATTACTATTCTAATTTTACATAATTTGGACATATCTGAGTAATTGTTTTTGGATCCGACAGATCAAATTTTGTATTTTGAAATTCTAGAATATGAAATCCATGTCCGTTCCTACACTAGATAAAGATTAAAATATTATTATATATTTTATTTAAAAATGTAAAAGAAAGGTTAATATAAAACATTTCAAGTTAATTTTACAAAGATTTAGAACATATTTTTTTATTAATGGGTTCGATTTTAGAACATATTTATTGTGTGATTTCTAAAATAATACACAAATTTTTTTAAATGAAATTATTTTTGTTGATATTTTGATCAATTATTCTATTCATTATATAATATACAAAATATTATATATATGTAAAAGCATATCTGTTGATTTTAAATTAAAATAGTAAAAATGATTATGGTATTGCGTATATAATTTATGATACATCGTGTATGTCATAATACTTTATGTAGTTGCGCACATAACTTGTGATACTTCGTGCATGTCACTATGCGAAATCAATAGTTCATATAGTTATCAGAACATTAAATTAGTTCATATGTGTAGGTATATCGTAGCCTATAGTTCGTGTAGGTAAAAATCATTTTTCCTATAAAAAATTCTGCGATGCGATCCATAGACTTGTTAATGACGACAATACTTAACAAAAAAAAAAGGTACTAGACAAAATTATTGATCTTTGAGAATTGAAGGTATATCACATGTTATCTTATCCAAATGTGGTCTATACTTTAGCTAATTTTTTTTGCAATGGCGTACTTAACTAGAAGTCTTATAGATTCGTATTTTTTAGAAAAATCTTTAACAAGCAAAACAAAAATCACATGTTATTTTCAATCTAAATTACGTAGGTAATGTTTACTAGCGCAAAAAAGCATCGAAAATGCTGTGAATCTCATTTCACTTGTCAATTTAAGGGTGGGATATAATCTGACAGAGAAATCTTGGTCCACCAGATTTTAACTATGTTGGAGGGGATAGTTCAACTTGCTTTACAAGAACAAATCAACACAATGAGTCGGCAACACATATCAAAAACCTTTAATAAAAGTTACAAAGTCACTACCGAGGTGGTCCTTGTGGTAGTACATGGGAATTGTTTTTCTTGGTTCCCGGGTTCAACTCTTCCTTAGTACATAGGGTTATTCTTTAAATCAGAATATCTAAAAGCTGACTCCGAAAACTGAGGGAAATTAAGGGGCGAAAGTCCAGAACATATATATATAAAAGTTACATAGTGGCTACCAATACGCAATAGTAGGTCATGCAGGCGGGAGTTCTTGAACTAACAAAAGTAAGACGTTGTTGTGGTTAAGGTGACATACTACGAGGTTAAGGGGGTTCTTGATGAGGCTCATCGTCTGCAATTTACTATTTGTGGCAAATTATTAGCAGTTCTTTTCCCTTGGTCCAAACGAAAGTAGTAGGAACGATGAACGTGTTTAATCTTTAATGCTCTAGCAGAATATGAGGCTTACAATGCATTGCTTATCAATAGGTCTTATGAATTTCTCCCTCTAATGTTGCACGCTTTAATTGACTTGCTTGGTAGTAACTATGGGGCTAGGTCTTAAACAGGGTTTGTGTCACTTCACAGTTCAGCAGAAAAGATACACAACTAATTAGTAATAGTTGGTGACAAGACGCAACGCGCAAATCTTCCAATGAGGGAGTGAGAGAGAAATCATTGTGTCAACTTACTTATTAGAACAATTTTAGTGGACGTTTTACACAAAATTTCTAACCAACAAAAAATAAAAAATAAAAGAGAATGAGAGTCGGTTCTCAATTGAGAACTCTGAACTTCATATGTCACTTATCTATTCTTGATTAGCTCATATTTTTATAATTTAAGTTTTTATTTTTCAATTAAACAATTTGAAAATTATTATTATTATTATATTTATTTTGAGAAACTCATTCACCCAATAAAGATGCTCTTATGTATATCGTCTAGGTTGTGTGTTGCATAATGTTAGCACGCCGAACAAGTGATATAAGCTCATGACAAGTGCTTAATCCATACACCACGTTCACCCGGTAACAAAACTTGAATGATTTAAATTGTTAAAAATACAAATCAAAAATTTATTTATCGGGTTCAAAACCTCTCTCCGAGAGAATATTACATTATAGGCATAGAAACTCTCTTAAACACTAAACTCTAAACCAGCGGTCGTCAAGCAAATTAAGGTTTTTGATCAGCTCTATGTACATTATAAAAACAAAAGACTAATACTAAACGTTACTACATCTCTATCTCATTATTTCGGTTGATTATTGCCAAACGAGAGTGAATTATAGATGTGTCTAATATCTGTCGGAAAAAAGGAAAGTCCTATTGGTGCTTTTAAAATTCATAACTCTCTATAAGCATGTGATGGTTCTATCTCTGTGTAAAACCTAAACATATTATTGTTCTCTTCTACATTGTTTGGTAGTCTCTCTGCCCATGGCACATGGGCTTAATTTTATTCTGTCCAGTTAGTGGGGTAAAAATGTTGGAAAATGTGTCTAGACAAAAACATAAAAATTGATATATGATGATTTTGGTCCATATTTACTAATATTTTTTAGTCCTTTTCAGTGTCTTTCGAGTCATTTTTAAGTTTTATCAGGTCAGAATGAAATCTTTTAGCATGTATTGGATGAACTAGAGCTAAATGGGCTTTTGGAGCAAAAAAAAGCGGATTTGAAGCAAAATGGCCGAATTTACACGCGTGCACCCAACGGAGCACCCAGTGGGAGCACATGCTCCGCCGCCGGAGAAAAATAAGGAACTCGATTTGACATAATTTTTAGCGTGATTAAATAGGTCAAGGCACCCTCCGGAAAAGGGAGACTGACTAAGATCCTAACTTTTAGACGTTTTCTATTTTCTCTCCACTATCTCTCCTTTTTCCTTTTGCTTTTGGATTCCATCACCTTGTTACTCTTTATCTTCTTCATTTGCTTTGGCTTTTAAGATCTAGAGGATCAACCACTACTCTGTTTGAGAAGAATTCTGAACCTTATTTTATCTTTAATATTATTCATGAATTTCTTTTATTTCATTGTTGTGTTTCATTCTTCCATGTCTAAGTAGTCTTTTAACTAGATTAGGGTTTTCAAAGGTATTCATGAGATGATAAACTGAGCACAAATAGGATACATAAATATATACTGTCTTCGCCAATTGTTGGTCTTAATGCTTAGATTAAATTGGCCACTTAGTCTATGATTTCAGGTTAAACCTATTCACGAGAGTGCTCTAGGTTGCTAGAAAAGACATTGGTGAGCAATCAGACGTAGGTGATGAGAGTTGGTGTGGCTGGTTGTGAACATATTGAACCCATTCGTTAATGCTTATCTGCATCTCTAGGTCTAAGCGAGAGTTTAGGCATCTAGGTTGCTAGATAAAGTTGTCGTCGCCATGAGAGTGGGTCGGTCTTATTTTTATGTTTGAGTTCTGGACCTTTGCTGAATTAGATCTTGAATAGTTGCTAAGTTCTCATCTCTGAATCACCTGCGAATTACCTTGATCTAGTGCTTTTCTTTATTGATTTCATACCACTTTTATTTATTTGCAATTCTGTTTCGAAACCAATCTCATATTTTGTCTTACCTTTATTTACAAATCTCATAATTTCATAGTGTAACCTTGGTCCTTGTGGATCCAATCCCTTTAATACTACTGCGATTGTCTGTGCACTTGCAGAATTATTTAGGGTTAAAACTCTGTGTATCAAGCTTTTGGCGCCGTTGCCGGGGACCAATTGCGTTACCTTTGATTTTTGATTTTAAATTCTGTCTAAGAAACTACTAATTTTTTATTTTTTATTTTTTTATGTTTCACGTGCATGACCAGTAGACTCATTACTGCCGACATGGACGAGCAAGATAACAGACTGGCTGCTAAGTTACAGATGCTTCGGGTTGAGATGGAGCAACTGCGGAGAGATAGACAAGAGGTTCAACAATCGCAGCCTGGAATTGGAGACTCGGATAATCCACATACATATTATCAGAACCGGGCCGCCATTACCCCTCTAGCCATTCAGCGGCAAGACTTCGAAATCAAACCATAATTGATTTCGTTGGTGAAGCAACACCTTTTTCATGGACTCCCAGCTGAAATTTCCATGGATCACATCGAGAATTTTGAGGAAATCTGCAGCACCACGGGTTCTAAAGGAGTACCGAGTGAATTCTTGAAGTGCAAATTGTTCCCATTTTCACTTGCAGACAAGGCATCTCGATGGCTGAAGTCACTACCACCGGGTTCGTTGAAGACATGGGCTGAATGTAGAGCAGCATTCTTGAATCACTTCTACACCAAGTCAAAAACCGCATCCTTAAGGAACAAGATATCCTCGTTCCAACAGCATTCCAGAGAAGCTTTTTGTAAAGCTTGGGAAAGGCTGAAGGAATATCGCACAGAGTGTCCTCACCACAGATTCAAGGACGAGCAGATTCTGAGAATTTTCTATGATGGTGTTGAGTGGGATTATAGGAATGCGATGAATGTGGATAGTAATGGTGATTTCATGACCAAGACTAAGGAAGACACTTTTGAGCTGATTGAGAACTTGGCTTCGAGTTCCAACAACAAGTCTCCTGAGTATGATAGGTCCAGAAAAGTCAACAGCGTGGAGACACAAAAGATTGATGAGCTGATAGCAAAGGTGAACCTACTCCTTAGGAGAAATCAAAAATCGGTTCATTTTGTGGATGAGAATGGGAGCACGCCTATCTCCTAAGAGTTTGAAGAGGATGATGATGCTGGTATACAAAGGTTAATCACATGAGTAGATATGGATATGAGCAGAACCGTGGATTCAACTCAAACTACTGGAGCCACCCGAACCTTTCTTACCAAAGCACCAACGTCGAGAACCCACATGATCAGTTTTATCTGCAGCAAGGAGGAGATATGAATCAGTTGCCATAGAACCAAGAATTTCAGAAGTTGTACTCCAGCAACTAACAGAGGAAACAGTTCATCCCCAATCAAAACCAGAACAGATTTCAAGGAGGAACCCAACAAAAGCCCTACTATGCAACCGCTCAACAATCCGCCTCTACATCGGATTCTTAAGATGAGCTGAATACTCTCATGCAGCAACTCCTAGTCAATCAGCAGAAGGCTGCAACTGAGATCAATGTTAAGCTTGATCACATGTACAATGATCTCAATGCAAGGTACGAAGCCGTTACCGCTCACGTGAAGAAGCTTGACATGCAAGTTACACAAACTGCAGAGGCAATTAAGCGACCTACTGGAACTCTTCCAGGGAAAAAGGAGATAAATCCCAGGTATGAGTATGTCAACGCCGTAGAGCTTAGAAGTGGAAGAGAGTTGACACCACCAATTAGCCCTAAAACCGTGGAAAAAGATAATGAGAGTGCTATGGAGCACAATACCCAAGGGAATGTTCTAGCCACAGAAGAAATACTGATGGAACATGGTTCATACTCAGGAACACAGGTTGAGACGACTCCAGCTGATTCTCAGACCAAAATGACCGAACACCCAAACCCTTCTTGGGAGCACATGCTCCGACAGGGTGCTCCAGCCAAATCTGCAGAAACTCCTCCAGAGCGAGTTTACGTGTGTAGAGTTCCTTACCCAGTTCCTCCAAAGAAAACTCAAAAAGATTTGAAAGATGCGAAGTGCATGGAGATAATGGAAGCTCATGAACTTAAAGAGATAATATATTGGGTTCCACCAACCCAACTAGAAGGTACATGCGATGCAACTCTTGAAATTCATAATTTTGAGGATATTCAGTTGCCTAAAGTTGTTGGAGATGAAGTTGACTATTTTGTGATGAACTCGTTTACTCCTGAAGTTGACTTTATTTTTCTATGAAATGCATTTGATCCTCCTAGCCATTCAATCATCAAAGAATATTTCAAGATATATGCTACATTTGTAGTAAACTTCATTGGTGAATGTTTTGTCTATCTACCATGGGCCATTATGCGTGATTTTTCAGAAGTTATTTATTGCATTAACAAAAGAAGGACCAAAGGATCATTGGCCCAACCTTTTGATTCTCATGATTAACACCTTTCGTACATCGGTCAAGCTATAGACCTTAAACAAGCGCTTGGTGGGAGACAACCCACCGGTAAGATTCTGTACATATTTTTCTAAATTTGTTTCTATTACTAATTGTTGTTTTCAGTTTTCATAAAAAAAAAAAAAAGGAAAATCAATGAGCCCCCCGCACCAGATCGCGAGCACCTGCTCCGCCAAGGTGCTCCGCATGCAAGAACCGGAACAGAAGCTGAAATCTGATTTTTGACACACAGCCCTAGCTTCGCTCAGCACCTCCGACACGAGCCAGCTCTGGCGATAGAGGAAGCAAAGAGCCGGCTGCGATGATTTGGACATCGCTACAACGCGGTGAATTCTATCTACACTTTCCTTTTACCATTGTATTATCTATTTTTTATCTTTTTTATTTTCCAGTCAATCCTTCAATTCTTTTTCAGACCGGAGACGGTGTGATTTAAGTCCGGGGGAGAGGTCTGCTACTAATTAATTTTCTTTGTCTTTGAGTCTTATTTTTTGTGCTTTTCTTTAGTGTCTTTGTTTCAATCCGAATCAGGTGCAGCTGCTTCATTTATTTATTTTCTTTGTTTTATCGAGTCAGTGTCAGAAGCAGCTGCTGCACTTTTCTTTTATTGAGTCAGTTTGTTCGAGTCATTTAGTTATATGGGCAAAAAAATATCACTTATGGGAATTGGGAATGTATGATGCCTTTAAACCATTGTGAATTTTTGACTATCTTTCTAGTGACTATCACTACAGAACCATGAATACAAGGACGAGCCAGAACCATCCCACACTCGGATTTCTCCCTCTTCAGAATGATATCATCTCAGTAAGGTTTATTCAAAAAGCGATAATTCTACTCTATTTGGACTTAATCTGAACTTTAATTCTTCTCATCTAGGGCATTAGACTAGGGGAACGAAACCAATATTCAGTACTTCTTACTCTTTTTACCATTCTTGCTGCTCCTGAATAACTAGCTCATTTTTAGCTAGTACCTTCCAAGCACCTCACCTTCATTCTAGACCTCTTGCATTCTTGTGTTTTTAAACTTATATGTGCAGACAGACGCAAAAGGGTCAGAAAAAGGGTCTGACGCAACCTCTAACTCACTCTGCTGAAGACTAATAAGTAGAAGATGGAAGAATATAATCATCAGCCGGAGCACCCGCTCCAGCAAAGCGGAGCACCTGCTCCGAGCACATGTTCCGGAAAATTTTTCGAAAATAGAAGGCGCGTTTTTCAATGAATGTGCACTTGGGTATGATCACTTTTCATTCAAAATATTCGTGTTCAAGGGATACATACATATGTAGAGCCCTCTTTATTCCAAAAAGAAAAAAAATGATGAAAAAATGAATGAATGAATGAAGAGAGGTGAATTCAGTAAATCCAAAATGTGTCCCTGAATACGCGGTCAGACCCAAGGAAGAAAGAAAGAAAGACGGAGAAGAGTGGAGTTTCAAGAAAAAGAATTGAGTTTCAAGAAGGAGAAGGGAGTGGTTAGAGGTTGTGGACATCACTAGTCCATTTTTCCTATCATTTTGTGCTATGTCTAGCACCCACCAAAATAATAAGGTAACCGTAAACACTCTGAACTCCACCATTAAATTAGCCTCCTTATTACCAAGATTCGATTCTTTTACCTAATGCCTGAAAATGAGAAGCCATGCCACCATTTAATTTATGTAAAGAGTTATTGTCTTGATGATGAGCTTTTCTGGGTTTGAGATTCAGTTTTGGAACAGGGTTGGTTGATGATGCTTGGTGAGTTTTTGGTAAGAACTTGTTTCTCATGTTATGAAGTGTGTGGTCTGCAGATTGTGGTTGATGTCACGGTTTCCTGAGGTTCACCTAATTCCTGCGCTTACCCCTCTTTTACCTTCTTTGATTCTCGTTTGTTTGAGGACAAACAAAGGTCTAAGTCCAGGGGAGGTTATATATGATGATTTTGGCCCATATTTACTAATGTTTTCTAGTCCTTTTCAGTGTCTTTCGAGTCGTTTTTGAGTCTTATCAGGTCAGAATGAAGTCTTTTAGCATGGATTGGATGGACTAGAGCTAAATGGGCTTTTGGAGCAAAAAAAGTGGATTTGAAGCAAAAGGGCCGAATTTACACACGTGCCCAACGGAGCACCCAGTGGGAGCACATGCTCCGCCGCCGGAGAAAAATAAGGAACTCGATTAGACCTAATTTTTGGCGTGATTAAATAGGTCAAGCCACCCTCCAGAAAAGGGAGACTGACTAAGATCCTAAATTTTAGACGTTTTCTATTTTCTCTCCACCATCTCTCCTTTTCCCTTTTGCTTTTGGATTCCATCGCCTTGTTACTCTTTATCTTCTTCGTTTGCTTTGGCTTTTAAGATCTGGAGGATCAACCACTACTCTGTTTGAGAAGAATTCTGAACTTTATTTTATCTTTAATATTATTCATGAATTCCTTTTATTTCATTGTTGTGTTTCATTCTTCCATGTCTGAGTGGTCTTTTAACTAGATTAAAGTTTTTAAAGGTATTCATGAGATGATAAACTGAGCACAAATAGAATACATAAATATATACTGTCTTCGCTGATTGTTGGTCTTAATGCTTAGATTAAACTGGCCACTTAGTCTATGATTTCAGGTTAAACCTATTCACGAGAGTACTCTAGGTTGCTAGAAAAGACATTGGTGAGCAATCAGACGTAGGTGACGAGAGTTGGTGCGGCTGGTTGTGAACATATTGAACCCATTCATTAATGCTTATCTGCATCTCTAGGTCCAACCGAGAGTTTAGGCATCTAGGTTCCTAGATAAAGTTGTCGTCGCCACGAGAGTAGGTCGGTCTTATTTTTATGTTTGAGTTCTGGATCTTTGCTGAATTAGATCTTGAATAGTTGCTAAGTTCTCATATTTGAATCACCTGCGAATTACTTTGATCTAGTGCTTTTCTTTATTGATTTTATACCATTTTTATTTATTTGCAATACTGTTTCGAAACCAATCTCATATTTTGTCTTATCTTTATTTACAAATCTCATAATTTCATAGTGTAACCTTAGTGTTTGTGGATTCGATCCCTCTAATACTATTGCGATTGTATGTGCACTTGCAGAATTATTTAAGATTAAAATTCTGTGTATCAAAAATTCAATTTTTAGGAAAAAACATTATGATGGAAAATATCTGACAATGGCCAAATTATGTAGTAAGTTGGTAAATTAATTTAATCATGATATGTAACGTTGTGGTTTGTACGTTACTTTGCTAATATCTAGATTCAAGCCTACATAATATATGTTGTTGAAAAGTACTTATATTTTTAAACTTTTGAAATAGATGTTACATTGGTTAGTGACATAACTTTTCTTTTTAATGTCAATAATTATAAATAATCGAACAAAATTAATACAGATAAAATAATTTAGTAATAAGTTTGATCGTAAAAATATATAAACCAATAATATATATGTATATATATATATATCAATTACAAAAAATAACCATAAGACCTTTAAATCAAATTTGTCCAATACAAAAATTATGTGATCCTAAAAATATTATAAATTTAAAATGGATAAATCAATCATCTAAAGAGAGATTGACCACATAAAACAAGTTGAGATTGGTAGTTTAAATATTTCAACAAAAATAATTAGTCAATTTATAAAAATGTCTCTTCATAAATTTAATTGATGGTAGTTGAAACGTAATGAGTGTTTGATTGTGCAATTATTTTGTTTGCAAGTTCATAACTAAGAACTTGTTTTGAAGAAAGTTGGCTGACAAATATTAATTAATTGTTTGGAAGTTGAACCACGGAATTAATGATGGTGATTTTAAACTAAACAGACAGGAATTATATAAAGTAAACTAGTAGGATGGTGATTTTAAATAAAACAGGCAATGTGCATCATTAATATATTAAATAAAGGGGGTTTGGTGAATCAAACCGAAGGTTATGAACTTCAGAAGAAATCACAACAACAAGATCTCAGAGAAGTCCGGTGATATGCTCAAGTTTTAAATCCCTAGAGGTATACCGCAAATGCACAAAAATACAATTATAGTATAAAGGGGTAGAATCCAGAGAGATTCTGAATTTTTCACAATAGACCTTTTCGTTTTGAATTCAGCTAAGTTAGACAAGAGATAAATTAAAACAATGCAAAATAGTGAATGAAGTTTGTTTGTATTCAAATAGGAAAGATGTCAAGCCCATGGAATTTCTCAGGAATTCAAGTAATGCAGACTAATAAACCAGTTATGATCAAATTAGGTACCAGTTCTAGAACTCAAATCACAAGTATAGATTAACCAACTTTCGCTGCGAGAATCCTCTATGTTTAAATTCTAAGAAACCAAATTTCTTTGCGAGACTTAAAATTCTAAACAAGCATTAAGTTCAAGTTTGGTTTGTTCACAAATTATCTAATCCAAATTCCTTTGCAATTATCTAATTTGTTCACTCTAGCTTTTATCAGATTTTAAACCACACCGTCGTGTCAATTTAACAACCTAAGATCTAGATTCTAGGTGATCGGCCTAGAACTAGCTATAAGAACAACCTAGGTGAAGAACTAATCAGGTTATGAATCCTAACCAAATAATCAATCTACAATTCCATGAAACCCCTAATAGGAATCCCTGAACCTACCAAGAGATATACTCAGATATATTCATTGAAATCAAAGACATGAATTGAATAGATATCATATAAAGCAAATAAAGAGAAATAGAAACAGGGGTTCAAAATCTTCTCTCAAATGTTAGAGTAAAATCAGCCACAAGCTCTCAATCTCTCCAAAGTATCTCTTGCAAAAGATGAACCCTCTCTAATCTAAACCTAAAAACCCTACTTAATAGTCTAAAACACGATTTGGGCTCTTTTGTAAATAATTAAAACTTCTGGGCAAAGTTACAGATCTTAAAAACATGTTAATTTCCGCGTGTACCTTCAGCATGTGGCCCGTGTCAATCGACACCCATGGTGGTGTAGATCGACACCACTGGTCTTGTTTGGCACCAACTTCAGCTTCTCATGAACAATGCTCCAAAATGCTTCAGAATGTCCAAAAGTTCTCAAATGTGTGTAAACCTGTAAAAGACTCTGATATGACTCTAAAAGCACATAAAAAACTCGATAACATACATATATCATGGCTTAAAAACTATAAAAACCATGATATATCATCCGCACCGTGGCATAAGCCACATAAGTCAAGGCTTAGGACTCAACAAATGTTTGAGTTATAGAGATTAGCTTTTTCTTTTTCCAGTTCTGATTTTTTGGGCTATGCAAGAAGGACTTTATGAGAGATATGAGTTTTTGTACTAACAAAAAAAAAGATCATATTTCTTTTGGTTATGTAAGAAGGATTATATTTCTTTTAGCAATAATTTTTGAGCTATGCAAGAAGGATCATATATATTTACAAAGTAGTATGTAGTTCTAAGTTTTGTTTAGCTTGTATTGAGACTTATGTATTTTTCTTCTATGTCTCTGTATCTTGGTTTAATTTTTTGTTTGGTTATAATTTTTTATGTTTATTTATGTCATTATTTTAGAGTAGACCATATATTTATTTCGTTTGAAGTTGAAAAAGGTCGATATTATATTGGAAAAATTATTTTTATCTTGCTTAGGCCATCGATCTCATTGGACCGGCTCTGCAAAGCGTCCACATGTATATTCATAACACGAGGAAAATAAAATAAAAAGAAAAACTAAAAAGGGTCTTGAGGCCCATAAAACCTTGCTAATGAAGTTGAGAAAGCTGGTCATTCCACATGATTGTCATCATCCATTCTAACTCTAAGCGATCCTTCTAGAAAACGATGATAGAATTCATCATTGTCCCTAGATTCCCTATGCTCCCTCATAAGAGTAATATCTCCATCAGTATTAACACAGCACCAACCCAATCTAGAGAAAAGACTATCGCCTTTTCACAAACTATCTATCTAACTTACTCATTAATTTAGTTCTTGTTTGAACTGTGCATCCCACCATAGTTCTTATTACATGTTTTAAAATATCCGAAGGATGCCATTCGAGACCATTGTAAACCTTATTATTTCATTCCTTCCATAGAGACCAAAAGATCCACAAGAACAGGTTTAGCTCCTTAACATGATGATTCACTTCCTTATGTAATCACCAAAGTAGATCATCTAAGTTTACAAAAATAAAGACCGACCGAAAGATAATTGGGAGTCGAAAGTATATCCGATTTGTACCATGTTTGTGAAGTTGGAAGGTACTCGAACATAGCATGATTATTAATAGCTTCTTCCTCCTCTCCACATCTCAAACATTGTATGGCACAATCAATCCCTCAATTTTTTAATTGAGAATTTACCTCTAAACATTCCAAACTCATTTGCCATAAGAAATGTTTTATTTTAGACTACATATATCGTCCACGATTATGATTGTATTAATACTCTGAAATTTCTAATAATGGATCTTTCGGTGCTGAAAGTTCATTATGTGCAATTCAGTGGCCTGATTTAACTGTGTATTACTCGCTTTTGTAAAATCTTATTCGATTATGTCAATCGTGTAACCTGACTAGTTAGAATTCCTCAAATTAGTGGGATATAAAGGAACAGAAGAGGAAGAGAGAATTTATGCATATTTCTTAGAATGAAACGATCATAGATGTATACTAACAAGTGTATCTCTGTATCTAAATGCTAAATATTGAGAAATATATGTAGATTGATATTACGGAAACTAATTACTAGAAGTCTAGAATCCCTAAACTAGGATAATCCGATATCTCATTATAGATTCAATATCTCATTAGGATATCCGCCTGGTCTAAGAATTCATTTAGCAGGTTGATATTCCATTCTTTTGTTTGTAGGGCGGTCATCTGATTTACCAAATGATTTGGAGGATATTTGATGGCCAATGACTATTAAAAACATGTAGATACTTACATTTGAACAAGTATCAAATAATACAATAATAACGCAAACCATTAAAAATCAATATCATCTGTTAAAAACATGTATATACACTCAATATTCATTAATTATCAAATAGTAATATACACTGACCAAATGTATTGGGATACAAGTTTGATTATATATATATTTTTACTAGATATAGTCACTCTGGGACACAACAACATTCATGAGTATGCGTAGCATCGCGAAGCAGACATAAAGCATATATATATATAGGTACTAGTACATCCGCTTCACATCTCTCGTAGCATATGTCTGAGTTATGACATGGTCCTCTTTTGTATACACAATGACCCTCGAATACTGCTAACGTTGACCGGTGTCCGAAGCGAAGAAAAATGAAAAACTCTAGTTAATAAAATAAGTTGACAATATATGATCAAATAATAAGAAAAATTACAGAATTAAACAAGCAAGCAAAATATTAACATTGAAATTCATAATGAACATTTCAAAGTTAAAATTTCTAACTAAATAAATTTTATTTCGATAGCCACATAATTCAATTTTTCCTATGAAATACTTACCCAAAGTCCAAAGATAAGAGTGTTTTACTAAAAACGATTAAATAATGTTACAGCCATTTCGGTTGCGATTTGAAACAAATTCGACAAAATATCCACAATTTCTGTTTAGCACATCATAATATAAAAATATTTGCTTGTTAAACTATTATTACTAGTATTTTACTAACGAATAAATACATAGATAATTACATATCGGACGTAAAAAAAAAAGATAATTTATATTAGCAGAAAAAAACTTACGATTGGATTGAGCATTAACAAAAAGAGAAACTATGATGAGAAGAGCAACAAAGTGAAGCTTCGACCCTGTCATCTTTCGATTAAAACTTCTACTTTATAAAATTGATGTAAGATTGTTTGTCTAGTCACTACAGGAATAAACTGAGGAACTACAACTGTTTAATTGATAGCTGAATTTTGAAACAATTTCAAAATAATACTGTATTGCCTTTTAAATAAAAAAAACACATAAATTTTGACTGATTAATTTACTTGAAATTTTTGTATAAAACTCACATATTTGCATTTAATTTACCATATTTTCACATGACCTTGCTTCTATAGTTATAATAATCTTATAAACCGAAATTCAAAGATGTATCTCTTTAATATGCACTAAATTTAGTCAAAATCAGACTGCTAAATTTTTTTTTTTTTGCTGGTTTGTATTAGAATTTTGTCATTATCCACGTTCAAATATGGTAGGATGAATGTGTGACTTGTGAGTTCTAAAGTTTTTTTTAATAAAATATTAAATCAAAGAGTAGTTAATGGCATTTGGAAAAATAAAAAGGTAAATTTTTAACTAAGTTAGAAAACACTACTCTGTTTATAAGATTTAATTTTGATAATCATAAATTAAAATCTTAACTATTAAAAGCATGTATATCACTCATTAAAAATTCAAAAGGTAAAGTATTAAGAGGTATTATATGCCGTTTTGTTATATTTACGGATTCTGCCACTGTTTTTTAGTGTTGAAAAAACAAATTTGGGCCATTTCGCAACTTTGATGTATTATCCAAACCGATCCAAGCCAAGTTTTTCTGCCGACCCGGATTAAGGCACGCGGATCCTGCAGAAAAGGAAAACAAAATCGGATCCTCAATCCAAACCTGTTTTTAGTAGCGCGGATCTAGTCTTCTTTTGTATTAATTATAAAAACAATCGTCGTATCTACATTCCCCACCTATATCGCAAAATTAAATGTATGAGATTTCACAATATCTTTCTGGTTTAAATCACACCAAACATCTTTTTTTTAATTATTTAAAATATAAAATCTTTGTGGAAATCAAAGAAACGATAGTACTTCATTGGCAAGATTGGGGAATTGCTTAGATAATTTATAAAAACTATTTGATAGATTTAAGGAAAATTTTCCTTGTGGAGCTCTGTGTATTCACTCTTCAAATAAAGCCAATATCGTTACATATGTTCAGGGATATACCCAAGATACTAGGAACCGTAATACAAGAATATCTACAGTATCTAACTAAACATTTGGGAATATTCTATTGGCTAATACCCTCCCGCAGTCGAAGCGGCGGTCTAGAGATGACGCCAAGGCTGGCCTTAAATTGATTGAAGAGGGAAGTTGGGAAACTTTTAGTGAAGATGTCCACACACTGATGACTTGTGGGGATGTGAAACGCATGAACTTTTCCTTTGGCTACTTTTTCTCTAACGAAGTGAATGTCAATTTTGACGTGTTTTGTACGTTGATGCTGAACCAGGTTCGTGGAGACATAAACCGCACTGATATTATCACAAAAAACCAGAGTAGCTTGACTTAAAGGACAATGTAGCTCAAGTAGAAGGTTGCGTAACCAACAAGTTTCAGAAACCGTGTTTGCTACTGCCTTGTATTCGGATCCCGCGCTTGAGCGTGAGACCGTCTGCTGCCTTTTCAAGGACTAGGAGATTAGAGTATCACCGAGGTAAACACAATAACTGGATGTGGACCTTCGCATTGATGGGCACCCGGCCTAATCGGCATCAGAATAGGCGGTTAGTTTTGTCGATGGTGATCTTGTGATCTGAAGGCCTTGCTTCTCAGTGCCTTCAATATATCTTATGATTCGCCTCAGAGCATGGAAGTGGCTTTCTCTTGGATCATGCATGAAGAGGCAAACTTGTTGTACCGCATACGAAATATCTGGTCTAGTAAATGTTAATTACTGAAGAGCGCCGGTGAGACTTCTATATAATGTTGGATTTTTTACTTTTGCGCCGACTTCTTCTTTGAGTTTTGACTTGAGATCAACTGGTGTTGAACACGGTTTGCAGTCCTGCATACAGCTCGAAGAAGTATATCACCTGCATATTTTTCTTGTGACAAAAACACACCACTGTCGTTAAATTCGGCTGAGATCCTGAGAACATAACTTAATTGTCCCGAGTCTGACAACGGGAATTCTCGTTTCAAGGATGAAATTACAGAGTTCATCAACGAAGTCGACGAGGCTGTTAGAAAGATAACATCAACATAGAGCAAAAGATAAGCCATTTCCAATCGGTTCCTGTAGAAAAATAGAGAAGCATCACACGCACTTTGAACAAATCCCATAGTTTTTATGTATGCAGCAAATCTAGCATTTCAAGCCCTAGGGGCTTGGTTTATGCTGTATATTGCTTTGTTTAACAAGAAAACGTAATCTGGATGTTCCTTGCTCACAATCCCGGGAGGTTGGTACATGTAAACAGTTTCCTCGAGATTTCCATGGAAGAAAACGTTCTGAACATCCAACTGATTCACCAGCCAGTTTCTTTCAATCGCAAAATTAAGAATAGCCCTTATAGTTGCGGGTTTTACTACAGGATTTAAGGTTTCATCGAAATCTATTCCTTGCTGTTGAGGAGTGCTATCATAGAAGAAGTATTATGCATATTGAGTTGTATAAAATAAAGAAACTCAAGCGTGATACACAAGCAAACGTGATACACAAGAGTAAATCTATTATTATGTATAAATACCCATCATGTATTGTGAATAAAATCATGCAGTTTACAACATACTTTCTCTCATCTAACATGGTATTAGAGCCTAACAACTCTTAAACCTAATTCCTTTTTTCGATCCTGAAAATTTATTTGAGAGAAAATCACCAAAACAGAGTCATAAAACAGAGAGATGAGTGAGAAAATTTTCGTGAAAGCAGAGTCGTCCAAGGTGGGAGAAGTGGTGATGGGGTCACCGTATTACCTTCATGCATCAGATAATCCGGGAATTGCAATTTCTCCAGTCTTGTTAAAAGGAGAGAATTACGCAGAGTGGACAAGAGAGATGGAGAACTCTCTTCGTGCAAAGAAAAAATTTGGTTTTGTGACGGGAAAAATAATGCCGCCAACGGAAAAATTCGAAGATCTGGAGCAGTGGAAGTATGTCAACTCGATGGTGGTAGGTTGGATTAGGACGTCAATACAGCCTAAAATCCGATCTACTGTCACCTTTATGATAGATGCCAGTAAGCTTTGGAGTGATCTCCGAAAGAGGTTTTCGCTTGGCAATGCAATCAGAGTGTATCAGCTCAAAACCGAGTTTGCTTCATGTCGTCAGGAAGGTTTGAGTGTTCTGGATTATTTTGGCAAATTGTCGACCAAGTGGGAAGAGCTCTTGAATTATAAGCCTCTTCTAAGCTGTACGTGTGATGTTAAGGAGAAAATCCTCAAGGAGTATGAGGAAGAGAAAATTCATCAATTCCTGATGGGCTTAGATGAGTCTAGATTTGGGAATGTCTGTACCAACATCATTGGTATGAAACCACTTCTTGATCTGAATTACGTGTATCAATGCATAGTCCGAGAAGAAAGACGCTTGTCTTCTGCGCGAGTTGATCAGAGGCAAGAAGCAGTTGGATTCATGGCCAAAACAGAGAATAACACTTCTAGTGTGATGGTGGCTGTAGCTAGAAGTTGTGACAGGTCGCATGTGTGTTTTCATTGAAGGCGCATTGGTCATGAGAAAAAGAAGTGCTGGAAAATCATTGGTTTTCTGGACTGGTGGAATGAGAAGACCGGAATTGGACGAGGCACTTGTGGTGGTAGAGGCATATGTTCTTTCTCGAATACTAGAGGTCATGGCCAAGCTTCACCTGTCAGACCGAATGTTGCGTAAGTCTCCTCAGAACAGGCTAGTGTTCCTAACCTTACTGCTGAACAATGGGCGTCGTTAACTCAGCTTTTAGAGCAACAAAAGCTGACAAAAATTCCGGTGATGCTAGCATACTCATGAAGTTTCAGGATATGGTGCCATGTCATGTGACTTTTGCAAGTGGAAGCAATGTACTTGCAACAAAATGTGGAAACGTGATTTTGTCGGATCATATCACGTTGGAACAAGTGTTATATGTGCCAAACTTGAATTGCACATTACTTTCCGTTGCTAAGTTGTTAAAGCAGACTGGTTGTTTTGCGATTTTTATTGACACACTGTATGTATTACAAGACCATTTTACGAGGACTCTGATTGGAGTCAGTGGGAACGAGACGGTGTGTATCTGTATAGAGATGTGAAGCTTCCATGTGTCAACAAGTGAAAGGTTTCTGACGATCAACCATTGTGGCATCAAAGATTGGGACATCCGGCTTTTAATGTTTTGGATTTTCTTCCATTTATTTCTGGTGTTAAGAATAATACCGACAATTGTGAATTTCCTTTTTGAGCTTAGTCGTGTAGTGTCACCAATTACGGAGCAACTTGATGAAACTGACGTATATCCATCTTCGAATCAAGTTGTTGTAGACGAAGAAGTAGTACCAAGCCTAGTTGAAACGGGAGTGCACTTGGCTCCACTGATTGTTGGTCCGTCAAACGATGTTGTAGAAGCAGAGGCATCTCCAGTACAAGCTAAAATAGAATCGCCGACAGCTCTGGTTAACACTGATCAGAGTACAATTTTAAAAAGTGCTGAAACAAAGTCGAATCAAACCATAACAGATGCAAGTACGGTTCCGATAGAAGAAGAACTTGGAGTTGGGAAGCGTCAAAAGTTCCTATCGACACGATTGAAATACTTTGTCACAATCAGTGCTCGTATTCCTAATACTCTTCCTGATACACACACGTCAGTTCTTCTCGATACATCATTGACTCCTCTAATGATCTAAGGTATGAATTCAACACCCTACCGCATTGAATATTTTGTTTCTGATGCCGAGTTTTCAGAAAAACCATAGAGCCTTCTTAGCTGCTGCTTCAGCCAGTACAAAAAAAGATCATTTAAAGAAGCTATGAAAGATAAAAAGTGGAGGAAAGCAATGTTTCATGAAATTGATGCATTGGAGACGAATCATACATGGATTTAGAAGATTTACCACCGGGGAAGAAAGCTCTTGGATGTCAATACATTTTTAAAATCAAGTACAATGTAGATGGTACAGTGGAGAGATAAAAAAATCCGACTAGTTGTCATGGGTAATCTTCAGACTGAGGGGGAGGATTTCGATAAAACTTTTGCCCTAGTCGCAAAACTTACAATGGTACATACTCTGTTAGGTGTGTCAGCAGCAAAAGGCTGGGAAGTTCACCAAATGGATGTTTACAATGCCTTTTTGCATGGGAATCTCGAAGAAGATGTATACATGAGATTACCTCCAGACTTTTGCAATACAGACCCGACAAAAGTTTGTGAACTCAAGAAGTCTCTTTACGGCTTAAAACAGGCTGAAATACGGGTTTGTACAATTCTATGCTAATTATTCATTGTTTACATTTTTGCGTAAAGACATTTAGTTACAGGTGCTAGTCTATGTGGACGATCTAATAATCAGCTTCAACGATTTGGGAGTGATGGAAAAATTTAAGGTATATTTGTATACATGTTTTCATATGAAAGATCTCGGCAAGGTGAAATATTTTCTGGGTATCAAAGTGGCAAGAGGAGTTTCCATGATTTTTCTTTCTCAAATGAAGTATGCACTTGATATTTTAGAAGAGATGGGAATAATGGGCTGTAAACCGATCAGTATGCCGGTAGAGTTAAATCACAAGCTTCTAGCTGATGATGGTCCAAATTTTGCTGACCTAACAAGGTTTAGAAGACTGGTAGAACAATTGGTTTATTTGGCCATTACAAGACCAAATATGTGTTATGCTGTACATGTCTTGTCTCAGGTGATGCATGATCCAACAGAAGCACATTGGAACGCTGTAGTGAAAATTGTTTGGTATATCAACAAGTGTCCAGGTCATGGTATTTTCTTAAAAGCAGATTGTGATCTTCATATTCAGGCACATTATGATTCGGATTGGAGCTCATGTCCAAAAACTCAGCGTTCATTTTCTACATTTGTGGTTTAGTTATGAGAGTCACCAGTGTCATGGAAGACAAAACAAAACAAGATATAGTGTCACATTCTTCCGCTGAAGCTGAGTACCGTTCCATGGAAGCTGCATTGAGAGAGTTGAAATGGTTAAAGAGGTTACTTGCAGATTTAGGAGTTGATCATAACACTCCTATGGAGCTGATCTGTGACAGAAAATCAGCCATTCACATTGCTTCCAATCCCGTTTTCTATGAGAGAACTAAACACATAGAGAATAATTGTCACAGTGAGCGTGATGCTGTTTGTGACAAGCTGATTTCGTTAACACATGTTCGAACCACATAACAGATAGCGGATATCCTGACTAAGGCGCTCGGGACATCAAGTTTCAATTATCTATTGTCCAAGTTGGGTGTTTGCGATTTACACACTCCAACTTGAGGGGGAGTGTTGAGGAGTGCATATCGTAGAAGATATATTGTGTATATTGAGTTGTATAGAATAAAAAAACTCAAACGTGATACACAATAGAAATCTATTGCTATGTATAAATACCCATCATGTATTGTGAATAAAATCATCCAATTTACAACATACTTTCTCTCATCTAACACTTGCTCTTGGGATTTACCGTTCGCCACAAGTCTGGACTTATACCGCGCCAAAGTCCCATCCGCCTTGAACTTGTGCTTATAAAGCCAAAGAGCATTGCCAATATTTGTACCTACAGACTTAGGAACCAAACTCCAAGTTTTATTTTTAATCAAAGCATCATATTCATCCGTCATTGAAGGATTCCAGTTTGGATCGATAAGCCATGTTTAAAACTTTTAGGAAGTGAAGAAAGAGAGTCAACGTTTTAAGGAAAAAATTTGTTTTGGTTTATGAATACCTTACAGTGACCTTGTGACCATTGGATGTGGTTGAGGTACAACAGCAGGCGGTGGAGGCGGCGGTGCCGGTGGCTCAATCACAATTGGAGGTGGCTCAGAATAGGCTGTGGAGGCACAGAGGGTAAAGGCGGAGAATTGAGGATCTGTTTTTGCAAGAGAGAAGGTTCTGTCTCGGGCTGAAGAAAGTTGTAAGCTGAGACAGTTTGAGGGTGAGTGACATCAAATGGAAAAATTGTTTCATCAAATGTGACATAATGAGATATGATTATTTTGCGGGTTTTTAGATTGAAACATCTATACCCATGGTGAAAGAGTGGGTAGCCGAGAAATATTGAGGGTGCTGAGCGAGGTTCTAGCTTATTCAAAGAATTTGTGTGAGGGTAACAAAGAGAGCTAAAGACTCTAAGATGAGCGTAAGAAGGAGGTTTATCCAAGAGAACAGAGTATGGAATTTTGTTGTTAATGGAAGAAGAAGGAAGAATATTGAGAATATGGATTGCGTTATTCAGTGCCTCAACCCAAAATGAAGACCGAAGATGATCTTGTATGAGCATTGTTCGAACCGCATTGTTGATGGTTTGTATCATATGCTATGATCGACCGTTTTGTTGCAAGGTATGAGGGCATGAAAAAGAGAATGTGATACCATTGGCGGCAAATAAATCATGAAATTGGGAGTTATTGTACTCAACTCCGTTATCACATTGAAGAGATTGAATATTTGTTTTGAAGTGGTTTTTGACATAGGTGTGAAATTGAGAGAATTTTGCAAAGATCTCACTCTTCCTGCGCAAAGGATAGACCCACAAAAATGTGAAAATTGGTCAAGAAAAAGAACATAATATTGTATCGCGGAAATGCTCTGAATCGGAGAAGTCCACAAATCTGAATGTATTATTTCAAAGGGAGCATAGACAATATTTGTGGAAGAATAAAACGGAAGCTTGACATGCTTTCCAAGTTGACATGCATTACAAGTCATTGGAAGCGTCTTTTTATTACACTGAAAATAAGAGGACAAAATTAAAAACTTCAACATTTCATTGCTAGGATGTGCTAGCCGTTGATGCCAAATGTCTGAGGATTGAGAAAGAAAGGCTGAAGCTTGAGCTTGGCTTTTATTGAATGACGGAAAAACTGGATAGAGATCACCCAAACTATCACTGCGGAGAAGTGTCTGCTTAGTGTGAAGGTCCTTAATAGAGAAACCAAACGGGTCAAATTCAACTGAACATGAACTATCTCTAGTAAAACAACAGACCAAGACAAGATTCTTTACAATATCGGGTGTAACAAGGATATTTTGAAGAGTTAAAGGACGAGGTTTTGAAACAAGGTTTAAAGATCCAGAAGCAGAAATTGGAATGCAACTTCCATTACCAACAACGACAGATTTTCCGATGCTCGAATTAAAAATATTTTGGAGATTCATACCTGCGCCCGAGGTTAAGTGTGAAGTTGCCCCGGAGTCCATGTACTACTGGGAGTCGGTAGGATCATGAAGTGTCATTGTGTTGAACGCCTGAACCAGATCTGCAGTTGCCTCATACTTGTTACCCCCAGCAGAGTATTGATTGTTGTTGTGCTGCGGGTTGTAAGAAGGCCTCAAGCCCAACACACCAATACCATTATTTCCGGCAGAAGAGTTGTATTGTGGATACCCCCAGGGTTGTTGCCACATCGCGTATGGTGGAGGCCAGAACGGAGCATTCCAATTGGGAAAGGGTGATGATGGATAAGAGGGTCTTGGTGAATTATATGATGAGCGCCCTCTGCCTCTGTTTTTGTTATATTCTCTTCCTCGTCCCCTGTTTTGAAACTGCTGAGACGATGATCTTTGGTTGTTGTTGATTGAAGGAACTTCTGAAACAACAGGGAGAGTGGATGAAGATGAATGATCCATGTGTGTGGGGTTAGGCTTAACAGCCTTCTTGAGTCGATCTTCTTCATCAAGAAGCATGGCAGTGGCATCATCAAAACTGGGAAACGGCTGGACGATGCTTGATCATGTTAATTATGTTATCAAATTTTGCATTTAGACCATTGAGAACATACATGACCAAGGTACGATCTTGAACTGGTGCGTCGACATTACTCAGGCAGTCAGCAAGTCTCTTCATTTCGCTATAGTAATCAGCCACCTTCATGTCACCGATGTCCTTCGTGCGCAGCTCATTATCCAGGCGTAAAACCTGTGCATTTTTGTTGTTCCTAAATTGATTCTCGATTCGTAACCAGATCTGTCGTGAAGTAGATCCGGTAACGAAAGAACCTTGGAATAGCTTTGGTGAAAGGGTTCCATAAAGCCAAAGCTTTACTATGCCATCTCGTTTCTTCCAAGCTACATCATCATCATTTTCAGGGAGGAGAGTACCGTCGATGTGGCCTAGGACATCAAAACTGAGGCAATGGGTGAGAAACAGTTCTCTCCAAGCATCATAATTTCTTTCCTCGAGATCAAGTTCCACATGGATGTGAGACCTGATGTTGGAAACGCCATAGACTTTTTCTGGTATAACAGCGGCAGCGGCGGGAGCGACGGCAGCCATTGAAATAGGTCACTCGGATCAAAAGAGAAAACAGAAAGAAAGAGAGAGAGAGAGAGAGAGAGAGAGAGAGAGAGAGAGAGAGAGAGAGAACGAAAGCTTGTTTCAGAGAAAAAAAAGAGAAGAGTGTTTTAGAAAAGAAAACTTTAGAAAGAGCTGAGCTCTGATACTATGATAAATTATAGGAAAACTCTCCTTGTGGAGCTCTGTGTATTCACTCTTCATATAAAGCCAATATCGTTACATATGTTCAAAGATATACCCAAGATACTAGGAACCATAATACAAGAATATCTACAGTATCTAATCAAACATTTGGGAATATTCTATTGGCTAATACTATTTCCCTTTTCATAAAGATTATATTCAGATTTGGAGTTAACAACCCTAACAAATAAGTTTTCTATCATCCGACTAATCTCGATAAACCAAACTTACGTTTTTGTTTTGTTATTTTGTTATATGAACTTTCATGTTTTATGATTCGTGAGTATACCAAACATTTGATGTGTTGTGCAGATAATCCTATACAAGAAAAACAAACCGATGATGATTGCCATTTTCAAGAGCGTATGTTTTAAATTTATGTCGGATTCTTTCATACGGTTAGTTTTTGATTCACTTACTTTTTCTAGCTAAATCTTCAAGTGTAATATGATAACCTTTATAGATATTTAAGAAAGCTATTAACCTTTTAAATAAACTTTAACTTATGTTAAAGAATCTAATTATTTTTTCAATATTTTATGATTGTATAGGACCTGTCAAAGTATCTGTTTTCACTTCTCCTAATTCTACAAGACAACGACATGTTTCTCTTGCTTCCTGTAAAAAAAAAACACAAATTATACCAGTTTTTTTTTCTTTTGTTTTTAAAATTAAATGGGTAAACTTTATGGTTCAAATAGATTTATGTGGTTTACACACTCTTGTATCCTACATCGGTTTACCAATAAATCAAGGAAAACGTTAACTAACTTTTTATTTTGGTTGTTGCAGCTTATTAAAAAATGCTCACAGCTAAATAGCGTATAATATTTCTAAATAGTTGTTGAGTAGCTAGTTATAATGTTTATGTGGACTATAAATGATATTTCTTATGAGTATACTACAACTGAATATTTTTGACATTAAAATTCATTGTTATTTGATTTACACGACAGTGTAGTTACAAATAAGAAAGACCATAAGATTACAAGTGAACAAATGAGCATAATTGAGTAAAGACACAAAGGATACTACAAGGATATATAGAGGAGTCGAGTCTTTAGCAAGCTAGCCACAAGAGCACCGGAAAATAGTAAGAAGCCCAACACAACCATATGTTGAAACTGGCGGCTATGAAACATGGGGCAGAAGTTACCCCAAGCAGTTCCTATGAAAAGCCAGCCGAGACAATCCAATAACCCGAGAAGGGATCACTTCCGAGATCCCCCACATTCCCTAAATCCTAGCTATAGCCGATGGATCCCACAGCACAGAACAGAGGCTTCGAGACCAACAACAAGCGGACTCAAATTACTCATCTACCCAAACCCTCCATGCAAGACACAACCAGCATCAAATTGTTCCCTAGCAATCACACAAAGGACTAGTATAGTAGAGTGTAGCAACTTGAGAGTAGAGAACCTTACCAAACCTGGGACAAGGGAGTGCAGGATGAAGAGAAGGTTGGAGACACACCACTAGTTAGAGAACAGAAAGGAGATAGGAGGCTCTTCCCAAACGCGCTGAACTCACAACCTCAACCCATTGCAACCCACAGATTAAGAAGGAGGCTATCAATTCAGACTTGGACTGGCCATAGTTGGGAGGAGTTAACCACAGTGCTGAGCTCATTGGAGAGCTGAAACTAAGAAGAGGAGGCAGGAGAGAGAATAGAAACGCCCAGAATAGAGAATAGAAATAAATAACCAGTGTTATTTGATTTTTTTCTTTGATCAAATCGAATTATTGATCGTTACGTTTAGTGGAATGCTTCAAGATGTCATTAAGAGTTCGAGTCTCAAGTTTCAAATTTCTGAAAAATACTAATATGTAGCAATAAAATACATTTGATTTCTGAAAAATGAAAAAATGAAAAACAAAATCCTAAAACATAAAAAAATACGAATTTTTTTATCTAAAAAAGAGGTTTCAAATTTCAGCTCATAAAAGAGAATTTTGAAATTATATAATTTTTTTATTTTTGATGTTAAAATTGAGGAATTGAGGATAAAAATATACAAATAATAATGCATCAACTATATATCTTGATACCAAATTTTTTTTTAAAGCCAAAAAAATATGATACCGATTTTCTAATTTTAGACTATATATTTGGTTATATATTTTTAAATACTTTGTGGTTCAAGAATATAGTTTGATATATGTTTAATATGTATTATTTCTATTTTATATTAAATTATTCGTATTTCTTCAAGATACATATACCCAACTCTAATTTTGAACCACAATTTTTTAAAAATATTCAAAATAAATACTTGTTAGCCAAAAAATTGGTATCTTATTTTATATATTAAAAAATTGGTTTCAGAAAAACAAAATTGGTATCAATATATATACGTTGATGTGTATCACTAATATATTATTTTATGAGAAATTTTGGGAAACTACATTTATATGTTTACATATTTGAAAAATATCCTTTCTCTTTAAAAAATAAACTTAACTTGTTAAAATATTAATTTTTTCAAAAAAATACTCTCCCGAAAATTTAATAATAACTTATAAAATCCTAAGAATTTAAAAAATAAAATCAAGTAATTTTTGATGTAAAATAAATATTTATTTAGACAAAACTTTAGTGCTGATCATTATTTTAAATAACTTTAAAAATATTTTATATTCTGATACATTTTAAAGATTAAAAAAATTTCAAATATTTTTATTATTGATCCAATCAAAATTAGAATATGGTTAAAACAAACCAAATAGTTTGAAAACTATAAGAATTTTGTGGGATTGCTCATGACCATTGTTTCCATTAAATTAAAAAATGTATTATGGATTATGGTTAAGACCAAATTGATAGTAATCTCATAAAAAATGAATAAGCTTTTATTAAATTCTCAAAGAAAGTTCACATGAAGATATAAACTGTAATGAATT
Organism: Cardamine occulta; assembly: GCA_028015245.1. Classification (NCBI taxonomy): domain Eukaryota; kingdom Viridiplantae; phylum Streptophyta; class Magnoliopsida; order Brassicales; family Brassicaceae; genus Cardamine; species Cardamine occulta. The sequence continues at coordinate 7,366,475 of CM051381.1, forward strand.
AATGATAATAACTTCTTTGTAATTTTTACTGTTAGTTATAAAGATATAAAATTAAACAAGGAGACACAAAATAATTATTAATTTTTTTTTTAATATATATATAGGGTACTTTAAAAATTTACAAACATAAATAGTATTTCTCAAAAAAAAACCCCATTTATACTAAAATTTCTCAATTTTTACATTAAAAATAAAATTTGAATAATTAAAATTAAAATTTTAAAAACAGTTTCGATAGATTTTTTATTTTTGAAAAAATAAATATATCATTGTTTTATTAAAATATTAATACTTTTGTTTGAATATATTCAAAAAACAAAATGTAGGGACAATGACTTTATCGGTATTTTCCAAGAAATATCGCACAAGCTTCTTCCTCTTTGCTATCCATATTTTGTGGACAGGAAACATCCAATAAGCTTCCCTGCCGATAGAGTCAAGTCAATCTTCAGGAACTTCAGTATACAGAAAGACTCTTTCCTCTTTGTTAATCTTTCCTCTTTGATTTGAAGAAGAGAGTAGAAATCCATGGACGAAGAATCGCAGAATGGTGGAAGTGCGACTCCGACTAAAGAATTAGCCGTGGTGGTGGTGGCCGCTCATGAAATGGAGGAAGAGGAGCCGATGGTCGGACCTGGAGCTGCTCCACGTGGCAAACGCAAGCGTCCACTTCACTCTGAGGATTCACTTCCTCCTGCTAAGCGTCCACTCTTTAGAAAAATCATATTCCAACAAGATAACAAAGATACTAATTCTTCTTCTTTGCCTCCAATTTGTAAATACGATGTCTTCCCGAGCTTCCGCGGGCCAGATGTCCGAAAAAACTTTCTTTGTCACGTCCTGAAAGAGTTCAAACGAACGGGAATCACCCCATTCATTGATGATAATATAAAGAGGAGTAAGGAGATCTATCCTGAGATCGTAGAAGCTATCAGAGGATCCAAGATCGCAATCGTCGTGCTCTCCAAGAACTATGCTTCTTCGTCCTCGTGTCTTGATGAGTTGGCAGAGATCATGGACTGTAAAAATGTGTTGGGTCTAATAGTGATGACCATTTTCTATGAAGTTGATCCAACAAACGTAAGCAAACAGAGTGGGAATTTGGAGAAGCCTTCAAAATAATTTGTGTAGATCAACCGGAAAAAACTGAGAAATGGAGAAGAGCTTTAGAGGATGTGGGCCAAATTGCAGGAGAGCATTCTCGCAAATGATTTGCCTTCTTGATTTCTACTTTGGCTAATTATTATTTATTTGTAGATTTTAAAGAATATCAATACAAAAATTTGACATATGTTTTAAATGTTTATGAGAAATTTTCATGACTAAACTAATTAATGGATATTTATATCCTCTAATGCTAGGGTGCATGACGCGGCCATGATCGAAAAAATAGCCACTGATATTTCAAACATGTTGCATCCCACACGATCAAGAGACTTCGATGGTTTTGTTGGGATGAGAGCTCATATGGAAAGGATGGAATTGTTGCTACGCCTAGATTCTAATGAAGTAAGGATGATTGGAATTTGGGGTCCACTTGGGATTGGTAAGAGCACCCTCGCTAGATTTCTGTACCACCAATTATCCAGCAGATTCCAACATAGCGCGATCATGGTGAATATCAAAACATGTTATCGAAAACCTGGTTCGGATGAGTACAATGCACAACTCCAACTACAAAATCAAATGTTGGCTCAGATTACCAATCAGAAAGATATCATGATTTCTGATTTAGAAGCGGCACAAGAACGATTGAAAGACAAGAATGTGTTTCTCGTTCTTGATGATGTTGATCAGGTTGGACAACTAGATGCCTTGGCAAAAGAAAAACGATGGTTTGGTCCCGGAAGTCGGATTATTATCACAATAGAAGATGTAGGAGTTTTGAATGCGCGTAGAATCAAGAATATATACAAAGTGAATTTTCCATCAAGTGATGAAGCTTTTCAAATCTTCTGTATGTATGCCTTTGGAAAAAAACACGCAGGTGATGGTTTCAATAAGCTTGCTAGGGAAGTTATGGCTCTTGCTGGTAAACTCCCTTTGGGATTGAAGATTCTAGGCTCCACTCTGCAGGCGATGTCCAAACAAGAGTGGAAAAGGACAATACCAAGTTTACAGACTCGCCTCATCGGAGAAGTTAAGAGCATTATAAAGTTTAGTTACAACGCCTTATATGATCAAAAAGATTTATTTCTTTATATAGCCTGCTTTTTCAATTTTAAACCTCATCGTCATCGAGTGGAAGAGATTCTTGCAGAAAAGTTTTCAAATGTGAGGCATGGTTTTGATGTCTTAGCTGCTAAATCTCTCATATCTATTAATGAAGAAAAGATAGAGATGCATACTCTGCTAGAAAATTTTGGAAGAGAAATTTATAGGAAGAATGGTCAGCTTTGGGTTAGTGAAAGATATAAAAGTGAATTTCTCAGTGATATACCAGTAAGTTTTGTCATTGCATTGCTCCCTGCAAATTGAGTTTATTTGATGACTAATCATCTCTACTTATATTTCTTATGGTTCTTTTTCAGGATGGTAAGCGTTTTATTGGGGTAAAACTGGATGATTCTTTTTCTAATTTTGAAGACTTTATAATTGAGAAACCACTTGAAAAAATGTCTGATCTCCAATTTCTCAGAATCCGTGATTTTAATGGGAGAGCGCGCCCGCTGCTTTACCATTGTCAAAAGATTAGATCACTGGATTGGACGTTTTTCCAGGATATATGTTTGCCTTCTAATTTTAATCCGGAGTTTCTCGTCGAACTAGTCATGCATTCAAGCAGTCTTCAGAAGCTACGGGAAGGAACTAAAGTAAGTAAATTATGTTTAAGTTTCAATTATTTTTAATGTATAATTTGATGTCGTATCAACATTTTTTTATTTGTCTATGCAGCCACTTAAAAATCTCAAGTGGATGGATTTGTATAGTTCTAGGTCTCTGATAGAACTTCCCGATCTTTCCACTGCCACTAATCTCCAAGAATTAAATCTTAGTAATTGTTCAAATCTGGTGAGCCTTCCTTCTTCTATTGGAAATGCCACTAATCTCCAAAAGTTGAATCTCAGTTGGTGCTTAAAGTTGGTGAACCTTCCTTCTTCTATTGGGAATGCAACCAATATGAAGGAATTAGATCTCTCCAATTGCTCAAATCTTATGGAGCTTCCCTCTATTGAGAATGCAACTAAACTTGAACGACTGAATCTTAATGAATGCTCGAGACTTGTGAAGCTCCCGTCCTCTATCAATGCCACTAATCTCCAGGAATTGTCTCTACTAGATTGTTCATGTGTTGTGAAGCTCCCTGCTATCAACAATGCGACTAATCTCCAGATGTTGGAGCTCGAGAATTGCTCAAGTCTACAAGAGCTCCCTCCTTCTATTCGAACTGCCATAAATCTTAAGAAATTGGATATCAGCGGATGCTCAAGTCTGGTGAAACTCCCCTCCTCTATTGGATATATCACTAATCTGCAAGTGTTTAATCTATCTAACTGCTCAAGTCTGGTGGAGCTTCCCTCTATAGGAAATCTTAAACATTTGGAAGATTTGATCTTGTGTGGATGCTCAAAGCTAGAGGCTCTTCCAACCAACATCAACTTGAAATCTCTCCATAAACTTGATCTCAGTAATTGCTCGCAGTTGAAAAGTTTTCCTGAGATCTCCACAAACATTAAGGATCTCATCCTCGTAGGAACTGCAGTAAAAGAAATTCCTTTGTCGATCATGTCGTGGTCTCGTCTTTCTGAGTTTCATATGTCATACTTTGAAAGCCTCAATGAATTCCCGTATGCTCTTGACATCATCACGAGGCTACATTTGAACGAAGAAGATATACAAGAAGTTCTTCCATGGGTCAAGGGAATGTCTCGTTTAGGTGTATTTAGACTCAAAGACTGCAATAATCTGGTATCACTCCCCCAATTCTCGGATTCCCTATGGTTCATAAAGGCAGACAATTGTAAGTCTCTTGAGAGACTGGATTGTTCCTTTAACAATCCAGAGATTCGTCTCCAGTTCACCAACTGCTTCAAACTGAATCAAGATGCTAGAGACATCATCATGCACACATCAACTAGTGCGATCTTACCAGGTACACAAGTGCCTGGCTGCTTCGATTACAGAGCTACTGCAGGGGGTCCCTTGACAATCAAGTTGCATGAATCATCTCTTCCAACATCCATGAAATTCAAGGCTTGTATCGTGCTGGTTATGGATAAAGAAGAAACCTATGATGAAGAAGAAACCTATGATGAAGAAGAAACATTGGATGATGAGTTGGCAAATCTTTTGATTAATATCAAATTGAATGATGGCACCATAGAACAGTGGACAGAGCGTATAAGTCCAATGTTAACAGAGCATATCTACACATTTGAAGTTGAAGCAACGGAGGTGACTTCCACCGAGCTTGTCTTTGAGTTCAAAACATGCTGGAAGATAAGAGAATGCGGGCTATATCAAATCTTGGAGGCTCCTTCATGCTATGAACATGATGAGAGCTTCAGAGATGGCACCGATGGAGGTTAGAATTTTTTTATGCCATTTTCAATTTTAAGATAAAATTTTGATGTTCATTACTTATGTTGTACTTGTGTTATGAATGTGTGATATTGCGTTTTGATTAATTGAAATGAAATGCGGACAGTGAAGAAAGAGACGAGGAGAAGGAGAAGAAAGAATGTCCTTTGTTTTTACTTTTTTGAGTGTTGTCCTTTTATTGATGTTGTCTATTGGAACTGCCACAAATCTGCAAATTGTGCCGTTTTCATTTTTATTAATTTTAAGATGATTAGGTGTTGTGAATTTTTCACATTGTACTTGTGTGTGATTATCAATGTATAATGCTGGGTTATGTTATAAATTATAAATGTATATTTGGAGAGTTGTTTTTAGCTGTAGTTAATGGATATTTGAGCAGATTCAAAACGCATATATTAGAGAAAACAAAGGACTCTGTGTGAATCAGCAACGATCATCAGACCATAAGAATGTTCAAATGGAAATTCCATATCCATTTTGCATCTAATGCAAATTCAAGCTTCTTTCCTTTTAAGATGATTAGGTGTTGTAAATTACTCTCTCTCCCTTTCCACCCAAAATTGCAAAATTGACCTTGGCCTTCATCAAGGTAAGCTCTAGTTCGAAGAACTCGTTACAACGATTCTGGACTAGGAAGATCAAGCTATCGTGGAATTCATGATTATTTGGGTCTCTATCGAGTCTCAAGTTTCAAATTTCTGAAAAATACTAATATTTAACAATAAAATACATTGAATTTCTGAAAAATAATAAAATGCAAAACAAAATCCAAAACTTAGAAAAATACGAATATTTTATCTAAAAAAGAGGTTTTAAGTTTCAGCTCATAAAAGAGAATTTTGAAATTATATAAATTTTTTATTTTTGATGTTAAAATTGAGGATTTGAGGATACAAATATACAAATAATAATACATCAACTATATATCTTGATACCAAATTTTTTTTTAAAGCTAAAAAAAAATGACACCGATTTTCTATTTTTAGACTATATATTTTGTTATATATTTTTAAATATTTTGTGGTTCAAGAATATAGTTTGATGTGTATCACTAGTATATTATTTTATGAGAAATTTTGGGAAACTACATTTATATGCTTACAAATATGAAAAATATTCTTTCTCTTTAAAAATTAAACTTCACTTGTTAAAATATTATTTTTTTTCATAAACATACTCTCACGAAAAATTAATAATAACTTATAAATCCTAAGATTTAAAAAATAAAGTCAAGTAATTTTTGATGTAAAATAAATATTTATTTATACAAAAATTTAGTGCTGATCATTATTTTAAATAACTTTAAAAATATTTCATATTCTGATACATTTTAAAGATTAAAAAAATTTCAAATATTTTTTTGTTATTGATCCAATCAAAATTAGAATATGGCTAAAACAAACCAAATAGTTTAAAAACTATAAGAATTTTGTAGAATTGCTCATGACCATTGTTTTCATTAAATTAAAAAATGTATTATGGATAATGGTTAAGACCAAATCGATAGTAATCATAAAGAATGAATAAGATTTTATTAAAGTCTTAAAGAAAATTCACATGTGATGTCTCCTCCTAAATATTGTGAATATTTTATTTTGCCGATCCAATTTGTTTTAGTTTTAATCATCATATGTCATCATATTTAATAATATTTATTTTCAAACTGTAATGAATTAATGATAATAACTTCTTTGTCAATTTTACTGTTAGTTATAAAGATATAAAATTAAATAAAGAGACACAAAATAATTATCAAATTTGTTTTTTTAATATATGTATACTGCATAGGGTACTTTTCAAATTTACAAACATAAATAGAGTATTTTCAAAAAAAAACCATTTTACACTAAAATTTCTCAATTTTTACATTAAAAATAAACTTTTTGTTAAAAAACATATGTGAAAAATATGAGCATCCATTTTTTTGACACAATACCCTACACTTGTCAATTTGTTATCCTCATCATCACTTATGTGTCAACTTCTTATTCTTCTTCTTGTGCTATAAATATGTACTCATTTGTATGAGATCAAATGTATTAGCAAGAGTAACAATAATAAGACACACATTGTCTCCACTTCATCTCTCTCTCGTCACTTCCTCTCCATTTTCTCAAATTTTCTTATTTGAATAAATTACATATATGTACACATATACATATATACATATATATATATATACACTTTGAATTATAGTTTATAATACGTTATCAGCACGAGTAGGCTTTTGGTCCGTTCTAATATTTCAAAGTACAATCGAACCTCTGTCCGTTCAATTTTTTGAGGTAATATTTAAATTATGTTTAAATTTATTTAAATTTATGTATGATATTTACGGAGTAAGGCTATACCTCCTCCATGATCCTATTGAAGGCTCTGCCTCCTACACAATTATATGGATGGCTCAGCCTCCTAAAAAAATTGTGTTTGATTTATGTTTTTATTATGACTCATGATATTTATATCTTTCAATAATATATTCTTACATTTATTTATTTTTGAAAACAAAATTTTAAAATTTTTTTATCAAACTTATATTCAACATTGTTTTGTTATTTATATAGATATCATGTCAAACTTGGCAAAGCTTAATATCGCTGTCCTTGATGTCTATGGACAAAAAAATTACTTGACATGGGCAGTAGATGCAAAGATGTCTCTAAAATCAAAAGATTTGCTTAATATCATCGATCTGTCAGAGACGACATCAGAAGAAAATAAAGCAAAAGCCATGGTATTTTTACGTCACCAAATGGTTTAAAAATATATATATCATGAGAGAAAATCTCGCAGATCTTTGGCAATGTCTCAAAGATAGGTTTGATCACCAGAAATATGTGATCTTACCAAAAGCCAAACATGAATAGCTAAGTCTATGTTTTCAGGATTATAAAAGTGTAAGTGAATATAATTCCAGCATGTTCAAAATCACTTCAAAGATAATACTTTGTGGAGAAAATGTTTCTGACTATGATATGATCGAGAAAACATTCCAAACATTTCATCCCACAAATGTTATCCTATAGCAAAAATATCGAGCAAGAAATTATACTCGATATTCTGACTTAATGCAAGTCCTTCATATTGCTGAACAAAATAATGAACTCGTGATGATGAACCATCAAACTCGTCTAACTGGATCAGCTCCACTTCCATAAGTGACTATTGCTTCATCCAGTTTTAATAATTGGCAAGAACGAGGATGAGGACGAGGATGTGGACACGGTCGAGGCCGTGGTCGTGGTCATGGAAGAGGTCGTAGACGAGGAAGAGGAAGGAGTTTCTATCACAACAATTTCAACATTGGAAAAACCAACAAAAACCTTTAAGTGAATGATGCTGGTCGTAATGTGAGAAAGCAAAATGATAATGTATGCTACAGATGCGGCATGAAAGGACATTGGTATCAAACATGTCGTACCAAAAAATCTAGCCGATCTATACCAAGCATCACAAAAGGCAAAAGAAAATGATGTTGAAACCAACCTCACTCTGATGAGCCTGGACCTTCCTTTCATGGCATAGAGGATGAACCTCATCTTGATACTACAGATTTCCTTGTTAATAATAACAACAGGAAATAAAAAAGATCAAAAGTGGCATGATATCGCTATGTTTGTATTTTATGTCTTTATGTTTTAAAATTTTTTGAATAATGGTTTTATCGTAAATATTGCAACTTTTTATAAGTTAACTGTAAAATAGTTTTATTATAATATAACTTTTATAAGTATATGATTTTTCTTTATTAATGCATACTTTATAAATGTTTTATCTCAGAAAATTTCAAATTTTGAGATTGAGAATGGAGATATATGTCTAGCAGACAATGCTACGACTCATACTATACTTAAAGATGAAAAATACTTCTCCTCTCTCAAAATGAAAGACTCCGCTGGAAGCGTAAGTACTATTTCTGGAAATGCAAAGATTATTATAAGCTCTGGAAGAGCAAGTTTCTCAATGCCAAGGGGAATGAAGTTTGAAATATATGATGCATTATATTCTCCTAATTCTCATAGAAACTTGATAAGTTTCAGAATATCCGCAGAAATGGAGAGGAAACATATATTGGAAGAACTGTCAATGTTATCCTCTGGATTATATTGCACAAAGATTCACATGGTCGCATCATATGCCACAGAGTATACTAATACATTTAAAGTCTGGCATGAAAGCCTTGGAAATCCTGGTTCAGTCATGATGCGAAAAATTGTGCAAAGTTCTAATGGCCATCCATTGAAAAACAAGAAGATCTTTCAATCTCGTGAGTTTTCATGTAATGCATGTTCTCAAGAAAAACTCATAATTCGGCCATCTCCAGCCAAAATTGGGAATGAATCTCTAATATTCTTAGAGAGAATACATGGTGATATATGTGGACCAATCCACCCTTCATGCAGGCCATTTCAATACTTCATGGTATTAATTGATGCATCTAGTAGATGGTCACTTGTGTATCTATTGACAACACAAAATACGGCTTTCGCAAAATTCATTCCCCAAATAATCAGGTTAAAGGCACAATTCCCTGATTATGCCATAAAGAAAGTCAGGCTTGATAATGCTGGTGAATTCACTTCATAAGCTTTTAATGACTATTGTATGTCAATGGGAATTGATGTTGAGCATCCAGTTCCTCATCTTCATACACAAAATGACATGACTGAATCTTTGATTAAACGGCTGCAACTCATTGCTAGACCATTAATATTGAGAACAAAACTCTCAATCTCTATATGGGGTCATGCAATCTTGCATGCTGCAGCATTGGTCCAGATCAAGTGCTCAAAATGCATATTCTCCTTTACAATTAACATATGGCCAAGAGCCAAATGTATCTCATCTTCGTGTTTTTGGATGTGCAGTTTATGTTCCCATAAAGAACAAAAATGGGGCCACAAAAGAGATTGGATATATACATCGGTTATGCATCACCGAGTATAATTCGATATCTTGAACCAAAAAGTGGTGATATGTTTATGACACGTTTTGCCGATTACTATTTTAATAAAGATAAATTTCCAGTATTGGGGGGAGGAATTAAACAAATACTAAAAGGTATTACATGGTTTACACCATCTTTGGTATATCTTGATCCTCCTAAGAAAGAACGTGAAATGGAAGTACAAAAGATTGTACATTTACAAAATATACCAAATCAACTACCAGATGCGTTCACATATACAAAAAGGGTGACAAAGTCTTATATCCCCGCTGCAAATGCCCCATCAAGAGTTAAAATTCCAACAGAAGAATCTAATAGAAGCAAAGCTAATGAACCTAAAGTTCAACTAAAACGCGGGAGGCCAATGGGCTCTAAAGATAAAAATCCTCGAAAGAAAAGAAAAATGGGAGAAGAAAATGAAAAGGTTCAAGAAGAACCACATAAAGAAGAAAGTCCTCAGGGTGAAGATAATACAGAAAAATATGAGATTTCCTTTAATTATGCCCAAGATAGAAAATTATGGGCTAGAGATGAAATTGATGATGATAATGGAATATTCTCTTTTTCTATATCTAAAGAGATAGATAATGAAAATGATGATCCAGATCCAAGGACTGTATCAGAATGTCAGAACAGACATGATTGAGAGAAATGGAAAAGTGCCATGCAAATTGAATTATTGTCCCTTAATAAAATAAATGTATTTGGACATATTGTCACTGCATCTGATGATGTGAAACCTGTTAAATGCAAATGGGTTTTTGTGCGAAAAAGAAATGAGAAAAATGAAACCACATGATGTAAAGCACAACTTGTTGCACAAGGTTTTTTTCAAAGAACTGGAGTTGATTATGAAAAAATATATTCTCAAGTGATGGATACAATTACATTCAGATACGTAATGAGCTTAACGTCATCTAGAAATCTAGATATGTATCTTATGAATGTAATGACAGCATATTTATATGGATCATTGGATAATGATATATACATAAATTTTCCTGAAAGATTTAAGATCCCTGAGGCACTAGACTCAAAGTCTAAAGATATATGTGCGGTAAAATTACAGCGATCACTTTACGGATTAAAACAATCCGGACGCATATGGTATAATCGCTTGAGTGAATACTTATTGAAGAAAGGGTATGTAAATAATGAAATATACCCTTGCGTTTTTATCAAGAAATCTCCATCGGGATTTGTGATCATTGTTGTATATGTTGATGACCTAAATATAATAGGAACTCAAAAAGAAATTGATGATGCAATAATTCATATGAAAAAAGAATTCGAAATGAAAGATCTTGGAAACTCAAAATTTTAGCTTAAGCTCCAGATAGAGCATTTCCAAGATGGAATATTTGTGCATCAATCAAATTATATTAAAAGAATCCTAAAATGCTTTTACATGGATAAAGCGACTCCTTTGAGTATTTCAATAGTCAATAGAACTCTGAATGTTGAGAAAGATCCATTCAGACCTTGTGAAGATAACGAGAAAATACTTGGTTGTGAAGTACCTTATATGAGTGCTATCGGCGGACTTATGTATTTTGCAAATTGTACAAAAACAGATATATCATTTGCTACTAATTTGCTCACAAGATACAATTCATCTCCTACATGGAGACGTTGGAATGGTATTAAACACATTCTCCGTTAACTCCAAGACACAACTGATTTAGGGTTATATTACCCTAGAAACTCCGAGTTTGGTTTAGTTAGTTTTGCAGATACATGCTATTTATCAGATCCACATAAAGCTCGATCCCAAACTGGATACGTTTTCACAATTGGAGGTACTGCAATCTCGTGTCGTTCACAAAAACAGACTTTAGTCGCCATTTCCTCAAACTATACAGAAATCATTGCACTTCATGAAACATGCAGAGAATTTTTCTGGCTCAGATCTATGATTTATCATATACAAGAAGCAATTGGAGTAGCCAAAAATAAAGAACCGACAAGACTTTACGAAGATAATGCTGCATGTGTCTCCCAAATCAAAGAAGGTTTTATTAAGAGCGACAGAACAAAGCATAGAACGAAACTAATCATATTAGAAACCAAGTGATATTCTAAATTTGTTTTGTTCCACCGTAACCCAGTTTCAGATTATCCAAATACAAAGTTTTGTGTTTTGATTTGTGGGTGGGTAAAAGATTTGATAATAATATCTTGGTTGTTTGTCCATCTTCGTCTTTTCAGGTTGCTCATCCGATACATGACCAGACGTTCTATTTAACATGGTATCATATCAAGAAGCTGAAAGAAGAATATGGTATGTTGGATTTTACTAATAACCAATCAGATTTTCGGCGGTCGTATCATAATCAAGAATATGGTCATATCAGTGGGGCTGTATTGTGTAGGCGTTGAACCATGTGCCTTTAATCAGAAGCTTGGGGATGTTGTCTTAATACATGTAGGGTGCTCGCATCAAGTCAGAAACTTGAAGGTAAAATTTTAGCTTAAGATACAGTGGATTTGAGCAATTGGGATTTTAGTTTCCCAGCAAGGTTCATCAATTGATCATTGTTGTTCTCGTGTTTTGCAGTCCTACACAAAGGTTGCACTTGACTTTGTCTCACCTGAAAATGTTAGCTGAGTGTTTACCCTTGACTTAGTTATGTTGGGAACTGGATTCCTTGTGATCCTTGTGGTAAGCCAAATTTCTATTCATCGTTAAACATAAAAGACACCAACATAATTTTAAGATCTGTCGATTAATCTTGACTGAATCTTGCCATTAATCTGCAATAATCTGGTATCACTCCCCCAATTCTCGGATTCCCTATGGTTCATAGAGGCAGACAATTGTATGTCTCTTGAGAGACTGGATTGTTCCTTTAACAATCCAGAGATTCGTCTCCAGTACACCAACTGCTTCAAACTGAATCAAGAAGTTAGAGACATCATCATGCACACATCAACTCTTAGATATGCGATCTTACCAGGTACACAAGTGCCTGCCTGCTTCGATTACAGAGCTACTGCAGGAGGTCCCTTGACAATCAAGTTGAATGAATCATCTCTTCCAACATCCATGAAATTCAAGGCTTGTATCGTGCTGGTTATGGATAAAGAAAAAACAGGTGATGATGAGACGTTGGCATCTGTTTCCATTAAGATCATGGTCAGACAGAATGATCTCAGAGTTCCACCGAGCATATCTATATCTAGCAGCCATTGGATAAGGCCAGTTTTAAGAGAGCATATCTACACATTTGAATTTGAAGCAATCAAGGTGACTTCCACCGAGCTTGACTTTGAGTTCAAAACAGACAGTAGCAAGTGGAAGATCAGAGAATGCGGGCTATATCAAATCTTGGAGGCTCCTTCATGTTAATGAACATGATGAGAGCTTCAGAGATGGCACCGATGGAGGTTAGAAAATCTTATGCCATTTTCAATTTTAATTAATTCTAAGATAAAATTTTATGTTCATTACTTATGTACTTCTGTTATGAATGTGTGATATTGGTTTATGATTAATTGAAACTAAATGCAGACAGTGAAGAAAGAGACGAGGAGAAAAAGAATGAGGTCTCTGCAAAATGTCCTTTTTCTATTGGAACTGCCACAAATCTGCAATTTATGCCTTTTTCATTTCGATTAATTTTTAAGATGATTAGGTGTTGTGAATTACTCACATTGTACTTGTGTATGATTATCAATGTATAATGCTGGGTTATGTTATAAATTATAATTGTATATTTGGAGAGTTGTTTTTAGCTGTAGTTAATGGATATTTGAGCAGATTCAAAACGCATATATTAGAGAAAAACAGAGGACTCTGGTTTCTAGTTATCAAAACTCTTTACTCTTTCATCTGCTCCTCAAAAGGAGGAAGAAGCAGCTCACTCACAGCAACACGAGAACAAAGAAGAGCCTGAACATAGTCAGTTTCAGTTGCAGTTGCTGAGGCAGTTCTTGCTGAAATAAGATCATGTCTGCTGAAACAGCAGAGTCAAGAACAGAAGCAACAGCAGATACGTTTCCTTAACTGTTGTAGAGACTGATGCACAGCCAGAAACAGAGACAGCATCAGAGACTCTCACAGAAGCTTAAAGGTTAGGTTCTTGTTAGATTTGAGGGAATCTTAAGTTAGAGCTTATGAGACACTAGCTAAAGGTTCTTGAATGGCTTTAAGTAGTTGAACATTATTTTTTTAGCACGTGGTAATGGTGTATAGTGTTAGAGTGAGGGCAAGAGTCGCTCACGAGATGTACCCATCATGGGGAACTTGTTAAATACTTGGAAAATGAAGTTAGTGGCTACTCATTTGTGAAGACACGGGAGTTGGAGAAGAAATGATTCACAGTGGAAGATGAATCAAGTGAAGTGATGCCAAGGTCCCGAAACCAAGAAGCTTCTAAGTTGAGTTCTCCAATGGGCAATGGTACATGATTCTGTAACAGTGTGAGAAGGATTGTTAGATGACTCACTAGCTGAAGTGTTGCAAGCACAAGAAATGAAAGGTTCGGAGACTGTAGCTAGAAGCATTGGATCAATCGAAGTTGTTATTGATTTTGTGGTTGTGAAACCAAAGAGTGTTTGGTGTTAGGTGGAAATGTTTTCCAAGTATCAGATGTATTATGATTTTGGAAAATATGAGTTTAAGTTCAATGACTCAAAAGTTTTAAAATCAGAATCAGTTCACTAACGTCAAGACTCAAATCTTGGAGACACTAATTCTGATTCCACTGTAATCACAAGATAATTCTGTGTTGCTCTTTGTTGAAGTTTCTGCTTTGCTCAAGATCTACATACTCAAAGGAATCGAAAGCTAAATAAATTCGAACATTTTAGAAACCTAGTATTTTAGAATGCCAAAACATCAAAAAGAAAAATCTATTGATACAAAATATTGTTAATTTTGAGAAGTAAAAAAAAAAACTAAAACAAATGTACCAACAATCTCTCTCAACATCTCTATAACATCTCATCATTTTCTCTGTTATCAATCTTTAATAACTCCTAACTGAGAACCTTTACACCGCTCTCTGAGCTTGATATACAAGAAACACTGAGAGAACTTCAAGAGCCTCAAGTCTCTTGAGTCTGGTCAACTCTATCCTGGTCTTCCGAACCCGATTTCTCACACACACCTGTCTCCAAAGCTGCTGAATTCTCCAGAGAAACCGGTTTGTCATTCTGTTGTCACAGGAGTAGTAGCAGTCATGGCTGGAGGATCAGAGCCAATTTGATCAATTGAAGATGGGACTCCACCACAGTTAATGGTAGATGCTGAGCCCTTGGGGCCAGAATCTGCTGTTTCTGCATTTTCATATTCAGATAAGAGATCCACAAACTCATTGAGCAGACGCTGCACTTTTCTGTTTGACGCCATTGCAGGAAGAATATCGTTTCTCAAAAGTTTATGCTTCTTCACCCCCTGGAAATCAAAGCGAGTTTTGGCGTACTTTAGTGTTGGAAAAGCTTAGGTTAGATAGAGGCTTTGATAAAGAGAAGGTATTTATTTACCAGAACATAAGGATCCCAAGACAAGTTTGTTTCTGAGGTTGCTGCTTCAGCCATACCAGTCGGGGGTCCAAGAAAGCTCTCGCACACTTCTCTTAGTCTGGACTCGTCTGCCTCTCTGCAGACAAAGACACAGACCTTGCTTAGGTGGAATGAGATAGAGTTAAAGAGTCACAAACCAAAGATTAAACAAAGCACTTAATTGTTAGGTGAACGAATGAAACAGAATCTGAAAAAATATATTTTCTCCTCTGTATAAATTATAAAATGATTAAGCCCTTTTAAGCCCTTTGGAAAAGGCGATAAACCTTCAAAGCTCCCACTCTAGCGTGGATGAGTCTCACAAATGAGAGACTTCAAACTTATTTGTACTAAGATGTAAACACGTTCGAACAGAAAAGAAAGTTTAAAGGAGAAAAGGGTACAGACCTTGCTAGAAACCTCACATAAGCAAGGAGGCACTGGCGATATTCGTTAGGAGACTCCAGTGCGAGAGAGGAAGCAAGTTGTGATTCCAAATGTGCACGGGTCTGCGTTCCATCATCAGTTATCCTGTAAACATGGAATAAGCTTTTTTAAGAGCTTGGAAATGTGATCAGTCTCAGGGCCGACATCTAAGGAAAGAAGGACAAGACCAACCTGTTCCATCCTGGCTTTCTGGCCATGAACTTTCTTACATCAACCTGCAAACCAGCAAGCTCGCCACATGGAGCTGAGCCCAAATTCCAGGAGCTACTAAAATTAGAAGCTGGGAAGCAGTCATCAGCCACTCTCAGCCAGCACATTAGACTTGTGTCGAACAGGAACGCATGACGTGTGGCTAGCACAACAAGCGGTGAACCAGATTTGGATAATGTCACAGATATCACTTTTATAGTACCTGCAAAACGTAATAGTGTATTAGCAGGAGCTAGTCGCATCACGGAAGGTTGAAGTCGTTTTACAGGTTCCAAAGATAAGCATGACAGTTTAATTAATAACAAAACCATCTTCATACCCACTATGGGACAAAGCAACTCATGCAAAAACCAAGTTTGTATCTCAACTACCAAGTCACCCACGAGAAGTAAATCCCAGTTCAATCTGATTGCCCATCCCATCCGTTTTAAAATTATTAGTATGGTGCCTCAAGAGACATACCTTCTACTGTGGAAGATAAACTGACATCGGAAGAGACCAAAGATGATAAAGTGTCATGGAGGAGGCATTTCCTATTGAATAGATCCCATACATATAAAGATCCTTTTCTTGTGACAAGCAGCAATTTCCAGCTATCATTGCAATCAATAAATGTTGCAGCAGATCCCATCATCATAGTAGGCATAGCACGCCTTCCACACTTGGTGTAAACCTTCAGGAGAAAAAAAAGAGCAAATATGTTATCTCATACTACCCTGAGAACTACATTGCATCCATGCTGTATATGTTGTTCTAAAAATCCTTCTTTAAGAGTTTCATATACTCATTGAATCAGATCTTGAAATATGCACTTCTACGAATATCAAGTCTCAACAAAATATTACTATTGGTGTGAAGGTTAGCGACTTGGATGGAATTACAATTGGTGGAGAAAAAATATTCAGAATATCAACACCAAGAGAGGCTGATACTATTTAAGATCCAAATCACAAATGAAGATGTTCTAACAGGAATGATACCAAATGCAGAAAGAATCACGAATCATGGTCTACTCTGATCAAGGGAGTTTCAGTGTCAAATAAAAAAAGAATAAAACACAGGGACTACAAACCAATGCACCAAAATATTTTTCTTACCTGGAGGCTTCCATCCTCGCATCCAACAGCCCAAAAGTTTGGATTTCCAGCCAAAACGGTGACTCTACCCATAATCCGATCAGACCAAAGAGTTTCACCTGACTTTTTGCAAGAAATTTCAGTTTCCTTTATCATAGATGTACTTACAGCACCAACAGTTTCCAAAGTATGCTCCCTTGGACAAGCTTCTAAGCAAACAGGTGGCGCAGCTTCCCCTTCTTTCCAATCAAATACCCTTATCAACAGATCTGTGCTAGAAGATCCCTTTATACCTACAGATTGCTCAACATTTAAAACTCCATCTCTACCAGAGGTTCCAGGAACCTTCTCAATAACAAGGCTCTCAGTAATGGTAGCACGAGCTGTAATCCGTGCACGCTCTTTAAGATCAGGGTTCCTGCACACTATTTCTTTTACAGACAAATCCCTATTGCTAGTCTCCACAAGTAAGTCTCCACCATCTCCCTTACCAGGAGCAGCAGCGGAAGCAGGCGGAAAATTATGGAATTGCCCATTAATCGCGATATTATTCTCCTGCTGTGGAATTCCAACGGCTTCAGGAATAATCCTCTTTCTTCCATCAGGTCTTCTATACACTTTTTGATTCACAGGATTAGATACCCGATTAGAGGTTGATGCTTTTAATGTGTTACCAGTAGCCTCTGCTGTCTTATTTCGATCATCGACTTGCGATTTACACCTCTTTGCAGGACTCTCCACATTAGCAGATGGTTTTGTTGTCACCTGGTTTTGTTGAAGATCTGATGCCGATCTCTTACTACCGGTTTGATTTGTCGAGGCTGTTTCAAGTAATAACTGGGCTGGGCTCTCAACTAAGTTTGCTTGCCTGCCTCCGACATCTCCATATCGACTTTTCTTCAATTCGTCGAATTCAGAATCAGTTAGGCTGACGCCAAGTTCTTTTTCGTCAAAATGAATCATCGCCACTGTTCCGTCCAAGGAGCATGCGAAAAGTGAATATCCGTCGGGACTCCTGTAATTTCCGAAGGTAAATATATGGGTAAGAAATCAGACCTTATCTTCATTTATGCTTTAGAAAACTAATTATGGCCATAGAAAAGTGGTCAATGATTTCATATACAAATCCTAAATTAACTACGTAATAAACCCATATATGGCAAGCCCAATGCACTTTTGAGACACAAAACAAAAACCCCATGAAGACATAACTGCAAATCATGAAATCATTGGATATGTAGATTTCATGCCAAAAAAGGGGGAAACTTTACCATGATAGATCCACAACACTTTGACCAAAGAAATGCTTCGCGACAAAAAGAGGGCGAGGACTTGCAGTTGTCCATACGGTTATTGTGCGATCTTGACTCCCTATTGCAATAACATTGTATGGCTGTGAATCTTTGCCCCCTGACTTTGATGTTCCATTGCTCCACCCACCTCGTTTCGTTTCCTGGGCACTAGAGGGGATTCTTTTGAACATTGAATGATTGAACTTTACAACAATGATTGGTGCATTATGACCTAAGAAGTCAAATGCTGCGCACCATTCCCCTCTTTCTAAAACAGGTGCAGAATGCCTTGGCTTCTGAAACCCATGAGTGGTAGTAATGAAGTGGCCACAAGGAGACCACCCAAGTCGCCTGAAAAATGTGGATCCAAGCTAGAAAAAAAAAAAGCAGATCCTATTAGCATTACACATCCACAGAGAACGGGGAAGCATTGTGGTAACTTTCAGATAACAGAGTTGGACTCTAAAATCAAATCTATAGTGTAAATACATTCTAACAGAATAGCTAAGACAAATATTGCATACTGATTTTTCCCAGTGACCATATGTTCTGTGAGCCATGCTCCAATTGCTTGTTCGCCATATTATCACAGTTTTGTCATCTGATTGACTAGCAATAAATGACCCGATTGGATCCCAAGTTACACCTTTAACCAGGCTCAAGTGACCCCTGAGAACAGTAGTGCAAATACCAGTGCGCATATTCCATATATGAACTGTGTTGTCCAAACTCCCACTAGCCAGCATTGAATCATCTGGAGACCAATTGAGATCCACCTACTTTAAGCATAATTAGAAAAAATACCTCAGTTATTACATAACCACTACAGGATAATAAAGAAAAACAAAATGGCGTTTACCACATCAGCAGTGTGTCCCCTTAGAGTCATTACAGCTTTCCAGTTCTCAACATCAGGGGCTTCTCCACTACCAAACTCAGTGGTGCCTGAACCAGGCTTCCTCTCATGAATTTGAATCACTTGATCGTCAGAACCAGATGCCACATACCTACTGTTCTTGGACCATCTAACACAGTTGACTGAACCAAAGTGGTCACGAAGGGTTGCGAGAAGCCTCTCTTTCAAATCCAAGTTTTGCAAATCCTTATCAACAGACTTCATGTTCCATATCCTGACCTATATTCATATTAGATATTACGACTAGGCCTAATTACGACCAATGATACTTAAAATACCAAGCACAATTAAGAGAAAGGTTCAGCTGTGTATTCATTCACTAGACGATTACACACAATGAAAGCAAACACAATTTTGAGTATTCAACAGATTTATATCTTTCTTCCATATTATAACAGCTTAAAACCCAGTTTTTGACTTTTCAAATCAATACTCAACTAAAGACTCCAACCAGTTTCAGTCAGTGAGGGAAGAGATAAACAAGCCTATGTCAGTCCAACTGCTTAAAAGCCTACAATCTTCATCGAACCAAGAGAAACTCAAGTGCTGGCATAAAAAACCACAGATTCATAGTGTTAGAAAGACATTCTCAAAGCTAAAAGAAGGCAGCACCAAATCCAAACAATAAACAAAGATGCAAGAACTGGACACGTACATACTACACCGTGCAACACCACTCTTGCGAAATTTAGCGCTTCTAGAATCAATTGGTTACACCAAATTTACAGCAAAGTTGCATCCAAAGCATCAAATTACAATTCAAATTCGATTCAAAGGAACAATCAAAGATAACCATCTTTCTTTTTTTTTTTTTTTTGGTCGTCTCAAAGATAACCATCTACAATGTAGAAAGTTTGATTCTTAGCAACGAAAGCATACAAAACACACACAAACGAAGATGAAAATTCCACCAATCAAACAAACTACAAAACGTTAGAAAAATCATCTGTAAACATAGTAAATAGAAGAAGAAGTTAAACACCTTGTGGTCACCACCGCCAGTAGCAAACCTTTCTCCATTAGGTTGAACATCAATGGAGAATATCTGTAAACCTTCATGCTTAACCCAAATGGGTTTCTCCGCAATCATCTCAAAACCTTCTCAATTCGAACTAAAAATCAAATTCCAAATTCAACTGAGATCAAACCATGAAACAAGCTCGAGAAAGTTAGTAACTTTGACTCAGAAGAAGAACAGTTGAACAGAAAAGAGAAGACCCAATTCACTAAACACACGAATTCATGGAAGAACCCCAAAAACCCAGAAAGCTACGAAGGTGAGAAGAACGAAGTCAATTTCAAGGTTAAATTTTTCTTCCCAATCCAGTAAAAATAAAAGACCTAGTTTTTCGTGGTTAACCCTAACAACTGGGGCTAAAGGTTACAACTTTAGAAGAATTCGGATTTAGAAGTTAGAAAAGGAGCCAAGAAAATCCCCTAAATCGGAAGCAAGTACAAAGTACTTAATTGGTATTGTATGTGTGTTTGTGTTTGTCTGTGTTGGGTTTGTGTAATTTTGATATGAAAATAAAAACCCTACCTTTGGAGAAAAACAGAGAAAGGGCTCTTCGACTTTCTTTGTAAGATTCTAGATTTCTCCATGAAGTTTTGTCAATCGAAATACACATTGTAATGTTTATTTCAAAAGAAAGTATTTTAAGGATAATTATTGATATTGCAATTCCCAATATAGAGATGTTTGCAAATGACTTAACTATTTAAATTTTGTATATCTTGATAGCAAACACCGAGCCGATTCTGTGTAGGAGACTACGGAGAAGATTTGTGTTGTTAAGCTGAACATGAAGGAGGCACAAGATAGGTAGAAGAACTACGCTAACAAGCGTAGAAAGGAGTTGGAGTTTGCTGTGGGAGATATGTGTATCTCAAGATAGCCATGCTGAGAGGCCGAACAGGTCTATTTTTGAGATTAAGCTGAGTCCTCGGTATATGGGTAATGTTAGGGTGTTGGAGTGTATCAGGCCAGTTGCTTATAGGCTGGAGTTGCCAGAGACGATGGAGACATTTCATAAGGTGTTCCACGTTTTGAAGCTGAAGAAGTACCTGCATAAGGATAATCAGATGATGGTTAAGATTCCATCTGATCTTCTGCCGAGTATGGTTGTATTCTCAAATTGGTTTCATTCTCTATGTCATTTATAGGTCTGGATATTCGGGTATTCGGGTCGAATTTGGGTAAGAACCGATCAGATTCGGGTATTTCGGATAGAGAGGTTTTGTACCCATATAGATCCCATATAGTTTCGGAACAGGTTCGGGTAAGAACCGGTCAGAACCGGTCGGATTCGGATCGGTTCGGATCATAAATTTTGCTACCCATAAAAACCCAAAAAATTTCGGGTTCAATTCGGTTCGGGTACTGTTGGGTATATTATACCTGAATTCGGTAAATTTTACCCAAAATACCCAAAATTACCAAAAATACCTAAAATAATACCCAAAAATGTTTTAAGTCTAAACATCCACAAAATAAGTAGCCACAAAGATGTTCGAAGAAAGAGGAAAAATCTGAAACATTCTAATCCAAAAGAACCAAGAACATGTCTCAAAAACAACAACAATGTTTCAAAAGAGAAGCAAGAACATGTCACCAAGTAGAAGTTGTCTTTGTCTCATCTTTCTTTTATTCTTTCTTCTTCACTCTTCAGCTTCCTCATGCGTTTCTTTTCCACTACTCAAAAAAATCATAGGCAGAAACAATTGAAAGATTGTGATATTTAAAGACTCAGTTGTTAATTACCTCATTTTTGTCGAGGAACCAAGGTCAAGGTCGTTGGAAGTTGAATTCAGGTTGAAACTCTAAGCACAAAAGAATGAAAAAAAGAAGTTAAAATCAATATTACAAAGAAGAATTGAAAAAGAGTTGAAAGGACAAAAATTACCTCTCATAAGATCATCTTGCAACTGTACCTCTGCAAGCATATGTTCAATTCTTGTCACACTTTTTTCCTCGGCTTTGATATCACATTTCATCCATTGCTCGGTGCACATCAATACTTCAATCATATATTGTGTCAAACAGCTCCTATATGGTTCTAAAATTCTACCACTAGTGCTAAAGGCAGGTTCAGATGCTACTGAAGACACTTGCATTGCAAGTATATCCCTAGCTACTAGTGACAGAACTGGAAACTTTGCACTGTTTGCCTTCCACCAAGAAAGCACATTATACTCTACACCTTTTTGAAGTTTTGGATTCTCCACTCTCTTTCAAGATTAAATCTAACTCACTTGTTGTTGAATCTTCAATACATGTTTCTTGTACAAGCTCTTTGTAGATGTCATTCATTCTTTCTAACCAAGAACTGTTCTTTGAAAAACTTCACCAACAACTTGTTCTTGTGACTGAGATTGAGCAGATGTTGATGCTACTAGTGACTGAGAACATGTCGCCGATCCACCACTACCAGTTTTGTTCACTCGAGTACTATACTCATTAAAGAGTCGAGTCAAACTATCCAAAAATGAATCATAAAGATGTTTAGCCTCAGCACTATCTTTTCCATAAAGTTTCTCAAAACAGAGCTAAGCAAACTTCATCTTGTTCATTGGGTTAAAAACACTTGCAACTATCACGAGCTTATTCATTTCAACCTCTACTCCAAAAGGATCCCAATACTTATTAATTTTCCTAACATAATTGAGGCTTTGGTGCATAAGGATTCATCAGGGCCAGGACTAGTGGCTAATGCACTAATGTTTCTGGTTATAGTGACTATCTCATTGTAGAGTTTATTGAGGAAGCAGATGTTGAAGCTGAAAGAACCAAAGTGGAGTTATAAAATATGATAAGGAATTGGACTAACCTATCAACTGCTTCCCAATCAACTCTAGTTGGTGGTCCAATCCTTTTTTCGCCATCCAATATTTTCATGAAGTAATCATTATACGGCTTATCTTCAGCCTCCATCTTGTCAAACGCCAATCTGAATTTCAAAGCTTGCTCTAGCATGAGATAATTGGAATTCCATCTGGTCGTTACATCTAAAGGCAGGCTTCCTCTTCTAATATTTCCAGTTTCCACAGAAGCTCAAATGACTTGAGCCAGAACCTTACTTTCCAGTTTCTTACACTAAAACGTGGGAGTATGGTATTGGGGTGTTCAGTGGGGATAACCGGATAAGTAACTCAAACCAAAATGATCTAAACCAAACGAATAAAATCATATTCGAAAACTGAAATTGAAATTTAATATGGGTAGAAAAATCGAAATCTAGATACATTTCTTTCTATTCAGAAAAATCAAATCTGAATTTGGACCTTGATTTCAGATTTTTCAAGAAAAGATATTAGTTGGTAAAACTCGGATCTTTTTTAGAAAGTAAAATTGTATCGACATGAACCGCACAGCTTTTCTTAATATAGCGATTTTAATTTGAAACCAAATTTTTCTAACTCCAAAAAAATTGAATCACTCAAATCTAATCATGATCGAATTAGATTTCTTTTTTTTTTATCAGAACCTTACTTTCATTAACTTAAACCATACACAGCAAGGAAGAGTTAAAAACTCTTTGAATACTATAGAAATATTTAAACAAACTAGAACTCAAAGCTGAGTAAACATGATAAAAATGCGACAGCAGATCCTGGAAGCCATACAGATGCGTCAGCATAACATTCACGGCATGGCCGAAAACTAGTAAATAGTCACCTTAGCTTGTGACGTTGAAAATAATCCTCTTCCTCTGAATCTTATCGAGGTAAGACTAGTACTGTTAAATGGGCTGTCCATGTCCAAATGGGTCTGTTTGGTTTGACATTTTTCTTGTATGGATATTTATTTGTCTGTCTGCCTGGACAATGGATAAAGAACATCTATGTCCAAAAAGGACCAAGTCCAAATGGGCTTTCCATGGACGTCCACTTAGTTATCTAGGCTTAAATATTTAAAGTGCACAACAAAATAAAATATCACAACTTTGATCCAGAAATTGTAATGATAGAACTTTGATCCATAGATTAATCCGCAAGAGAAAGAATCACAGAAATAAAATCAAGAAAATATAAATTCAAGAATCTAAACAATAAAACCAAATTGATACAATAAGCTCTGTTTCTCAATACACTTGATCTTTCGCATGAGTTACTAACTTCCTACAACAATAAGTAAACAAAAAATCTTTTTAGAAACTGTCTGCATTTTCAAAGACAGAACATGCATCAAAATTCAAAAACTGATTCAAAACATGCATCAAAACTTGATTTAAAATTTGATAAAAGTAATCACTTACACTAAACATGTCCTTGAGATTCTTCATTCTCCCCTTCATTCTCCTCTTCTTTCTCCTTTTCTTTCCCCTCCTCATCATCACCTGAAAAAATGTAGATCATTCTAAAGACATGCATCGAAACCTTTTCAAATTAAAGTGATTCAACAATATTGGTTACCAGTTTCTGGAAACCACGTAACCAGTTCCTTGTACAAACCAGTGCTTGAACATTTGTAGGTAGGAGATAAGTTCTGTATTTGTTAAGCACTCAACTACCTATGCTAAATGATGACTCATAAGCAACTGGTGTTATCGGAATACTGAGGATATCACATGCCATAATCGACAACTCCTTAAACCGACTTGAATTATCTTTCCAATAAGCCAATATATCTAAACTCCTAAAAGCAATCATGTCAAGGGATGCCTCACTCAAAGACACGTCTAATGGAGATTGTCCAATACTACCAGTCTTTTGAGAAAAAAATGCATAAAATCCCTGAAAAATAGACATACATATATATATATATATCATTAATCATCCATAAAAATCTCTTATATTCTACTATGCATTTGGATCAAGTAAGAAACACTTACACCGTATCCTGCAGGAATATCTTCTTCCAAGGTTTCTACTTGGGAAGAGGCCATTGTGTTGATCTCTGGATTTTTCTTGAAAGCATCAAACAGCTTATACATTTTGCTGCGAACGTGAGCCAACTTGGACTTACAAGTTAATGGATCCATGGTGGTGAAACAGTATTCAAGGAATGAAAACTTTAGTCTAGGATAAAACACCGCAGCTACTGCTACTACATCACTATACTCTTCCCAATATTTATCAATCTTTATCATCATACTTTCCACCATTTCACAAATAGCAGCATCATCAAAAAACTCGTGAGATCAACCAACTCTCCATCTTCCAAACTTGCATAAAATAAAGGTTGGCTGTGGGATAAGATGATCCGGAAATAAAATTTGTCATTTCAGAAAATGGTTTCAAGAACTCACATATCATTTCTGATCTTCTCCACTCTAAATCAGATGGACAACTTTTGTAACTCGTCTCAACCTCTGCAAGATCACGTAGAGCATCTTTAAACTTGATCACTCTAGAGACAATGTTATGAGTAGAATTCCAACAAGTGATCACATCTAAATCAGACCTTTAACCTGAAGCCCTATTGTTTTTACACAATTCTGAAACATTATTTCTCTTGTTTCAGATCCTTTTTCTGCAAAGCACCACCAATCACAGCTAACCCATTTTGTATAATGAGATTTAGAACATGAGCTGAACATCTTACGTGAAAGAAATCTCCATTACAAATCAAATATTTTTGTAGATGTCTTTTCAAAATACTTTGCATGTTGTCATTAGCAGATGCATTGTCTACCGTAAGAGAAAACACTTTCTTTTCTAAACCCCATTCTTTTAACAACTCAATGACTTTCTTTGCTAAAGTAATACCGGAATGAGGAGGAGGAGGAAAAGCACTGAAGGACAATATTTTTGCTTTCAAAGTCCAATCATTATCGATGTAGTGAGCTGTTAGACATATATATCCTTTAATAGTAATAGCTCTCCAAATATCAGTTGTTAAGCAAACTCTACTAGGAATATCAGGCAAGATTTTCTTAGGTTTCGATTTCTCTTTCTCAAAAATCTTTAAGCAATATGCTGCTGCCATATTTCTACTCCAAAACCGAATATTACGATTAGCATAACTAAAAGCAATCCTAATCCTTCTATACTCAACAAAGGAATATGGTAAATCATGCACAAATATAGCTAGAGCAATTAGTTCACGAAACACCTTCATATCCAGCTTTCTTGCACTAGTTCCAGGGGTACTTCCAAGGGTTTTTGAACAAGCTATAGAATGACGAAGCAAAGTATTTGTTCCACTTCTATGTAGGTTCACGAAGTAATGTCTTTTACAATGCTTACACCTAACATCACTTTTACCATCCCATATATTCTCTATAAGTACCGTAAAGTGTTTCCAACACCTAGAGTGACGTCTTTGTGTACCTTTTTTTTTCTCTGCACTCTCAAGAGGATCGCCTTCTAGATCATCCATACATGATCCATTCCTTCAATGCTTAAATTGTCTTCATCATTCAAGTTTATAATGTCTTCATCCATATTTTCTGAAACAATAAACAATTTAAAGAATCATTGTTTATTGTCATCACCGTCAGATATAGATTGAGTAATGAGAACCCTTATTGTGGTTTGCACAGAGTAATGAGAAACGATGCTAGAACTCTAATCAAGAGAAATCAAAAGATACATATTTTGGTTTCTCAGGTTTTTACAAGTAAAGATACATATTCCTAAGCTATATTGAAAACCCAAAAGAGAAATTACATGTGCTGCTTGAAGGATCCTTCAAAGATAAGCACCATTGTGTGAGACACAAGATCTGAGAAATCAAACACGATAAATATTATTGAAGAGATTATAAAACTTAAAGCAATAAATTGAAGCAAGAGACAGAAAACAGAAATAAAAAACAAAGAGCATTTTCTTTTTCTACTTTTTCCCCCTTTTTCATTCCTTAGAAGTGAGGAGAAAGATCTATATACCAAATAAAGAAAGAAGAAAAATAATTATAACCTTAAAAATCAAAAAGAAAAAAAAACAGCGCAAGGTTTGATTACCACTAAAAAACGAACAGTTGTTTATCTGCCAACAAAGCTTCGTGCATCGCTTTGGTCTTCTCAAGTCTCAACTCATCCTCTCGCTTTGATTCTTTCGTCGTGACAAAACTCACAAAAAAGAGAAGCTCTAAAATCCAGTAGCTATGGCGTTTCTTCTCCCCAATCTCTCTCCTTCTTTCCTACTTCAAACCGGAAAATCCCTTAAAGAGAAACCCATTCCCAACCAAGCTTTATCATCTTCGTCTTCGTCTAATAGCTACGAGCTTGAATAAGACAGTCTTTCTCCACTATCTCTCTCTAGCGTCCAGGCTCCTCCGTGAACACGATGAATATTTTTTTTCTTTTTTTAGTGAAATGTTTTTTTTCAATTTTTCTCCAAATCAGAAACCCTA
The DNA here is from genome assembly GCA_028015245.1 of Cardamine occulta. Classification (NCBI taxonomy): domain Eukaryota; kingdom Viridiplantae; phylum Streptophyta; class Magnoliopsida; order Brassicales; family Brassicaceae; genus Cardamine; species Cardamine occulta. Next base: position 7,393,707 of record CM051381.1, read on the forward strand.
ATATTGTTTGTCCATGGGCTTTCCGCTTGTCAAGTTGGTTAGGCCCATAGTTGATAGCGGACAAAGCTGGACATATTCAAATGAACATGCTTTATTCTTGGATATGTCCAAATGGACAATTTTATCACTGGACTGGGCCAAGCCCATGGACATTTGTCCATTTGACAGTACTAGGTAAGACTGGTTGCATCTTCAGGTCCCGAACAGATCGCAACACAAGATAACAATACGTTTAAAAGAACGGACTAATTTCTTGGATCATCAAATTAAGGCTCGTCAAAAGATAAGTTAGATCTGACCTGGGCCTATTGGATAATGTAGTTGGACTGCCTCTTCTACAGATGGGCCAAGAGAGGAGGCAAAATGGGCCAAAACAGAACAAGCCAAAAAACCGAAAACCCTAGTTCCCCTTTTGCTTTGTCGCTGAAGCTCTTTGTGCAGTTGGTGGCCGGCGACGGTCTGATGATCAAAGACGATAGAGATTTCACTGGAGATTGTGATACTGGAGTAGTCAGGGCCGGTGGGGTGTAGAACCGGATGGGAACCACTAGATGAGTCAGTCCAAAAACTACCTCGTAAACAGAGTGGATCTGAGGAGACTGAAACACCCTATCCCGAAACGACTCAATCGGGACTGGTTAAACCCCTACGAAAACCGCCAATTAAAAAAATATTTCTAACAACTTATTCAAATAACCAATTCCATAATAAAATAACGGTTTCAATCAAAATAACGGAAATAACTCCATAGAATAAAATAAACAACATAAAACTGACTCCAGACCCAATCATGTCATCCACTCTCTCAACCGTGGTCCCACGAGCTCCAACTAAACTCAATCCTTACCTGCATCACATAACGAGATGCCTCAGTATAAAAGATATTGAATGAGGCATAAAACTACCAGCTAACAATACTACTGTCAGCTATATAACATCATAACGGAACAACGTGCAACACCAAGCAAGTCAAAGCAAACAACAATGCAATTATCAGACAACGTAGTCCTATGACTAACTAGGGTACTACCACGCAAGCACTCACCTCGAAAACTCCGGGGTATATCCAGGGTACAATATGACGACTCCTGAAACTTCTGAAAATCCGTTATCCCTATTTTCCAAAAAGCCCCGGGATATAAAAATATTAATAACTAATATAATAATAAAATATTACTATTTAATATTCAAATATTAAATCACATAAACCAAAATATACGGCTAATAAGTCGTCTTCTTCCTTTTCAACTCATGGCCGCCATCGACCAACCTCGGGCCTTTTGAACGCCGTGACCCATCCCCTCCTCGTGGCGCCTCACGATCTCGGCTCTCCCACCATCACCTAATGACCGCCATCGCCAGCACCACCATCGCGTCCCCGTCACCACCAGCCTCCTCGTCGTCACTAACGGAACTTGCTTCCTCCGCAAGTTTCCCCATCCCTAGCCAACTCTCGGCATTAGCCACCCTGTACGCCGGCGACACATCACACCACCACCACGATCGATGATTCCACGACGCCAAACCCCATCATCGAAGCTCGCGCCGATCAAATCTCCAATCGCAGCAGCTCCCGAACCTACGGCGCGTCGACGGCGTCCACTTCCCTCGGCGACCTCGCCGTTTCACGACGTCTCCCCCATCGCTGAGAACCGCCGAATCACCCACGAGCTCCGCCACGTCCTTATGCTCGGCGTCCGCGGTACCCCGCCACTCCAGCGAACCCACAACAAAAAAAAAAGAGAGGCCAAGAGCCTTACCGTGAGAGTAGAAGGTGTAGAGTCGAAGCTTCCCCCCCCCCCCTTGCAACCGCGATCTACTCCGTTGACGGCTAGGTTAACGCGTCGAAGACGTAGATACATATGCTCGTATATATACATTTTTGAACTTTGACCTATTACACCGATCAGTCCTCCATATTTTTCCAATTTCTGATTTGGCCCCAAAACTTTTAAAGCGATCAAGTCAACCCAGCGCAACAACTTTCCAATTGATCAATTTAGTCCATAATTTTGGGAATTCTCAATTGACCCCCAACTTCTGATTTTATTAATGAAACCCACCCGCAAAAATTGATTTACACGAATTTAACCCTCAACTTTTAGTTATTGAATTTCAACCCAAAAATTGAATTAGTGATGTTACAGAGACATCTCCAACTCGACGGGATCGGGGACGGTATAAGCTCTACCGAACTCCAGATGGTGACAGCGGTAGGGGCGATAGATATGTTGAAAGATCTTCGGGATTCACCCAAGAAAATATCAGTTCCGGAGGGTGCTCGTCGTATATCCGCCATAGCAGGCACATCTGAGGTCTTGGAGCTCGACGACAGCACCGGATCCGGAAGAGAAAAGAACAAAAGGTCAAAGCCCAAACCAAGAGGCCAAAACAAGAGACCAAAAGGAACGCAGATTGACCAAAATAGAGAGTAACAACGAAGGCACGAACGGCAGAGAGCCCAACGCCGGTAAGCCGCAGCTCCACCAGCGTTGGAGAGCGGTGAGAAATGGGTCTCCTCGATAGTCGCGTCAGAGAGAGAAAAACTCTTTGTTTGTTGTATCATGATCGAATTAGATATAGCCATAAACTACACAACTAATTGCATTATTCTCCTAGCTACATAAACTAGTTTTTTTTTTGTCAACTTCCAAAATATATTAATCATTCGAACTAGTGATTCAGTACGGAGTACGTAGACCTATGTTTGAGAGATTTTATTACATGAGCTCTACCTCATCAAGCAAAATAATCTCCTGAACTATTTAAAATACATAAAATAAAAATAATTTGAAAAAAAGATATCAACAATTTTAACTATAAATCTACGAGGGGTGAGAATGCCGACCACTCTGAAGGTGTAATCATCATCTTGATCATATCCAAATAAGCGATACACGTTTAACTAAATCTTTTTTATGTATACTTTTTTTTTTGATAAACATATATACATTTTCTTTAACAAAAGGATTAACAAAAGGACTTGCATATTATGTGAGTCCTCATCTAGATTTTATATAATTTGATTTTAACTTTATTCACTTTCATCAATATCTAGAGATTTTATATAATTTGATTTAAACTTTATTCACTTACATTAATATCTAGGACCGACGATTTATTTCTACATGGGAATTATCGTATACGATCAGATTCTTACAGAACTAATAACTCGTTCTATATTCATCCAAAATAAAAGTTCTAATGTTTAATACCCACGGTTTGAAAGTTCAAAATCCCAATCCACACAGATTCATAGTTTGAATTTTAAGTACACATAATCTATGGTTATCATTGGTGTAATAAAAACCAGAAAACACTTAACCATTTATCTTCTACAGTAAACTGACTTTAACCTAATTACAACCCGATTTCAGCTAAACTAAACCAAAATGTATCCGATTTAAGATCCGATTACAACTAATAAACCAATTCCAACCCGAAAAATTCCCCAATCGAAAATCTCCAAATCAAGAACCCTAGAAAAATCCACAATCCGATCCTAGAAATCGATCGTTTTCTCCTCCTTCTGAGGCATCCACAAATCGATCTCAGGTGACTTAGCCTTGTTTTATGTTCAGTTTCGCTTTGAAGTATGTTATTGTTACTAGGAAATTTTGTGCATTTGTGAAGCTTTAAATTTGTAATTTAGACTTTGTCTATCGCTGTTGCAAGATCTGATATGGGTATTTCTCTATCGCTTTAATACTTGCGAAATTGATTCTCTGATTGTGATTTTACAGAATTTGCAGGTGCTTTTTCTGGGTTGTGTTATTCGTTACTTAAGAAAATCATTTTTTATTGTTTGATTGGTAAGTCAGGACGAAACAGAGCAGAGTAGAGATTCGTTGATGAAGTAGAGAAGAGGAAGAAGACAAATCTCAAGAATTGAAATCCGAGAACTAGACTAATCAAGCAACAAAGACAGTGTCGGATTAGCCAAAATACAGCAATTAAAGACTTCCCAAAGCTATCAACGGAAGAATCAAGCGTCGGAGGAGATCTGAAGCTATTACTCCGGTGATTTAAGTAACTTTGATGTAACGCAGAGAGCTTCATTTTTTTTTTTACCTCTTTCTTCTTCCTTTTTCTTCTTCTTCTTCGTTATCACCTTTATTAAAAAAATTCTAAAATGGAATACATGTGGATTTCGTGAGGCTTGTTGTTGTTTCTTGAGGCAGATATAGCTGTAACAATTAGAGCAAAGATTCATGGTGGTGGAGCTACAGAGGAAGTCACCATTGATAACACGGACGGAAAAAAAAGAGGGAGTCGGGTATCTAGATGGAGTCTGGTTTAGGTTTAATGATTTCCTATTCGAGTTAGTATCGGTTTTGTATCTGGTTTAATTTGTAAACCAATAAAATTGACAGTATATGTGTATTAAGATTTAGAACTTTATAATTGGGTGTATCTAGGATTGTAACTTTTATTTTGGATGGATATAGAACGAGCCATTAGTTATGTAGGGATCTAATCGATCTAATCGTATACGATAGTTTCCATGTGGAAATAGATCGTCGGCCCTATCTATTTTAACAAATGTTTATGTATAAGTTTTGAATGGTACCTTGGATAATGGTGGAAGAACTTTTCTAAAGTGATTCCAGAAGTAAGTTTTTTTTTTTTAACATCTAACTTTATTTAAACTTAAAAGAATGTTTGAGAAAGAACTTGTCTAAATGAGAGTTTTGCCCATCCAACTGTGGATATATTTTCTATTGTGATGATTTTGCTCTGGCACACTATGGCTTCAAAAACTGACTTGCAATCAGTTTCCACTATTACCTTGCGAAATCCTCTACACCAGGCTGCATGTAGGCGTATAATGTCGCCAATGCCATTGCTTCTAATGGAGATGCAGATTTAGAAAGTAGTTTACCCATCAAAATATGTAAGAATGTTTAACAAAATGCAAAAATATCGTTTAGATTTAGAAGAAATAAAAATAAAAACTCATTAAGTAAATAAATGAATATTTAGTAGTTTATTTGATGTACTCCAATAATTATTCATATCCTCTACTTATCTGTTCGAAATTTTTAATTTAAGTGTAAATCTAAATTAATTAAAAATAGGTATTTGAGACTTCTGATAGCATCCACTTAAAACTTTTTAGAAAATTTCTCCTTCTGCCACCTCAACTTTAAACTTTTGTTGCATAACTTTAAGAAATTGTTGTGTCCACGTAAGCTTTAGTGAGAATAATATCTCTATAACTGTCATGTCAGCATACCTACTCTCTTTGAATTTTAGGAAAAAATAAGTATCATTCCTTAATTGATTATGATGGTGATCCTCTTCCTCTATCTGATTTTAAATCGTCATTTACAAATTGTTTCAACAACTTTATAATTATATACTATACGTCCTTGAGTATTTTATTTTGTTTCACTTGAAAATGTGAGTTCAATCATTCTCACTAAGAGAATTTTACCCTCACCATCATATAGATCTTTCTTTCCTTCACCTCAAACTCTGAAGGTATTAATGATATTTATGATGATGGTTAAGAATGAGATTGGAGAAAGAAAATGGTATATATCTAATGAAAACTACATGTGATATATGCATAAATCAACCAATACTTTATGAAATAAAACCACTACTTAAATGTTATATACTATAAAAATAGCTCTAACATTTAGATTGTGAAGTTTCAGTAGCCAAATTTTTAAGTCATTGCCATCATATACATCTTCTAACAGTTACTAAAGACATCGTGTTCTTGACTAATTTAATTTGACACTTGAACATAAAAAAATTCAATACTTTTTTTTTGTCAAACAAAATTTCAATACTTATTTATTGAAATTTCAGTAAATCTATATAAATAGTAATTGCGCAGATAATCCCCTAATACTCTTTAAAAGTAATAATAACTAACTAATTATTAAATTATAAAAGACAAACATAAAATCATAGTTAACTTTGTTTTAGTTTTACTTATGTTTTGCTTATATATTGCTTAATTTTTTCTTAACGATCTAAGACAGCATAGTTTATGGCTTGGTAGAATCAACCTCTTCAGCGTGAGAACTGTCTCGTATCTACATGCCATCCTTGTCATATCAAGTAAAATCAAAGCAAAAATGATTAATCGCCATCCCTAGTGGGCTTGGTTTGTGTGTTTTGAACCGGAAGGCTAGTAGATATCTGAACCCCCAAGGCGGAGCCGGTCATGATATATACATAAGATTGGCGGTTGCTGTCCCCATTCTATATAAAGAAATGGTTGTCTTGCTTTATGATTCCAATATCTATATAAATAACTGAGATTGAAAAAAAATTGGATGTGGAAACTTTTTAATTTCCTCAGCGGAGGAGAAGAAATTAGTGCATTGATTATAGGATTGACTGTTGGAATCAACAATGTGTTAATTCTGACCACTCTCGTGATATTTTGTTTATCTTGGGTGAGGAAACATAAGCAAACAGGAGAAACCGTAGAACGTAATAGTACATCACTTAGTAACCCTCAGTTTTTTGTTTAGTTTCTTATATAGATTTAAATATTATCAATACAACGATTCTTCTGTTCTTTTTTTTTTTTGATGAAACAGTGAACCTTGATGGTGTGGAGAACGTGGTAATAACAAACCAGAGGCACTTTTCTGTAGAACCTGAAACAGAAGATTTCAAATTGCCATTGATGGAGTTGAAAGTCGTTTCCATGGCCACAAACAACTTCTCTGACTTGAATAATCTTGGAAGCGGTGGTTTTGGTGTGGTTTACAAGGTAAAAATTATGAAATTAATGAATATGGGTTAGGTTTTTGTGTGAATTTGAGTAAAGAAAAATGTTAAAAGATAATAGGGGAGATTACTTGATGGGCACGAAACCGCGGTGAAGATGATTGTCAAGTACATCCCATCAAGGTTTCGATGAGCTCATGAACGAGATGAGGCTTATCTCGAAGCTTCAACACATAAACCTTGTCCGGCTTCTTGGTCGTTTTGTGGATGCAAGTGAGAAGATGCTTGTCTATAAGTATATCTCGAGAATGGAAGCCTTGATTCTTTTCTCTTCGGTTATTTTTCGTTTAAGTTGTGTGTTCTTTTTCTTCTTATCTTCTTAAAGATATGTTAGTGTAATTTCTAAACTAAATTAAACCCTTGTGGTTTTTTTGCAACAAAAATCAAAGTTGTAAACTGAACTGGCAGACAAGATTCGACATCATCAATAGCATTGCTAGAGGAATTCTGTATCATCACCAAGACTCCCGATTGAGAATTGTCCATAGGGATCCATCCTCTAAATGAATTCATTAGTGGAATGGGAATGGAAGAGTGAAGTAGATGGTAAGATGCATGCATGTGGTCATGATACTCATGTTGCTATGCTTCTTGGAGCAGCTAAGCTTCTTCAATCCAGAAAACACCTTATCAAGGTTTCTCTCTCTCTCTCTCTCTCTCTATCTATCTCTCTCTCTCTCTCTTTCTCTTTCTCTCTTTTTCTACATATATACATAATAGAGGCTATGTTTGATTGATTTAGTGTCTACCTAACAATCAAAATGAATCATTTAAAAGTGAGTTAGTGTTTTCTCAGATTCTGATCTATTTGTGTGTATGTCTTTGATTGATTTTGTGTGTGTCCTTCAATCAATATGTCAACTTTCCAAATTGTTTTTGAATGAAACAATAGTGTATGTTTAACTGATGTTTTGTTCATATTTTACTTTTTTTTTTTCAATTCACTTTTTTTTTGTCAACACTTATAAATTTATTAGAACGGTTCAGAAATTCAAACCGGAGGAACAGAGTTTACATGCATAACAAAATGCGGATAAAGTCTCGCACTACGTGCTAATTTGTCTGATTTAGAATTTAAATTACGAGAAATTAAAGAAAGTGAGAAAAGTAAAAATAAATTTTTGATCCTCATAAGATCTTCAAGGTGTGTTGAAAAAAC